>VXBW01002022.1:247768-268102 GCA_013400375.1 Thinocorus orbignyianus | reverse complement strand
TTCTTTCTTTTTTTTTTTTTTTTTTAAATGTATCTAAAGGATTATTTTATTGTTGTTTAGAAGAATGAACTTGAATTTCTGTGTAGGTCCAGCTTTTGAGCAAGGAGAAGACAAATTTTTAAAATCTGGTTTGAAAATCAGGAAAGAAACAAGAAGAGCAAAGCTTTAGTTTACTTGGGGTTATTTCTTAGACCTTTTACCTTCTTTTGTGTGAGTANCAAAGAACTCTCTTTAGAATTCCCACCCCTCAATAAATTATAATGAACAGAACAACATGCTGGAGCAGGCTGTCAGGTAAAAGAGCAGTGTCCACAAGTGTCACTGTGAAGGCACGCTGAATGTTGATGGTTTGGAAAAATAAGTGTGAAAAGGGATGCAGCATGGGAAGTACAAAGAGCAGAGAGAATGGAGATGAGAAGGGAGCAGAGAACCATAGCTGTGGAAAGGGAAAGGTTAAGGGATTATGTAGACACCAGGCAGGAGATTTAGTGAATTTATATTTATCCTGTAAACGATGTCAGAACTGTAACCAGCAAGTGCCTTGAGCTGCTGCGATGGTGCTGCAATGGTTCAAAATAGTAAGACAAGATAAGGAAGGGGATGCAAGTTAGGATGGATTCTGTGCTGTGTTCTGTTGACAGGTTTTGCCATATAAAAGGGCTTCTATTCCTAGCTTCATGCTTGAGCCTCTAACTGTACAGTTAACAACAGGTACTCTTGGCAAGAGATGAGAAACCTCTCTAATTAAGCTAAGACTATGGGTTGAAGCTACCTCGTTGGCATTTCATGTGCTTGATAAAATTTGCAGTAACGTGTTTTCTTTTTAATAGCGTGTATGGGTGTGCTCTTAGTTCCTTCCAGGGCTGCAAAGGAAAGAAGAAGTAGAAAGTGCTACTAGAAAATTGCTAGGGTGTTGGGAGTTCTCATTTACAAATTTATAAATTAATTGTCTTGATGGATTTTGGTAACTGTGAAGCTCAGTATTTGCTTCACATTGGCTGCTATATCTCTGGGAGGGGAAAGGCTTACTTGTTGCTATCAATTCACAAACTATTATTCTTTCTTGTAATTCTTAAATGAAAATACTTACAAAGTTAGCTTATGCAGGATTTTATCCAATATCTACTAAACTGCCCCGGAAACAATTTTTGTGTTGGATAAAGCTCATTAGTGATGTTGAATTAGGTTTTTTCCACTCTCACATGTTGTCTGATTAATGAACAAAATCTGACAATTCTCTGTTCTAAAAATGATCCTCTTGCCTTTCATTTAAACTCTGTATTTCCTGCGTGTTTCAACTGGCAGTATAATTCATGTTTTGATTGCTAGTAAACAAAGGCAGTTGAACTTAGATGTGTGGCAAAGGACTTACCTGATCCAAGGTTTAAGGTGAGTATGTATTTCAGTAAAGACTAACAGTGTAGATAAATATTTCAATATACTGGTGATGCCTGGTGCTGCACTGTGGACAAAAAACAAATGTGAAAAATTCAGGTATCCTTAGACAAAGCTAGATACTTAATGAGGACAAGCTAAAAGGATAGTTACTTACTTAAAATATGAGTGTAATATTTTCACTTTTACCCAGTTTTCATTTTTCTGACAGCTTTGAATAAGAATTTTCACTTTCTTTTTTGTCATGCATGTTTGGACACTGGCTGGACAATAGCAGAGCTGTAGTAACAGTAAAAGGCAACTGGAAAATCAATAATACAATGCAGCACAGATCAGATCTCCAAATTGCAAATCATCTGTTTCCTCCTGTGAGGTCAAAAGTGGCTCCTGTGAGATACGGGGTGCTTTCTGCTTGCAGGAGCTTCATATGCTTTTCCTCTGGGAAAAAGCTTTTGGCACCTCATGAGCCTGCATCACCTTGTGCCTTGAGATGCTCTCACCTTTCTAAGCATCTTCAGTGTATTGGTACAGGTCTAATACAAGAGACAGCTGAGAAGCTATCATTTGGCAGAATTAATTGGCCTAAGATTAGAGTCAAAGTGAATCATTAGTGAGGAGGTACTGTATTTTCATTTTTTGGTCATATTTGCCTGGATTGAGTTACCTGTATAGGTCAGGAATGATTTAATAACATATATCAATACTCCTGAAATTACCTGGATCAAAAGAAGAGATTAGTGCCTTTTCTATGGGAAGGTGTAATAGGGGTTCTGGGTTTTACCTGTGTAGCTGCTGATGGTCCCCTTGAACATACGATGTATTAAATTCTCGAGGTTTAAACACTTTGGTTAAAGAATGGTTTCTTTTCTCCCTCAAAAAATGCAGGTGGGTTGGAAGAGTAGTTATTTGGTTGATGAAATGCTTCTTTCTGTAGCACAGGTCTCTGTCCTTCTGAGTATTTTGGCTCATTAAATCACACATAATGATGATAATCATCTTCTTATTCTTGCTTTCTTTTTGCAGTCTCCCTCCACTGCTCTGTGCAGATAATGTCAACCTGTTGGCGAGGTTCATAATGTCCAGATACTCTTTCTCACCTTTTCCTGTTAAAGTTAAGCTGTCAAAACATGACTTCTGCTATGTCTTTCCCTGCTGCACATGGAAAGTATCTCCTTCTAGTTCCTCCTTCAGCTGAGGCTGCTTGTCCGTTCCTTTGTTCTTTGTTTGCTTAAATATAACCTTATTTTCCTCCCTAGCTGTTGTGCCTCTGAGACCCTTTCTACACCTTACAAATTGTCTTTTTGTTCCCATTGGATTATCTGGTTTTCACTCTGTTTTAATTCCTTGTCGGATAGTGAAAACACAACTGCAATAATTCAGCAGTAATTAAAGTACTACTAAATCTTTTTCTTTATGGCGTAAAACTAAAAATAAATATTAAAGAAAAGGTGCCCCAAGCACTCTAGCGCTCTTAACACTCTTTTCTTTCTTCACTCCTCCACTGTAAGTTTATTTTATCCTTTCCAGCTATAGGCACTCAGTTCATAAAAGAGTTCCTGTTTTGCTCTTTTTGGGGTTTAGCATGTTTTTGGTGGGGGTGTGTTGATGATCAGCTTTTGCCATTTGAGTGTGCTGTCAAGATAGATGCTGTTCTCCAACTCATGCTTAATTATGACAGTAGTAGCTCAAGTGTGAATAGTAACCATTCTATTTGTGGCTGCTGTTCAAGGGAGTTACTGAGAAACTCGATTAAGGAGAACCCCAGGATGAAGAATGAACGTTGATGCTTCCATACTGTTACATTTAGCGGAAAAGTTTCTCCTGGCTGAAAGTAATTCTGGGAACTTGAGATAAAGCGGACCATATCAATCTATATGTTAAGTATATGTATATAATTTATCAAGGTTGCTTACAGCTAGAAATGAGAAGGTAAGGGCTATATACCATGAGTCCTTTTCAGCAGGGCATTCGCAGACAGAAATAACTCCTGCAATAATTGGAAGTCTGGCCATTTCAGATAGTTACAGTAAGAAACATAGATATTGAGTGGCTGCAAAATGATTGTTCTTTAAAGGCTTCCTCTGGAAAAATGTTAAATGAGTCAACATCTTCATTAAAAACACTTGTTATTTTTCCCTTGTTTACTTAAACCTCAGGAAGAAGTAAACAATCTGGACTGAAGACATCCTTTGCTCCTTGCAAACATTATCTCAATGAAATCTTCCCCATAGCAGCCCTCTTTGGAAGAGAATTATTCTTCAAAATCCCCCCAAATCAAGATTTGCACCAGGCCAGTGCAAATCAGTCATGCAAATTCATGCAGTCAGTCTTCATGCCCACTTTTTTTGGTTTTTCATATAACTGCAACAGAAGCATAAAAGAAATGGGATTGCAAAAAGAAAACAAACCAACCCCTCATCAACCCATATAGTATCAGGAGGATTTCCAGCAGAACTTAATAATTTGTTAAATGTAGAGAGGCCAAGTATCAGTCACAAACAATTTCAAGTTAGTGTTGAAATCCTGTGGAAGCTGACGCATAAATCTCTGATGGTCATGGTATATTTGTATTGTCTCCAGGCATGGGGCTAGTGAAACCTTTTTGTCTGGGGAAGTGAGTGTCTGCATGTGAAATGTTCTTTAGGACTGGTTCCTGGACACCTTCTATCTGCCAGGTGACGCCTGGGAACTGGCCAGCAAGAATGCTAATTGGCACAGACCGGACTTTTGTCAGGCAATGCCCTAACAGTTTGCCAGTATTTTAAAAATTTTTGTTTGTTTGTTTGTTTTTTGTTATTTTGAATGCTCTTAGCAACAGAGTCTAATACAAAATTACTCTGCAGAGTCAGGACATCAGTTGGTGGTGTGTTTTTCTTTTCATTTTTATAGACACAAGCTCCAAGTCCTATAGTGGAGTGCAAAATGGGACACTGTTATTTCTTTGAACAGTAATTACAAAAATGCAGATGAGATGATCTGTGGAGTGCTATGCGTGCCACAGGGCTGATACTGAACATGCTTTTAATCCTCTTTCTTTAGGCTTTTCGGAGTGAAAGACAGCTGATTCTTCACTTTTGCTCTCTTGCTTTAAATAGTTTTCAGTCAGAGAGTGGTGGTTGCTCTTGCGTTAGATGGGATTGTTACCTGGGATGCGAGTTGAACTCTGGAACTATGTAATACCAACCTGAATTTAGGTGACTTGAAGGATTTATCTCGAGACGTTCAGTGTGCCAATAGGTGGAGTACACCAAACACACTGACCCTGCTTGCCCCTACTCTCTGTGAATTTTCTTTAACTCCATCCTGGGAAAAGGAAGGAAACAGCAGAGGATTTTACAGATGGTTCTGGGAGTGATTCAGCGTGCAGACTCAGCTGTTAGCATGAAATAGCTCCAGCAGCTTGCGGTTCCCCTGCCAGTTGCTAGGTGCAGATCTAGGGAGGCTTTTCTGTTTTGACTGGAGAATCCACTCACGTTGCCAGGATTTCCGGATTAGTTTTCTCATGCAGTCTGGCAGTTGGTACTTTACAGCCATCAGAATGGAGAATAGTTGAGCAGGAATTGCCAGTCCCCACACCAAATTATGCTGCTGGCTTGCGGGCATTAAAGTGAAAATAGTGGCATATCTAAGTGGAAAATGAACAACACACAGTTTTAGGACAGTGTGTTCAGGGTAATTCTGTGGGGTGGTTTTTTGTTGTTGTTAGTGTGGTTTTTTATTTTTTTTTATTTTTTTTTATTTTTTTTTTTGTGTGGGCGACACACATCAAATAAGTGGCAGTTCTCATCCCGTACCTTCTTGAGAATAAGAGGGCTGGTTTGTTTCTTGTGCAGAAGAGTTTATGATGTAATTTCAGGGAAAACACAGTAAGACAATGCTTAATTCATGTTTTAACGTTGAGACTGCACAAAGTGATTTGTGTAGTTGGCCTGAGTTTTAACTTAGGTAAAGTAGGGAAAAATATGACTGTAGAAGAAGAAATTCCAGGAGCTGGATGCTGGGAGGGATGGGGAAGAGAGCAAAACTCCAGTTGTGTAGATATTTCAGTGGTTACATGGTGCATTACAGAGAAGATGGCAGTACTGACTACACCGTTCCAGTGTTTGCACTTGTATTTTGTGTGTGTAGTTTTTCACTGTTATTCAGAAATTCTTTCCAGTGAAAGAGCACATAGTTTATAAATCTATGATCCCAGCCGTTAAGGTAATTTTTACTACTCCAATCTGTTTCCATCCTTATTTTTCACTTAATGTTTGCTTTAAGGTGTTAAGAGGTGAGCTCTGTTGCAGTTTGGTTTGTGTAAATAAACTTGCAATCTCCCTGCTCTATTAGAGGCTTGTGCAGTTTGTGAATGTGGCAAGAATCACAGGGGATTGGGTTGGATTGGGGCAGGAGGGAAAATACAAATTGTAATTCTCCTCTGCAGACCCATTGAATTTGATTCCTACTCCCACCTTTCAGCAGCTCTTAGCTCACCTTCTTCTTCATTGGGATGAATATATCAATACCATGCCTAAACCCAGACTCCTGCAATACCCTTCTGAGGCCATGATCTAATTCACCAGTTGCATCTTTTTTTCATTACCCTTTTATTCAGTCCTCCAGGTACTTTCCAGTCCTTTTCACAGGAATTTCCTCATGGCACCTCTGTGTTATGATTTCTAATTTTTCTGGGGAGTGGGGCAATACACTGTGTTGGATATACAACAGAAACCATCTGTTGATAAACTTAATTCCCTGGTTTGCTGATTCCTGTAATTATTTCACAGAGAACGTTCAAAGAACAGTTACAGATTCATACTAATCATTGCTTACTTTTGCCTCATTGACTTCTTTTTTCAACCCCAGGTACTTTTTTTGATCGTCATGTTGAGGATGATCTCAAATGAGTCCTCAGACAGTGATTACTAGAAGTACTGGTTTTTGAAGCTGCATGCTGTATTTTGCACTGGGTTTGGGGTTTTTTGTTTGTTTGTTTTTTTCTTTGGTTTTTTGTTGGTGGTTTTTGTTTCGTTTTGGGGCGAAGTTTGGTAGTTTACTGACTGTCAGTTATCTGAGCTAACTTGCTACAATTTAGTTTTTCTTAGTAACATACTGTCTGTATAGGGTAATGTATATATCTGCATATCTGCATACATCCTGTAACTTACCTGTAATGGTCTGTGTAGTTGTAAGGCTTTTACAGTATCCTAATTGTTTTTATGGCTTTGTTTTGCTAACTGCAATTTATAATGATCAGGTTTTATAGCAGCTGGGTTGTACCTTAGAAACTTCAGTTTCTTTACCTTCCTGTTCACTAACGAATTTATTCCTACCAATTTAATTTTTTTCATCAATTTTAAAATCAGAAAATTCTTTATTTTCATGGTCTGCAAGGCTGATCTCTCTCAACTCATGTTACATGTTTTTCTTTCCGAAAACCATAGTGGAATTCAAGTATTTTTGAATTGAGATATGACATTTTCAGTCTCTGTAGTACAGATTTTTGCCCGTTCTTTATGTTTGCATGGTTATGTGAAATCTTTAATGATACCGAGGTGGTTCAGGAATAACGGAAATGTTTCTTATCCTGCAAGGATTTTAATATAGCATGAGGAAACAAACAATTTCTGAAAACTAAGCCCCCCTTCCTCCCTAGATGAACTTCTTGTTAAAATTCTTAGTACCACTAACATACTCTTCTGTAGGAATATTCACAGCTTTTAATATTTTTTGTGCTAGAATTTATTTAGACATCCTGTGTTGTTTACAGGAAACAAGACATAGTGGTTTCTTCTTTTTTTTTTTTTTTTTTTTTTTTTTTTTTTTTTTGTTATGAGGTAATAAATAGCTCAGTGGATATCTCATGTCCTGGAAAAACAGACACAAACTGAATGTTTTTGTATTGTTGACTCCAACATCTGTCTTTTTATAGGTCTTTTTCATTCTGTGAATATTTATGCTGTTCTTTGTGATGAGAGCTATCACTGTAATCCAAAAACCACAAGGGAGTTCTATTTCTTTTTTAGTTTTTCCATATATAGCCGATATACTGGGAATGGAAAAAGTTTTGTTGCATTTGGTGCATTTCCATTAGTTTGCTTTTAAGGGCTCTGTCTAGCTGTACCTTTTACTGATTAGGAAATACAAGGGAAGATGAAGATGTGGATTTAGGTACCTTCCACTTCTTTCTTCTTTGCCCCACCATCCACAGGTCATCTTGAGGGTGCTGATAGCAGTTGTGATAACCTCCTGCTGCTTAGCCAAGCTGTGCTTTGCTGGTACTCCAAGAAGGATGAAAACTACCAGATGTGGGCAGGTATGGCCCACGAGGTGATGTGTTCTTCTTGGTGTCTGGGCAGGTTGCTAGTTAACACCTGTGATGTCCTCACTCCTCTCCCACTCCAGACTGACCTCTGTGGTTCTTTTACTTGCTGCATGTCTCAGCATTACTAGTACTATTTGTATTTTCCTTTTCACCCATGAAGCAAACCCCTTTGCTTTCAGTCTTGGCCACAGAGGTAATCTGTTGAGGAGGGAACTTCTTTTTTTCTGTTCATTGCATCAAAGTGAGTTTCTTTTCCCTTTTCCTAATTTCTGGGTTTTTTTAAAGAACAAACAAGTAGGTGCAGTGACATATAAACTAATTCGCTGACTTGGTGGTACTCAGAGAGGACAAGAAGAGCTATGTTTATGATGTGAACCTGCAGAGCTGGTTTGTGCTCTACATAGTGTTTGGCACTTCTCTGAGAGATCCAGAAGGAATTTCATTTTCCAACCTCTCTTTGTTTCCTCTGTCTCCAGAGGACTCACTGCTTACGCAGAACAAAATGTTTGCTGGAGGAGGATTCTGAGTGTTTTATTCTGCAGGTTGAATGATGAAGAAAGATTATGAATCCAGAGGGAAGTCGGTTTAACAAATACTGTTTTCTTATTGTGTCCATATAGATTTGATATTGCTTTGTAATTAAAATTGGAACTGCTTCTGTGGAATAGTGTTTTTCTTGTTTTGAACTCTGTAGCCTTTCCCATGTATTCCTGAAATAGAACAGCAAAATGTATGCTTAAAATGGGAGGGAAATAAAAGGGAAAGCACTGTCTTCTTAAAGGTGCATTGGGATTCGTGTAGCAGTATTTCTTTGCAGAAATATCATGAGTTGAGTTTTCTTGCCGAGAGAGAGGTTTCTGCTTTATGAACAAGATAATTGTATATTTCTGTACAAAGTAAACATCATTCTGACACATTTCACAACCACACGATATTTTATGCACTCATTGGAATAAACAACACACAGGGCTGTCTCAGGCACTTAGTCAATGGATAATGTCATGCCAGCTTTTACACATCTTTCAGCTCAATCAGAGATCAAAACCAGACTCTAGCACTTGAGGGAATGCGGGGAGGATTTTTGACACTCTAGAGGAAAGCGAGTCTGTAAAGTCTTAATGATTGCCTCTTCATCTATGCAGTTTTGCTTTAACTGGTGCCAGAACTGCTGTAATATTGATGACATCCTTCACCTTGTTAATGGCTCAAATGTAACAGAGCATATGCTGGTAGTCTAATTTTGTTCTTATGTAGGGACACCACAAATGGTGAAGACTGCACATAAGGATGTGAACTATGCCTACACAGTTGGCTTTCTGTTAAGTGAATGAAAAGTGTTTAAAACTCTGATTTTTGTGCATTGGGTATATCCTGTGCCTTAGCTGGTGGGAGAAATTTTATTAAGTGAATTCTTAAACAGTTCCCTGACAGTGAGGCAATAAATAAAATGTTCTAAGGTGTAATGGTAAAGTCACATGTTGAGCAACTGCCTTTATCTCCAAGAGAGTATAAGAGTGTGAGGAGGTAAAGATTACCTGGTGCTTTCCATCCATCTTGGTCTCTGTGGTTTGGAATTTTTGTGAAGTGTTTGGCAGTTAGAGCACAGCAGTACTTGGTGAGAAATTAGGCAGGGGTAATACGAATATTTACCTGGACTGAGTAGTAGTAGCGTTCAGATTTACTGGTTTACAGTATGGGTTTGAAAATGCCTGCAGTGGAGAGCCACAGTGACCTGTGGTAATAGTCACTGCTCCTGGGAAATGGGCTAGCTGATGTGGTTTAGTCGCTCAGAGAAATAAGAGGTGCTTTCCATAACTTTTTTGTGGTCATGGACCATTTGTCCCTAAATATCTATTTATACTGTTCCTATGGGGCACATTGAGAGGTGAGAGGGCATTGAGTGTAAAATACACTGCTGGGAGAGACTGTAATGGAAGCTTTTTAATTTGAAGCACTTTATGTCTTCTACAAGAATGACTGCAAATTTCCTAAATCTGGGATAGAAATGCTAATGCTTTCCCCTTTGCACATGTAGATACATTCATGTGGGAGCATCATCTGTGAGACTCATAAGCATTGAGTTCCTCAGGTGACTGTGTGGGATGGAGTGTTTTGCACTGAAGTGGAGCTTGTCTGCTGCGGAGCTCATGAATGAGAATGTGCTTTGCTATGTGTAGTGTGGAAAACTGAATTAACATTCATATTTATTGTCTGCCTCCTGAGCCTCTCTCGTTTTGCAGAGAGAGGAGATGGGACTTGCATTGATCGCAGCTCAGCTGTGACACTCTTCCCAGGTTTTCAGGGTCACTGCGCCCCTCCAAAGTGCTCGGGAGGAAAGAAGCTGTCCATGCTTTTCTCTCTGCATTGTTGCTACTCCAGAGCTGGACAGGGATTGATTGATAACTGTCTTTCTGCTAGGTGGGATAGATACTGTGTCCCAGAGGGATGTTAAGCATTAAGCTTTCCTGTGTCTTGTGCTTCTCACAAGGAGAGCTATGACTGTGCACGGCAGGGCTACTGTCAGCCTCAAGTACTCCAGGTCATCTGAAGCATTTTGTTTTTCTGTATTATTTACGAGGTAGCCATGCAGGAGTACAAATAGAGAGCAATAGAAGCTTTCAGAATTTCCAAAAATTATACCATATGCCTTCCAGAGGCTTATAATTTGGCAAAGACAGAATCACGTTCCTTTCAGAGCCTGTGGTTCCTCAGTGTTAGTATTGTCACAGGTTTTCAGTGTATTCTTTTGTGCTTTCTTGCAAAAGGGGCTAATAATAATTTTCCTCCATGCTAGTAATTTGTTTTTCTCTACCATATTAACATATTATTTTTGCAGGATTTGCTTTTTTAAAATGGTAGGTGTATGTCTTACATGTTTGGGTGACTTTCATTAAGAATGTCTGCTATTTAATTTCTATAGCTTAAAAAAACCCACACCAAACAACCAAAACTCAGATGCCTCAGTTGTCTTAGTCTATCTAATGAATGCAAGGAGCTTAGAGCCAACATGCAAATGATGGCTTGATGCAGGGAGTGAAGCATGTGGAGTGCATTTCCGCGGGCATAAATAGCAGTGTTTACTGCGCAATCACAATAACATCTCAGAGCCAAAGGCATGGATAAGGACCCCATTTTGCTATGCAAACACAAGGTAAGATACACTTCCTAGTCATGTCTGAGGACGTGGACACCCACAAGAATAGTATGCTATCCAAATGAGATGGCATGCTGCAATTTAGATGAGAAGTCTTACTGAATTTGGACATGCTCTTGGGCCGTGGCAACCAGGAGTGCAAACATAATAGTCTGAAAACTTTTTGACAATACATTTTAATACATTTTAGTTGGACAGTGTTCACTAAGGCAGCAATAATCTATTAAATCTTCATGTGCAGCTGAGTTATATTCTGTGCCCATATTCTTAAAATAAGGTGGGCATGGGCAGACAGAGAAGTGGCACTGGGCAGTGTGATGTTCCAGCCCCATCCCTGGGAGTGTTCAAGGCCAGGCTGGTTGGGGCTTTGAGCAGCCTGCTCTAGTGGGAGGTGTCCCTGCCCATGGCAGGGGGGTTGGACTTGATCTTTAAGGTCCCTTCCAACTCTAACCATTCTATGATTCTGTGTAGTTGTCTCTGCACTTTGTCATCTTTTCCGAGAAAAGAGGGGTTTAGAAGATTATGGTGGAGTGTATTTTGTGGTTCCTTCTTCCTGATGGAAGGGATGATCTGGAAGGAAATGTAGAGTTACTTGTTTTGGAAGTTTAAGAAGCAGAGTGTGAGAGCTGAGAAGCAGATGATGGCTCTTTTCCTTCACTCAGCAGGAAAGAGACAAGGAGGCATAAAGCAAGAGGGTCTTGGTAGGCAGGGGTGAAATACAACTGGGAACAGATGGATGAAGAATAGCTGGTGGAAATGATGAAATCACTAGAGGGATGCATAAAGGAATATGCTGAAGCAACAGGCTGGGGAAGAGGTCTTAGCAGCATCATCTGGGGAGAAACCAGCGGAGCAAAATGACATTTGGCAGGCCAAAGGATATGATACTGGATACTACTGTCACGAAATGATAGTATAGAAACAATATCTCATTTTATTATACCCTTGTTTACACAGAGATTGGAAGGAGTAATGATTATTGGATGATTTTAGGAAATGAAGTTGGTGTGTGTTAGGAGAACACCAGCTTTGTCATACTTCAGAATTAATTGAGCAAGTAAGAGCTTTTTAAAAGCCTTCTTTGACAGACCAAGGATGCGTGGGTTGTGAAGCTGGTGCTACTGAGTGCTTCCAAGAAGGTAATAAATCTCCAGACACCTAGCAGTAGAACTCCATTTTCAGTTAATAAATGATATTTTAATACTTCTTTGTTTTGAATTTGGCATGGAGAATCCTGAATGACATGCTAGTGCCCAGTTGTGTGCTGGCAAGGTCAGAGTCTTCTGGATGATATCATCTAGATTTAGACTTGCCCTGTTTTGGCATTGTATGAAATGTTATCTCCAGGCCTGAAACGTGAGTCTCAACTCCGTTGAGCTCTTCAGCTTCTACAAAATTGCTGTACTTTTACCCAGCAAATTATGTGCACTCTGACCTTGGACCTCTGACCTTCCAATATGAAAAGCAACTTATAATGCCTCAAAAAATACTACACTCTTTAACAATAAAACTGGCATCTCTAACATGGAAGTTTTAGTGTCAAAAACTCAGAGGTTTTACAGAGGAACAAAATAATTGCTGAAGCAGGTTACTGTCAGTCTCACAGAACATGCTTAGCCCCCTCTCAAGTGACATTCATACAAATGTACGTGCTGTCACTCCAAGCTACACCCCACACCAAATTCCTCGCTGTACCCAACCTTTCCCAGCTGGCAACATTGCAGTAAGGTAAATGTGCTGGTGAGTTGCATACTGTCTTCCAGTGTAGTTTGTTGCTTTGGAGAAAAAGTTAAGCCACTGGAGAAAATGAAAATCCATTTAGGGAAAAAAAAAAAAAAAAAGGGTTAATATTTCTGCTGATTTGTATCAGGTATTTGACTAGATTAAGTTGAATTAGGCTAGATTAGTTTACTAAACTAGACCAGGCAGAATTAGGTTAGATAACAGACCTTTGGCATGAGGCAGCCTGCTTAAATGTTTGTGCTGAAAGACTGCAATATAGGGAATGTCTGTTAGAAAATTATTAAGTTAAAGAACTTAAATACTTTTTAATGAACATTTCACAGTTGGCTTTTAAAGGATTGCTTAATGTGATTAAGAATTGTGTGGTGAAGAATGCCAACTGACTGACTACTTTAAATTCCTGATTAAAAATGTGAAGGGGAACTGGTTGCATGCTTACTTCATTATTCATGAAGTACTGGAGATTTGATGTCTAAGGTTTAATATGGCACATCTGAATTATGAGAGTGGTTTTCTTATTTGCAACAGATTTCCCTTTAACTTTATTGGATAATCCGAAGTGAATGCAAGTGTGTTATGTAGTGCTGTCCTTACTGCTGACACTAGAGGTGTAGGAGTGGGATATGCAAATAGCTATACCTTTCATTACATCTAAATTTTAGAGTACTTAAAATTGTTTTTCTCATCAGTTACAGCTAGGCTATATGGCAGATTACATGTTTGTGAACTGCAAAAATCTGCATTGAGCCAATGACTTTGGTTAATATGACGAGACTAAAGTTCACGTACTTTAAAATGCATTGGTGCCGGTTATTTTAGCACATAACTAGCTGGATGCATCGATGCTTGTTCAACTCCTGGCAGTGTGGATTTAGAGGGAAGTTAGAAGTTATGTGTACTGCTTTACAGCTAATTTGTGTTACTGTGGGAACAGGGTTATAATTTACATCAGCTTTAGGCAAAACTGTACCATGCATAATATACAAAGCTTACACATTTTTTTAAAATTTAGATTAAGGTGTGTACAACTCTTATTTGTTTAACCAGTTAGTGACATCAGTTAGAAACAAATTTTTAATGCAAAACATTGTGCATGAAGTGGGTCAGTTTTCAGGTGTAAAGCACTTCAACATCTCATGGTGGGAAACAAAGATAGAAGTTACAGTTTGGAGAAATGGTTAGATCTTTTTCAAGATATCCTTCTTAGTGCATTCAGTTGAGTGGAACCAACCAAGGGGTCCCAGTGCGATCAGTGTAATCAGTACAGGTGAGGATATAAGTGAGGTCCATGGGTTACATGTGAGTCACCTTTATTTCCGGAATCATACTTGGAATCTGGAATTGCATGTGCACAGTACATAAAAGTGGTTGCTCTCAAATACATGTGCTTTTTTATTATTTTGTTGTGCTCACAAGACCATTTTCTGGAAGGCATGACTTCATCTTGTTTTTTAAATATATTGTAAGTTGTTTCCCAGCTTGCTATTTGAATTTAAGAGAGAATAGGTTTGGAATATTTCATCAGGCTCTGTTTGTATAGACGTACTATCAGTCTTAGATTTTGGGCAAGAACAGTAGCTGCTGGCTTAGATGCTACAGCTGTTACCTTCAGTACTGTTTTTTCAAGAGGCTGAGGATGCACTTCCAAAATCACATGAGCATCACAGTCAGCTTTGAAAGTTAATTTTATGTAACAAGTCTGAGATCTTGTCAGACCAAATAAATAATTTCTATGAGGCTACATAGTTCTCATGAAGACAACCTTTTGTAAGCACTCAGCAGGCTGCGGTTGGTTATGTACTATAGCAAAGCTGATTTTATGCCTGATGCAAATGCATAATGAACTGGAGTTCCATGTGGTGATGTTGCTCGGTCTATCTGTGATTTTTGAGTTGCAGTCAAGGAAAAAGGGAAAGTTACAAACCATCCCATTGTCATAAGACGACACTAATCCATGTTTCTATTTCGTTTTGTGTGCACAGAGGTTAAGGATTAGATAATGTAATACATAGTGGAATCTAAAATTTGACATGTTTAACGGTACCAAAAAAAATAATATCCAAAATGACAAACCTTATAAAAGTTTACTTTGTCATAGTATTTCTTTATCCATTATTTACAATAGCTTTTCCTTAAACTATTATACAAATTGTTCCCCTCAATGATTTGTACAAATTTCAGAAACTGGTGAGAACTGAATAAAGAAGGCTCTTTTTCCTGTTTAGCAATGCCAGTGAAATGATAACAAAAAGATACAAGCACACAGAGATGTGAAGGTAGTAACATAAACAGTCCATACCTCCAACTGTATGTACTGCTTTCCCTTTTTTGTTAAGTTGTTTTTATGTCTGAAACATTTAAGTAACTTGCTGGATTCCTTTCCAGTCCATATTTTAGTTTTAATTAGTAGACATTATTGTTGTTTACTTGTCAGTTGAATTCTAGTGCCCGTTCCATTAGAACAGAACACAAATGGAAATGGAGTATTGAGCTCTGCTTGGCAATATTTAATTGCTTAAATAATTATGTATGATAGTACAATGGCATGGTTATGCTGTTTAACGTTTTCAAGGATTGCCAAGTAAGGACAATTACTTTAAAGAAAAAAAGTACAACTAGCAAAATGGATTTCTTTATTTTGCGTGTCAGTAGTCTGCTGGCTCCTGCTGTAAATCCACCATAATCGTGCGGCGGTTTTCAGTGCTTGTGATGGCTGCTGTGACAGTTGGGCTTCAGGTTTTGCTGACAAAAACAAGCAAGCAAAAATCTTGACCAGTTTGGAGCTGAAGATCCTTCCCTGCTACTGTAAAGTGTGCCTGATGAGTGATTTTTGTAAATTATTCCACCTTTGCAATTTGTATTGTGAGCTCTCCGTGTGAACCTCTTCTTGTCACTGGTTGCACAGCATGGAGTAAGTCAGGGCTGCAAACTGCTGGGATGGTGGACTGATGGCCTGAAAACTTTGGTCTGTAAAACGGAGTGAATTATCAGCTTTAAGGGAACTTGCAAGGCTGCGTGTTGTTTTTTAAAATTGCTATGCTTAGGAGGAGAGAAAAATAAAGGTCTCAAGTATTCACATTTACTGAAATAGGTAATTTTTCCTTGCAGAAGGGTGGCAAAACTGTTACAGTCCTAAACTTCGTGTTGTTTTCTTTTCATCACAGCAAAGTGATGTTTGAAAGCATTTTGAAGGAAAGAGACAGCAGACAGCATTAGGTTGGAGATTCCTTCTAACAATAAAAAGTGTTCTGCGAATAAGACATCAGTGTTTCTGGAGATAAAAGTCTTACTCTGCTTATGAACGCGCTGTAAAGAATCAAGCCCATTAAGATTATGACTTTTTTGTAATTATTTTAAGAGAAGATACCTACCTTCTGCCATTTTCAGGCACATAGGCCTGATTCATCTTGTGTAAAACAGCTAAATATATTATTTAAGTGGGAGGCTGTAAACACACATATTTCAATTGAAGAGAGGGGAATTTGGGGGCATGGAATCTGTGATAAAACATTTATAGAAGGGATTACTACGAAGGCTTTTGAGATTCCTGCTGAGTGTTTCACTGAATACTACATAATAATACTAAAGACTGAGTTACTCGTCACAGAGGATGTCCTATGTCCTGGCATCAGTAAAGGTTTTTAGGTAAGTGGGAATGAGTGCAGTTTATTACTTAGCTGTAAAAGCATTTATTTCTTTTTTAATCTATTTATTTATCTATTTATTTATTAGAAGGCATATGTGCCTGAGGAGACAAAAGCAGAAGCAACATCTGTATCACTTCTGGGGAATATTTTATTCTTAATGGAACTCACTTTAGGGAAGAAAGCTGTCATCAAGCAGTTTTACACGGCTTTACACACATCCCAGGTGTATGGCGGTTCTGCACGGAGGTTTGCTTCAACCATATGTGGGAATGATGTGCATTTTACTGCATTTTTTTAAATCTTTAATTTTTTTTTTTTATGACTGAGCTGTTAGGGTGTTTTATTTTTGTTTTTTAATTTTTTTTTTTTTTAATTTAGAGGTACTGCATTCAGAGTGTTCTGAAAATCCCTGGCAGCTAGAAGCTGCTGTCATCATAATCAGAAATTTTCAGCTCAATTACTTGACTTTAGAACAAGCTGGTAGTTTAAAAAGGAAACCTTCCCTGCCAGTTATCTTTTGATGTGGGGATGAAGTCTCAAGTATTTGACATTTCTGGTCTTGCATTGATTTTCCCTGTGGTATTGTTGGGCAGTGTTTCAGAGAGTGTTTTTATCTCTTTATAGGGAGGTCTTGCCTACTGGGCAGACCCAGCTTCTTCCCTGACTGAAGTTTTTAGGGGTATGGTGTTAACAACAGGAACTTTGGAATTACTGCAGGTGCTTTGCACCTCCTACCTCATATGGAAGTCCCTCTGTGCCCCGTTGTGGCGGGGTGTCTCAGAGCTGCTATATGGGAGATGCTGCTGTTTGCACAGGCAACGAGTAGGCAACTAGTGGGGACTCCTCTGCTTGCTGGCCCTCTGATGATGCAAGTGAGTAGGGGATGAGGAGGTAGCATCTTCTGCTGGAGGGCTGACAGTGGTGGCCTATCACTCTCGCACCACGAGTAGCAGCCACCATTCAGTGGCCTCAGCTATGGCTGCTTTGTTGCCTTGGAGTAGTAGAGGGTGCTTCTCCTGTACCTCAGGGAAGGACAGGATTCCTTAGGAATGGTGCTGAGGGGTACATGGGATAGGGATAATCAGATGCATACCTGTAGTAGGCATTGGAGGGGAGTCCAGGGGGAGAGGTTTGTGTGTAGTTACGGCTCCCATATCTTGGTGGGTGTAAGTCCCCAAGGACTTGCTTTGTTGTTGCTGCTCATGGAGCCAGGACAAGGTGATATTGTGTAGAAATCTTTGAGCTGTCTCTGTTTCCTTCCTCCTAATGCATTTCCTTATCAGCTTCGTTGTGTGGGTATTCATTCTTTGGGACTACAAAATGCTATGCATAAAGGTTTTAGTCCTATTTATGCTATTTATGACATTTCAAGCTGGCAGCAGTCCAATTACAAAGCACAAACTTGTATTTTCATTCCAGTCACAATAGCGTGTCTCAAGGCTAAATAACAGCTGTTTACATTTTTTTTTTGTGTGGTAGTGAGAAAGTTCTGGCAAAAAATTTATCCATGGAACAATTTTTTCAATGTGAGATTGTAAGATTCATGCTATTTTTCTCATTTCAGTTAAACAATTTATCTTGGAAGGTTGTTTGGTTTTTTTTATTTTTATTTTTATTTTTTTTTTCTGTCTCTGGGAGTTATATGTAGAGTATAGATGGGACAGACCCATTCATTTAAGCCATACCAAAGGCTTGAAAATTAAGAAACATGGTGCATGTGAAATTCAGCAAGTCTGAATTTGACCTTTGCCTCTTTTCTTTATGGATAATTCTTAGGCCAAATGTTAGAGACTGTTGTCATATTAATCTCAGTTCTCTAATTTATTCCTAGCTTGTATCATTTAGTTTTCCAGAGGCATTTGCTTCTAGGCTTTTCTATTTTTTGGATGGTCTCAATTACTGGTCTTTTTTTTTTTTTTTAACTGCATGCTGAATGTACCTTCACAAAATGCGAAATGTTCCCATTAATATGTAATATTGCAAGATCTGTGTTTTGCGTTATGGTCAATCTGTGGCTAAAGAATCAAATCTTTCAAAATGCTTCCTGGGATGCTTTGGTTTGTGGTTGTTCAGGGTTTTATTTGTTTGCTTGTTTTGTGTTTGGGTTTTTTTTTGGTTTCTTTTTTGTTTTGCATTTGATTTATTTTCAGTGTGTCACAGAGACTTTGCATACCTTTGTGGACTTAAACTTAATTGAGCCTAACAGGCTAACTTGTGTGTTTCTGAAAAACAGCAAATGAATAATTAAACAGTATTCAACAGTATAATGAAAAAGACTGAGAAAACCTGTTGTGGTCTCTTTCAGTAATAGATTTTTACTGTTTGCCATCAGAAATTGAAAGGATCTTCACTATTCATGGTTATAGTGTATTGAGAGACCAAAGAAAAGCTACAGTGGCTTTTTTCTGTTGGCCCAGCTGTGGGTGAATGATATATTTAAGCACTTCTCTAAAACCAAGCTCCAAAGCTTGTTTCATTTTTCTGTGAAAGCATTTCATTTGTAGCATGCAGTATTTGTTAATTAAGATAGAATTTGAATAAATGATCAAAATGCTGATTTTGCTGTGCTCAAAGCTGTGCTATTTTTGAAGGTTGGGGTAATAATCTGTTATGACTAATGTTTCTGATTAAAAAAACCCACCTTATTTAAATATTTATATATCTGCTTTATTTAACACCTCCCTCTTTTCTGTGTGCTATATCAGAGAGGAATGATCAGGACACCAAGTATACATTTATCCATAGAATCATAGAATTGTTTGGGTTGGAAGGGACCTTAAAGATCATCTAGCTTCAGTCCCAACCCTGTTGCCATGGGCAGGGATACCTTCCACTAGAACAGGTTCGTCAAAGCCCCATCCAACCTGGCCTTAAACACTTCCAGGGATGGGGCATCCGCAACTTCTTTGGGCAACCTGTTCCAGTGCCTCACCACCCTCACAGTAAACAATTTCATCCTAGTATTTCCTCTAAATGTCCCCTCTTTCAGTTTAAAGCCATTACCCCTCGTCTTATTGCTACACTCCCTGATAAAGAGTCCCTCCCCATCTTTCCCGTCGGCCCCCTTCAGATACTGGAAGTCTGCTATAAGGTCTTCTTGGACCCTTCTCTTCTCCAGGCTGAACAACCCCGACTCTATCAGCCCGTCCTCACAGGAGAGGTGCTCCAGTCCTCTGATCATCTTTGTGGCCCTCCTCTGGACCTGTTCCAATAGATGTTTTGAGGACTTCAGAGCTGGACACAGTACTCCAGATGGGGTCTCATCAGAGTAGAGAGGCAGAATCACCTCCCTTGACCTGCTGACTATGCTTCCTTTGGTGCAGTCTAGGTTGCAGGTGGCTTTCTGGGCTGCAGGTGCACATTACTGGCTCATGTTGAGCTTCTTATCCACAAATACCCCCAAGACCTTCTTCTCAGGGCTGTTCTCAGTCCATTCTCTGCCCAGCCTGTGTTTGTGCTTGGGCTTGCTGTGACCTGGGTGCAGGACCTTGCACTTGGCCTGGTTGAACTTCATGAGATTCACATGGACCCACCTCCCAAGTCTGTCCAGGTCCCTCTGGATGGCATCCCTTCCCCCCAGAGTGTCGACTGTGCCACACAGCTTTGAGTCATAGACAAAGATATGTAACAGCACCAGTGCTGCTGCTTATTATGAGGAGAAAGTATGTCTGAATGGTAGTTTATACTTAACCATGTCTGATGCTAATTTTGTTGGAGTTAGTTTATTCTGTAACAGACTTTTTTTCATCACTAGCTGACATTCCTCAGTTCTTTCCATTAATAATTATTTCAGTTATATAGATCCTTACAAAAACTGGCCTCTGGATTTTTGGAGTGTGAAAACTTTGTTTTGAATAGATTTTCTTCCACAAAACAGTGATGTCAAAATATTAAGTTGCAACTGCTGCATAATAACAATGGCTTTTCATTATTGGATACTATATTATTAATTTATCATTATATGTGTGTGTGTATACAGTATCGTTTTATTTTTATTTATTTGTTATTTTAATTTTTCCTCCCTTCCTTCCTTTCTTTCTTTCTTTCTCTCTGTCTTTCTTTCTTTCTTTCTTTCTTTCTTTCTTTCT
>VXBW01002022.1:218423-247294 GCA_013400375.1 Thinocorus orbignyianus | reverse complement strand
TCATCTAATTTAAATAATGTTGTCCCTGCTTACATAATCCCAGTTCTACATGAATTGTAAATATATTTTACCTACTGTACTGACAATTCCCCATGGACAGTTCTGTAACCTGTGCTACTTTATTTCTCCCTTAACACATCTGCTAAATGGAACCTCTGGTGAGGATTTTCACTTAAATTTGTGTTTCCTGTATTCTGCATTACCTTTCAGTGCACCCCTCTCCACAGTATCTGCTTTTCAAAGGCTTTGCATGGGGTGACATAACGCCTGATGCAGTTCTGGAAATTAATGACATGTCTGGCCTGGTTTCAGAGCCTAGTCTGATCCAGACTTTGCTGTTTGCAATTGCTAATACATCTTTCAGTTGCTGCTGCCTCATTCCGCACATTACAGTGGCTTTTCAACTTGGAGCCGCTGGTTGTACAATCTGTCACTAGTTGAGCCTTCTGAACTCTCGCTTTTCCTCCAACCCACCTCTGCTCCTCTCTGCATACAAACTCATTTGTAAAGCTTAGGTGTACTTACCTAAAAAACGGACAGCAGATTATTTATTTGAATGCAGATTCTCCTAGTAGGCACTTTGTAGAGAGGTGACAAAGGTTTCGTTGACAAGGGCTGGTTGCAGCACCTGAATTGCTTGCAAGGACCACCTTCCCAAACAGGCACCATTTGCAGGCTTTTGATGAAAATTTGGTGTCCTTTTGATAATCCACAGTTATTGTTTGAATTACACTCCCTGGGCATTGAGATATTTACTCTCTGAATATCACAGTCAACAGAGGAGTAATAATTAATTTGACTCTATTGCAAGCAGACTGTGATTGATTCACTGTCCGTACCGTCGGGCATCAGGGAGTAGCTGCTGTGTGCTGACTCTAGCTCTGCAGCACCAAAAGGCACTGGATGTTTTCTAGGCAATTGGGAACTGGGGCAGCACGTTGCAGCTACTTCCCAAAGCTCTGGGAGAGCCGGCTGTCAGAACCTAAGAGGCATTGCATATCTGGGCTATTGGTGGAGCTTTGACAAAGTACAGAGTTGGCTGTGGACCAGAATCTGCCATTTAAAATCTTTTTATGCCTGGTTTAACATCTTAGAAACCCATAAGCAGTAGCAACTAGTAAGCAAATAGCTTTGTTCACTATCAGCTGCTGTTTTTGAAAACACTGAAGAATTAATTTGAAAAAATCTCAAAATACATGTAGGATCTTGTGCGTGTAGCAGTTTTAGATTTGTGTTTGCACTACTTGGCAGATGTTGCTGTCATTTTACATATTACAACAGTCTACTCTTACTGCTGGTCACCTTCGTATCTGTTTTCTTTCCTTCTAAATTTTTTCTGCTTCCTTTGTAATGCTCCTTTTCAGAAATTTGTAATGATGCTTACTGATAAATCTTTTTTCTAGAAGATGGAAAGAATGAAAAGGAAAGATGACAAAGATAAAGCAAGAAGAGTAAGAAATAAAGGAGAATGGAGAATATAATGCTGTGGTCAGAGACTGGATTTAAAAAAAAAAAATGCGACTTTTAAAACTTTAAAGAAGTATAGCAGATGGTCAGTTGCAACCTTTTATTGTTTTCCCCTTTAACTTCTGTCAGCTTATTAAGGATCTTTTCAAAGGGTTATGTTTTCTTATATATAATTTCTCTCACTTGTACATATGCATGTTCATGTATGTACAAGATTATATAAAAAGCTAGGTACAATTTCAGCAGAGGTTAGATAAATTGTGTCTTCATAGTAAGATGTATCCTAGATGAACAAAGAAAGAGAGAATTAGAGTCTTGCTTTCTTGGGAAACAGTGTGATTCAGGTAAATGTGGACTTAGCCTAGGTCTTGTGCGTTCTCAGTGGATGCCCTCATGTGATAGATGTCAGAATTTGCTATCTGTTTTTGACAGAGAGCTTGTGTCAGTAACTCTTTCCTCAAAGCAATGAATTGACAATTTTTAATGAAAACTCTGTACAACTTTAAAAGGCTGAGGGATTTGGGTCTGTTTAATCTGGAGAAGAGAAGGCTGAGGGGGGNGGTGGAGTCTCTGTCTCTAGAGACATTCAAAATGCACCTGGACACATTCCTGTGCAACCTGCTGTAGGACGACTTGCTTTGGCAGGGGACTTGCACTAGGTCATCTCCAGGGGTAACTTTCCACACTGTATAATTCAGTCACTATGTCTGTGCAATTAAGAAATAAATGGACCAGCTTTTTTTTACTAGAGAACTTTATGTTTAACCAGTTTCCATGGCCTGTTCCTAAAAGTGCAGATAGGTATTATGGAAATTAGCTTAGTAATTTTTAAATTTATTTTTTATTATATTTTTTTTAAATAGCTGGACTGTTGAGGTTTTCTGTTCCCATTTGGGATAGTAGGTGCTTTGTATGAACAATTATGAGAGGACAGCATGAGTGGCATTTTCTGCATTTAATCATAGAATCACAGAAACATTTAGGTTAGAAAAGACCTTTAAGGGCAGGGAGTCCAACTGCCAAGTCTGCTACTGAACCATATCCCTAAGTGTGATGTCTAACATGTCTTTTAAATACCTCCAGGGACGATGAATGAACCACTTCCCCTGGGCTGCCTCTTCCAATGCTTGACAACCCTTTCAGTGAACAAGTGTTTCATAATATCCAGTATAAATGAATGTTTAATGATGGTTAGATGACTTGTAAGGATGATTCTTGTTGCCTGTTCTTGATAAGAAAAAAACACCTATCTAGAATAATTTCCTACTGCTCCTTTTAATTAGTTCTCTGTTGGCAGTGTTTCTTTCTGTGCCACCTCAAGCCATTGAGCATGGGATTTGAAGGGGACACACTGGTGCACATTTGCTAATTTGAAGAAGCTGCATTCCCCTTGGGATGGAATTTTCTTGCTTTGCCTGTTCAGTTTTGGTTAGCTATTAGTGTAGGTGTCCAGATGGCGCACTACACGAACTGCACAAACTACATAAACTACAGACAGTGGAGCCAGTTAGCTCTGAAGTATTTTGTTGGTGTGCTTGTGTTGAGGTCTGTGCAGGTTGTAAGAGAGTGCGTGGATGATACACAGCTCAGAGAATGTTACTATCTTGCTCCTTTGTGGGCAGACCTATAAAGTCTTATAGTTCACTTTTTGAATGGGCTGTTGCCTTGTGTGCAAGCCATTCATCTGAACAAGTAGGGGCTTAGAACAGAGATGCATCTCACCCTGAAGTGCTTGGTGCATGGAACTTCCACCACCTTTTAGGATGTGTTCTTACAAAATGGTGAGCTATTGCGTTTTTTCTTTGAGTGGTTTCAGGAAAGGTGGGATACAATTGCTGCAATGTATTACACTGCTTTCTTGTGTAGTCTCGGGTTGAAGTGTGTGGTATGAGTGTGGGAGGAAGGTTAATGGTTTTGCAATGTGTTAGTCCTCAGGATTTTTCTAAAGAAGTAGTTCACCTAGCTCTGTGCATACCTATTCCTCGCTGTGTGATCTGATCTGTTACAGTAGTGAATGACTGGAAGTTGCACTTTCAAGTGGGGTGGGCTGTGAAAATGCCTGGCTGCAATTCAGCTGCTACCTTGAGGGACAATTTTCAGAAGCCCATTTTCCCAGAGTCAACTTGACTCCTCTCTCTTACGTGAGTGAGGTTTCCCTTTGTCACAGTGGGGAGAAAGGGATGACAGAAAGAGTCATTGGAGGGGCCAGATCTGCTGTAGTGCAGGTTAATTCTCTGTACTACTCAGCCTCTATGTTACAAAAACATAAAATACACCATATGGGGAACCATAAACATGACCAGCTGAATTGTGGCCAAGTTGCATGCTAGCAAAAGAGAGCATCTGCTGTGTAATTCTGGTCAGAGAACAACACTAACCTCATTGAATTATTATTTCTCATGAGATAATTTTCTCCTTTTGCTTAGCTCAGTAGGTATGGTTAATACTATTTGCTGGGCAAGATACCTACTACTAGGATTGACTTAAAGACCTTGATGTTCTGACCCGTTAAATCTGTGGAGAAGATGGTACAGGTTAACTACGAGGTCGTAACACAATGATGCATAAACTCATTGTTTGGGGCATTTTAAATTAAATACTGTAGCTCCAAAGAAAATGGAATCAGTTGAGTTGTAAAATGTGATAAAGGGAAGAAAATAATTTGAACAGTGAATATCAGTTAAGCCTGTGTTACAAAGATACAGAAATCTGATAAAAACTAAAATGACAAGATGAAGTGTATTTATCATTCCAGTTGGAAACTGCACCTCACACATAAAGCTTGTATACAGCAAAAATGTCACCCTGTTTATTTTAGTATTTGCTGGTACTTGAATCTTTTTACACAAATGAGAAGTATAGCTAACTTTAAGCCATCACGAGAAACTTGGATTTGATCCAAGCAGTCCTTTGATTTCTGCCAGAAGAGTCCCATTCTAGAGTTGCTGGGATATCTTTACCTGGCACTGCATTGTGCTACTTTAATGTATGCCAGATATTGAGTCCCTTGCTTCTACTGCTAATGTGGCATGTGCTTTCCCTTCTCTGCATCTAAGAAAAGGAGAAGCTGCAGCTGCTAACATTCCCTGTTAGCAAAATAAATTTCATTATCTTCCTTCTTAGCTCCAGTAATTTCCCTTTATACCTCCTCTTAAACGGAGAAACAGGAAATGTTGCTGATAAAGTATCATGGACTCAAGTAGCTATGGCATATTTTCTGAGAAATGGCATTACACGTGTGACTCCCAGTGTTCCTAAAAGCAGCTGAGAAGATCTGTGAGAAGAATTAAATAATCAGAATACTAAAAAATCAGTGGTAACCACATTTGAAAATACACTTATTTCAAAATTGGTCAATATGCCTACTGCCTTACGTTTTCGCCATTGTAATTTAAACATACATATAGCTGATGTTATCATCTGCATCTAGAGTGAGTGGAGATTAACACTGTGTGTCATTTGAAAACTGTGATTATAAGCTTCCAGCTGGAATGCACATTTGCTTTAGTTCCGTCAATTCTGCAAGAACAGCCTAATGAAACAGTGTGAGGACAGGAGGAAAAGCAAATAGAACTGAAAATAAGAAATCTCTTGTTGTAAACCCAATTCACTAGCGGATATTGCAAACACTAATTGTCAGCTTAGAATTCCAAGAAACTAACAAATTTTTCAGGAATTACAGGGGTTCCAGGTTGGTTTCTGTATTCAGAATCTTCAAGTCCATGCTGAAGATCAAAATGCTGACACCAAACAGTCCAACACCTTTTAAAACAGTTCTAGGCAGGAAGCTGTACGTTCTTGTTTGTTTGGATTTTGTTTATTCTGTTTACAGACCACATCTCAGTAACCTCTCTTAGAGCCTTACCTCTAAACCTTGCCCTAGAAGTAGTCATTGCACTGGCACCTACCAGGGCTCCAAACAGCTGAGCGTTTCTTAGAGATTATTAAAGAGATGTATTGAGGAGGGTGGGGTTACGAACTAAAGTCATCTGTCAGATGAGAGCCAAAGAGAGATTTACTCTCCCAGGAGATCATGCTTGATTCCTGAGAGAGGGAATTGCAGGAGAACAGCTTTAACAGATTTAATAGAGTGAGACTAGATAATTAACATTAACAACACTCAAGAAACAATACTGATCCTGATACCAATAGTAAAATATTACAAGGGTTATACTCAGACAATTTTATCAGTAGGAAGCTGTGCATTCCCAACAGTGGACTGCAAATATTAGACACTGCAAATGCTGCATCTATGGAAGGAAGGGAAGGCCTCAGGGGTCCAGCATCAAGGCATGAAGTTCTCAGGATTGCAGCCATCATGGGAGAGAACTTCACAGCAAAGTTTTAAATTTATACTGAATAGGACATTTGTGGAACAAAGTAATCCTGTTGAGTTTGGGTCAAGTTGCCCAGGTCTCCCTCCTCCTCATCCCTGCATCTGGCTAACCTGAAAACACTGAGACTGTGAAATCTACATACCATCACTGGCTAAAAAGTAGATATTTTCACAAAATTCAGACACTAGACTCTTCTAAAAGTGCAGTTTTCCCAGACATTAGGAGAGAAATTCATCCTGATCGCTTAAACCAGGACAGAGATGTACAGAGCCACCCAACCTCTTGGCTTTCACCTGTTTGCAGGTTCAGCAAGTATAGAACTGAAGTCTTGTTCAGAAAAATACCTTAAAAAGGCACTTTATTAAGGTGTGTTGTGATTTTTTTGTACAAATCTCAACTCTGCAATGGAGTCACCTAATAATGATGCTATAATGGCATGACTAGGCTTGTCTTAGTGCAACTTCTGCCTGTAGCATGTATCGTATCCCTCAGAGGCATTCTCAGAAGAGGTCATTGCATTCTTGTGGTAGAAGGCTTTCCAAGTAATTGGGGTGTTAGGTTAAACAAGAGTCCTAGATTACTGAATGGGATCTCTTCAGAGAAGGTAAGGTCATTTATGGGTTACAGTAACTTCATGAATGAAAAGGAAATGTCACCTATTTTGTATGTTCAGATATTGTCATTTCTCTCTTACAATTAATTGTAGCCTTCTCCACTTGTTACTTGGTTATCTATAACTCTTCTAAGCAGTTTGTTGAGGACAATATCCTGCATGATGATCTTTGCAGAAGCAACGTAGTGGGTCTCTTCACTATTAGTAAAGAGAAAATCAGCTCTCTTTTGAGCTTTTGTGGTCAAGCTTCATGCTAAACAGATGAAATGCTCCCTGAATAAAGCTCTGCAGCAAATAATTGGCTACTTTAAGCTGCTAGGAGGCTTAAATGGTACTTAGAACAAAGCTCTCTCTGTGCTATTATTTTATTAAAGCAAGACCTCTTACCTGAAGATTCTTCAGGTATCCCCTGAACTGGTGATACTTATTTTTGTTGTATAAATGCTTTTGAAGAGCAAATGGAGAAAGCTTCCAAAGACTTATATGTAGAATTATGAATGCAACAAAGAAATTGAAGCTGAACTGCAAGCAGTTGTATTTCACAGGTGTTTTAAGTATGTACTCAGGTGTTGACCTTCGATGATTCTAATTCCATATGTTTTACCCTAAGGGTCTCAACTTCCAAGGATGAGATCCCTCCGTTTAACAATTTGAGGACACTGTGATGTCTGTTAAATACGGATACCATGGCCATAAGGCGCGGAGCTGGTGAGATTTTCCTGTTAGCTTTGTTGTGCGTCCAGTAACTACTGTTCTTAGAAACGTGACTGAAATATTTAACTTCTAGTTCTTCCATTGGAAAGGAGAAGTAGGAGGAAGAGGGAGAGGAAAACCTAACGTAATTGAGGTTGATTGTGAAAATGAATGCAGTGATGCCATTATACACTGCATGTCCTAGGAAGTGCAGTACAGAAGGTATATTCACTATACTGCATATTCTGTTTTGCTATAATCATATTAGTTGTGATATTTAATAATAATTTCTGGAGATGAAACTATCTTCTTCTGCATATGAAGTTCTTTTAATATGCTAGATACCATTCATCTGTAATCAAAATTAGCACAAGTTTTGGATGTATCTTGTAGTAACCAATAGCAGTGTGTCAAATTTTAAGAAGCTGTTCTGCTTCATGCTAGTTCTCTTTTTTTTCCCCCCTCCAGAAATCACCATTGACAGAAGTGAAGTTCTTCTGTCTTTAAATAGGTACTCATTTTTCTCTTTTCATGGCTGGGCCTCATCCAGGACTGAGGAAACTATTTTAGTGTTTGTAGAAGTCTGCTACAATCATTCATCCTCTTGCCTCTGTCAGTCGTTAAATGTGCAAGTCAGGGAAACTCTGATGTGACCATGCTTCTCAGAGGATATGTTTATGCCTTAGGGTTTGTATACATGTGGGCTTCATCACATGTTTGCAAGGGATAAATACTTCCTGCATCCATACTTAGAAAGCTTTTTTGTATATCGTCATTTGCGACAGCTCCTGAGAATATAAGTGGGAGGATGGGGGGAGAAGATATGCCACTTCAGCCTAATTATATTTTGAGTTTCTGTTTTGATGTATTTTTAATCTTGTTATTGGTTGATGTAGATTAGCGGTTTTGGTGCAGTATATGTCTTCAGAGATATTTCATAGGTTAACACAGAAGCTGAACAGCAGCTGGTGTTGCAGCTCTTGTGCTGCTGGTGCACGAGAATCGGTTCAGATGTATTAAACTTCTGCATTAGAATGAAAGATGCTGATGGATATAAAGTAGGCACCTAAATATAAAATACTATGTTGTAAAACACAGTTGTGCCTTAAAGTAAAACTCAGGATTTAGTAGCTTGTTTCAGAATTCTTGTTTGCCAAATATAGTAGTTTGGAAAAGAGCTACAAACTTCTTGCTTTAGAGTCTGGAGTAGCTTTTAGGCCAAAAAGCTGCTGAAACAATACAGTAGAAACTGAAAATTAAATGGAGGACAACATCTGGGGTCTTACTAGCTTAGTGGTAGTCAGCTACAGGCTAGTTAACAAGAATGTACTCAATATGGAGGATTTATAGACCCTAATAGATACGAATTTTTCTGAGTGAGGCAGGTAGTGTAGAACCATTATACTGAGCAAAGACTCAGATGTTCAGAGATTTTTCAAGATTCACACAAGGAGAGTAAATGTAAGACTACAGAAGCTTTCTTTGGTAGTGCGGGGCTCAGAACCGTCCATTCCCATATGGTGAGAGAGACCCATATGGTTCAAAGTCTGGAACGGACATTAACAGTTTTGATGCAGCTTTTGATAAGGTTTCCACAGGTCTACTTGCAGGTGAAGTGGAAATGGATAAATTACTTCAGCAACACTATCTGTACATGTGCACCTTTTTCTAAAACTGGTATCGTGAGTATGCAGATACCACAGTATCCACAGTGACACATTTGGAAGTGGTCTCCTGCAGTAGTGTCTTCTTACAAAATTACTTGAATATTAGGGAGTCTTCCATTTTGGGGAATCTAATAGACTTTTGATCTGTAAAATTAAATCACAACAAGCAAAGTAGCATGTGTAAGTTTTTAGTATTGAGAGAAAATTTTGCTGCTCAAAATAAAGCTTCTAGCTGCTGCCAGGTGAGAGGAAGATAGATTCCTTGGATATTCATGGTGTGCTTCCTCATGTTCACACTCTGATTCTGCCCTTATGCTTCATATTAATTCCCACTGGAGTAATTTTAAGTGTGCACCTATGCAAAATTTAAAGTAATCCTAATCTTAGAAGTAGTCTTTAAATTCCACAGTAGTGTTCACTAAAAAAAGACTATTTGTGTGAGGTGAAAGAAGGTAAATGTTTTAAAATCTGTGGAGCTTTATCTGAGTTCCCGATATACTGATATCATAATGATATCACTCAACTTAGCCTCATTAGGTAAATTTGTAAATTTTAAGAATGCAGCTAGTTTTCGCAGAATCATAGAATGCTTGAAGTTGGAAGGGACCTTAAAGATCACTGAGTTCCACGCCCTCTGCCATGGGCAGGGACACCTCCCACCAGAGCAGGTTGCTCAAAGCCCCATTCAGCCTGGCCTTGAACACCTCCAGGGCCAGGGCATCCACAGCTTCTCTGGGCAACCTGTTTCAGTGCTTCACCACCCTCACAGGAAAGAATTTCTTCCTAATATCCAAGTCAAATCTCCCCTCTCCGTTTAAAACCATTACCCTTCATCTTATTGCTACACTCCTGATAAAGAGTCCCTCCTCATCTCTCCTAGAGCCCCCCTTAAGGTACTGGAAGGCCATTATAAGTTTTTCCTGGATCCTTCTCTTCGCCAGACTGAACAACCCCAGCTCTCTCAGCCTGTCCTCACAGAAGAGGTGCTCCAGTCCTCTGATCATCTTTGTGGGCCTCCTCTGGACTCTTTCCAACAGGTCCATGTCCATCCTGTGCTGAGGATTCCAAAGCTGGATGCAGTACTCCAGGAGGGCTCTCACCAGAGCTGGGTAGAGGGGCAGAATAATCTCCCTCAACCTGCTGACCACACTTTCTTCCTTTTTATATCAATATTTACCTTTTATTTTAAAAGAGCACACAAAACTTGAAACAGTTGAGAATTTTGAATTTATCTGGACGAAAGTTGTTTATCACCATGAATTGAATGGTATCACTGTAGCACAGGGTCACAAGGGTTAACTTCTTGTGCTTACACAGGAAAATTGGTATGCAAGTGGGAAGTTGAATGAGTGGTAGAAAGCTTTTATCCTTTCTCCCCAAAACAGTTTGGCAGAGTTCGTGTGAGAGCCTCTATCGTTCTCTTAAAGAACAGTGGGCTTCTCTGTATTCCTGTTAAAGCACAGTCTCTGTAGGATTTTTAACAGGGAATAGATTCCTTGTTCATGCATGTTTCTGAAGACAAACCACATGCAGATGAATAAAAGTCGTAGGCCGACACTACATCACATATCTGCTAGCAAGGCTGGTGGGGAAACAGGCAGGATTGTTCCCTGGGAACACAAACTGGCAGTTCTGCGAAATGTTATTCTGTTGAGGCTTGTTTTAAATAGTTTGAACAGCCTTGAGACACTTAGCTGGTAAAGCCTAAAGCTGGTCTGGAGAAGCATGACACTGAGGAAGTAAGCAGCAAATACAAGCATGCACTGCCAAGCAGCAGTTATCTGTCTGTCTTGGCATCCTGTGGGAAATACTTATGTAGTTCACTGGGAACTGATTTGTACTGGAAATAGAAGAGCAGAAGGAAGGATTTACAAATAAAGAGAGGAGCTCTGCTAATTCACTTTAATTAAGTTTTGGAAAGCACCTCAGTGGGGGAAAAACCCAGAACAGAAAGTACTGGAGCTGTGATTTTCAAAACTGGAGAGTCACAAATTCTTAGGCTACAAATATACAGGGGTGAGTTGCAGGCAAAGTACTGAACTTGCCTTCCCAAGAAGGAAGTGAAATTCTCAGTCTTGGCTTCTCAAACTCAGTTTCTCCAACTACCTCAACATTCATTTCTCAAATCAGCCTCAAAGTGTCTTGGTTCCCTGGCTGAAATAGGAAGCGTGGTGCTAATTTCCATCGCAAAGGTGCCACAAGAGAGCTGAATCTATTAATATTTGTTGGAAGCGTTATGTGACAATGATGGGAGCTTGTATTATGCTCTAAAATGAAGGATTGCAGATCTTTCTGCATGTGATTTTGCAATATTACGATATACGGCCAATTTGATAATGCAGTGGAGACCTTGACTAACCTGGCTCCTGCAGTTCTGATGCGTGCAGATCCTGCAAAGGACCTACTGGAAAGGATGCGGTGCTGTCCTACAGATTGTTTTTACCTAGGTATTTCATGGTTCTCAGTCTGGTGAAACTGAGGGCACTCTGAGTAAACCACTTTTATGTTTAAGAGATGAATTTTCAATGTTGTATATAAGGGCTGTGTCAGTTGTATACTCTTCCCATGTTCGATTTTTTAGTACTTTCCCATCAATTTTATGTCTCCATGTATTAAGTAATAATTAAAAAAAAAAGACAAATGTTTTCTCAAATTGTTTCTTGTTATGTTTTTACTAGAGGCATATCCCGTCACTAGCAATTACTTGACCTTTCTATTTGCAAATCCATGAGCTGCAGGACAGATTATTGGGAATCTCCTGCACAGCTTGCAAGTAGGAAGGTTACAGAACCATTTATTTTTATTTTTTGTTGCAGAAAATACTAAGCGATTTCTCTGGATAGAAGAGCTTAGTATGGTGAATATAGAAGTAGAGGGGAGGAGGTAATGTGGGGAGAGAGGAATACTCCTGCCCAGACAACCTTTGAGTTTCTCTGATGAACCAGAAGGGTGTTTCATTTAGTGGGTTTTCTTTCTCTGTTGTTCATCTTACTTCCTTAAGGGAGCAGGCATTGAGGACTTTTTCCCCCTTTCATTTTCGGTTGCTTTAGGCTTTTACTCCATTCTGATCATGACTGCAGTTTTTTTGTGAACTGGTCCAGAGCACTGTTAGCTATGATGGTGTCTTCATCATTTTCTGAACTGCATATTGCTACCAGTACAGGGCTTGTCACTGGGCTAAAAACCTGATGTAGAAACAGACTGACTAGAGAAGAATTACGTGTGTACCCTAGAGGCAGGTTTTTATGGCTAGGTTAGACAAACAAGTCAACTTGGTAATACATAGTTCTCCCCTCTTGTGTGAAGAGGGCATGTTTACATGTCCATAATGTCACACAAGTCTAAATTTCTACAAGTCTGTAGCCTTTTTCTAGACAGTGAAAGAAAATCACTTCAGTAAAGATTTAAGTTGCAACTCAAGTCTTCCAGAGTGTTCAGAGGTTTAACAGCCTGAATATTTTAAAGAACTGCTGTTTGTGAACGTCATTTTTTAGGTATTTTCAGAAGACAGTATTTTACTTTACAAGAACATGGAAAATAAATTGATGTATAGGCTTGTTGTAGTCCTTGTGTCTTAACCAGAAGCAAAAGGAAGAGTGTGGTAGGAAACCTGATAGTGTATATGGTTGCAGTACCACAAATGAATCAAAACTAACCACTGTATGAATGTGTGTATGTGCATCTATACAAATAATGGTTTACGGCCAGTAATGAATGTGTCTTGCTTTCACATAGGGCTGTTAGCTCTTGAGGCAGATGCCTGCATTTTTGTAACAGGAGACCCCGGGTGGCCATAATCCATGCTGTGCCTGCCAGGCAGGATGGACATGGAGCGCAGAACAGGTGACTGCTTGAAGTTCTGGGCAGAAGGTGATCTGCTTACTTATTTTCTCTGTCTATTTTGACCACAGAATAATGTTTTTGGTGTTCATTCTAGTCAGTTGTCTCTGCCCAGATCTCAGCTTTTATGCTGCCAACTGACCAGTGTGATGCAGGAGCAGGGTCTGTGGAATATCTCCTGGCTGGCTGTAGGGAGTTGAGCCTTGTCCTGCACCCGAATTAGGCTTCACTCGTCCCTGGGAAAAAAGACTGACGCACAGATGTCATAGGTCTCTAAGTCAATCTTTACCACTCCTGGCAAAGGAGAAATATGGGGTCAGAGGGAGAATGTTTAATCTTTCTCCTGCTTTTACCAGGTTTCTCCATTTTGCTGCTTTCCTAGGTGTCAGACCCCAGTTTTTGTTCAGCTTTAGGCACATGCTGACCAAGAGAAAGCATCAGAATTTGGGCATCACAGACTGAATATGTAAGAGGTTTGTTTAGGTAAATGTAAACCCAAAATATAGAGAATAGCATGGGGCATGAAGTGTGATCACAAATGCTGTCCGTGCTTTTCAGTGTTAATAATTTTTTTGGCTCTAATCCATTTCTTGCTGAAATAATTTCCAACTCATTTCAAATGCGGAATTGAAGGATTGAAGACCTTGAAAAATCACTCTAAACCTCATGTATGCTTCTAGCGTATTATGTAGAAAAGGTCAGATATTTTTTTGGAACTGATGATCACTGAGAAGCCTTTTGCCTGAGGGATTCCCAAGCAGATTCTTCAGTAATAGAGATGTATATTCTGTAGAGCCATTCTGAAGTCAGTGGGATCTCTTATTGGCTTCCACATCTACTCCTCATGGTAACTTTTGAAATCAGGACCTAGTGGTGTGTGCTAGATGACTGAATGCTAGGTTTAATTTAACCCTTTTCCGGATGGGGTTGGAAAAGAAGAGATAAGTGTTTAATCAGGAATGAAGTATTTTTTGTTGCTCTGAAGAAAACTGCTCGTTCTTTGAGAAGGTAAGTAAAAGCTCTGCACTGCAAATGTTGATCACTGTGGTGACTGAATGATTTAAGGGAAGAGTCATAATGAACTTCCTTTTTACCACCCCCAATAATGCATTTTTCTTTTTTATGTTCACTTTCAATATGTATTCAATGGGAGGTTTCTAAAATTTGAAAAGTACCTGCAATTAATTTTGCTTGCATAGTTTAGCAACCTATTATTTAGACCTTATTTACAACATTTTCATCGATAGCTCCCCCTCGGTAGTGATGTGATTTATAAAAATGGTCAGAACTGCCAATACATATTAAGGGAACAAAAACTGGCAATCTGCTCTTGTAAGTATGTATTGTAATTAGATTTTCCCTGTGTTTTTGTAAGTGTAAGTGCTGTCAAGTCATCAGTGTTCAGTGCCAGTGCTCAATAACAATAGAGCGTGAAAATGTGGAAAGGAGCCATGCTGGCAGGAGTGCTGTCCATTACAAGTTTTACCTAAAACTGCAGAAAAGAAAATCCTACTCTTAGAGTTCAGCAAACATGGGAAGAATATGCTTGATGTTAGTAGCAGGCTCAGTTCTATTGTCTGTCCATAGTAATCACTTCTGCTATAAAAAGAGATCTTTTAAAGTAGATCATGAACCAAGTAAAATTCTAGTATACTCTGTATATTTGTGTTGTTTTTTTATTTGGTTGGTCATTTGTTTTAGTATTAATTTTCTTCACACCTTTTTCATATCAAGACCCAATTTTTGTTTCGTTAGGTGGGTTTTTTTTTTCCTTTTATTGATTTTTAAAGGTATTTTCAAGCAACAAATCTCCAGTGAAAGAAATGGGTGTCTGCTCATGATACCATGGCGAGGTCTGTATTTACCATGAGTCATGGAGCATATGTTGTTCCATGTTAGCTTTTTGTGCAATGACACAGAGGAGAACTGAGGAAGAAACAGTGGTAAGTGGATCACTGAACTGTGTGGAGCCATGGGGCAGTTCCTGTTGGAGTTAGTGCATAGCTACTGTAGTGTCCAGAAGGTTACTTTGTGCTGGTAAAGCATTGGATTTCCTCTTTTTCTCCAGAAATTGTACATACATGCAAAACCCATTTATTTCATCTTTCTGTACCAGAGCAAAAGATAGCTCTAAATGCTGGATTTTCCATTAGATGATTCTAAATGCTGGATTTTCTGTTTCCTTTATTTTATTTAAATGACTTTATTTTTTGACTTTAAGCAACAGTTGTTCAATAAATACGGAGTGATAAATTAGTTAAGTTTATTAAATTGCTAACTACAAAATGCTTTTTTTTTTTCCTATTAAAAACCAGAGAGTCAGTATCAAGTTCCTGGAGGCTGAATTTTTTTAGAATGTGCATTTTCTCGTTTGAAATGTCTTTGGTAGCATTAGGTGCACTAAAACAGAAAGGGGAATGACTGACATTTCCTGGAAAGAAAGATCAAAGAGCGTAAGGATTGTCCAAAATAGAGATCAGTTGTGTTTCTCAATCTTAGGAAATCTCAAGGAGAATTGCCAACCCTGCTACTTCTAAAATATTTAAGCTTTACGTAGCTTATTGGTCAGCTTACTTTTAAACTAATGAATGTAAAAGCAGAAGTAATTAATTAGCTTTTTCATCTGTATAAAACTTTAAAATTAAAGTTAATTAGAATTAATTAAGTTAGTACACAGATGTTTTTTGTTTACATGAAAGAAGAGTAAAGAACTGAGGCTACCACTTTGTGTTTCATTGCATAATTTACTCAATCCATTTGCCTTGAAGGTGTCATTCCTTTTGTTCTTGTGGTTCAAGTTCGTACCTTTCCTGAACAATGCTCAGGGATGAAATTTCCCGTGACTGCACCAATTGGCACTGGGAACAAACCTACTTTTTCTAGCTGCCCTTTGGGAATACACTCAGTAAACTTTTCAAAGGCTCCTGCTACCAGTCGGTTGAAGGGACCCAGCAATTTCAAGCCAGTAGCTATTTCATCCTTAGTAGTTCCCATGTGTATCATGGGATGCTTAGAGTGCTGCACTCATGCATCGTAACACTCTTCTTAGCCACCTTTTAGCTGATGGTGAAAAGCTGTATGTTTGCCCTGTCTCTTTCAAGTGGATGCCTTTGGGGTGTTGCCATGTCTTGGGACTGCTTACAGTTTTTCTGGTTTTCCCCTCCCTGCATGGAGGACATGCAAGTGGACAGGTTAGTCTGGGCCCACATCTTCCCCTTGGCAAATCTGCTGCTGACTCTCCTTGTACTTTGCCTGAGAACACCATGGTATATGTGTATGATATTATCAGGATACTTGCATGCACTTCAAACCTTCAGAAGGCTGTGTCATGGGCAGTACTGCATCTTGCAATGTTAATACACTGAAACCAGGAAAGATTTAAGTTGAGGGTAAAGGAGATAGGTAAATGTGTTAATGCAAAGTGAAGCACAGGAAAGGGTGACCCTCACTTGCTCATATTACAAATACCTTGAATCTTATTGAGACCAAGACAAGATAACTTAGGCACTGAGTTCTTGGTTGCATTTAAGGAGTTGTGTACATGTTTGAGCTCTGTAAATCAGCCTGAAGAGGTCCTTTTGTGATGTGCAAATAGCAGCTTGTGTGGTAGGATGAGATGCTAGTCTGAGCCTGCAAAATATTGTGCGGTGCCTGCTTTTTTTCCTCTGTCTTCTCTTCCCTGGCCTCGCAGCCAGGGAATCAGCCTCCATCAAATGAGAAGTTAGTGAGGCATTTGACCCTTGCAGAATTAAGCTCTGAATTTGTAAAAATAAAACCAGTGAGATTTGAAGAGTAGGGTCCAGGATGCATAATAACTAACTTCAAATTAAGTTCTTTTGCAGGAGGGATCCCCTAAAATCAAGTGTGAGCTGGTATTCTAAAAATGCAATATGAAAATATGTTGAACTATGTTATTTGCTCACTTAGAAGGGCTTCATGAGCTTCTTAAAATTGTTCTCACACATATGTTTTTGAAAGCAATGAAAAATTTGTCATGGTAGCCTGAATGTCTGTGTTGCTGGCCCAGGAGCTGGCATGGCTGAGGTGGTAGCAGTATGTTGTTTTATGCTGATTCTACTGCCACTCTCAGAGTTAGGTGTTTTAGGCATGGCACACCCTGAAGTGAGTTAGTATCGAGAATTTGAAGGTTATCTGTGCTTTCCACCATCTCACTGGTAAAGCTTGAGCTAGAGCCAGCCTCCATAAACTCTGTCAAGACAAAGCTGAGTCTGTTGTTTTACGCATCCCGTAGTGCCCTTGTAATCCTTTCCTCCTCCATTACCACATATGCTTCTGTTTTCCTCAGCTCTGTGTCACGTTGTCCTTGCAGTGGAGTCATCTGCCTGTCCTGGGCTGTAACCCAAATGACTGCCTGTGGGATACCAATGTTGTCCGTATTTCCTTTCTGTGATCTTTAGGACACATTGGACTGTGACAGTCAGATTAAGATTTTGACTTTTCTGTGATTGTCTCTGAGAAGCCAATATGGGCAAGAAAGTTTGCAGTTTGATTTTCCATTTGCTCTGTAGTGCTTTGGGTGGGGGGTGGGGTTAGGGTTTTTCTGAATTCAGAACACATGTAGGAAAGAGCTGGTATGCTTCCATGGTTATGTTTCTGAGGGGAGACATACTTTCAATGCATTCAATGGTGCTGTTCTTGGCTGTTTTTTCCCCCTTATGAATAAATAAATGTGCTCTTGAAAAGGAAACAAATACGTAACTTTATTACTTAGGTGTTTTCTGTGAATGTACTAGGCAACTGTGAGATGTTTTTGTAAGTAGGCGAATTTCCTGGCCCATCCTTAGCGAAGCTCCTTTCCAGAAGAGTTAGGTTCTACAATATGTCTGGTTTTTTGCATTGCGAGGGGACATAGCATCCCTTATTAAGATTAAATGATGTAAGAATTTACCCTCTGCAGAGAGGCTGATTGAGTACTCAGGCTAGTCTGGAGTAAGACTGTCTTCTTGACTGGAGTACTGGCATTAAGTGGATGGAATGGGTGGATGATTAGATTATCAAACTGCATAATACAACTAAGCCTCCAGATGTTTTTGTTGCTGTATTTTAGGATGTTCAGTGCTAGAAGAACATAACAGATCACTATACCAAAATATGCATTGAAACATGAGAAAGTGGAATACAGCTTTTTTTTGCACCTGAATAAAGAAATTGATAGTAAAGCTGGATCTTTGTCCTTGATGTGGATTAATATCTATGTATTCAGGAGAAAAGCTGAGTTAAGTCTAATTTATGAAGTCCTGGCAGAATGCTGTTGAAGGGTGACTGTTTGTTGATACTGTGTTGATTGAACTAGTTCCTTTAGTGCACGACATACAGTGTATTTGCTATTATTTTCCAATAGTGCCAATAGCAAGGATATGAAAATCACCCGTAAAACTGCAAGATTGGCTTGTAGGAAAAGCAAACTGTATTTACACATTACGGTGTGCCTCATTTTTCATTTTCTGGTGTTTTGAGGGCAGTGGGCGGGTTTTCCTAAGCTTGGGGCGTATGTTTTCCTTATTTTTTTAAAGTTCAGCCAGAGATTCTTGTCCAGTTTTATGGTACCTGAAGCTTTCAGGAGTAGATCAAATGCCACAACAATTTTAATTCAATAATTGGAGATGTCATCATCGGTCCCCTAGTATCACTTTTAACACTGGGTGATGTGCAACAGGAAGATAGATAGATAGATATATTGATTGATAAATAGATGGATGGATGAATAGATAGGTAGGTAGATAGTGCAGTTGAGACGTTGAGACCTGCTCCTGTTGTTTTGGGATATTGCAATGTTTCTTTTGGTGACTGGAGAAAAAAAACTGAAAAAAGTGTGTGAAAATTTTAAGTTAATCCATCAGAGTCTTTTTTTCCATGTGCACAATGTGTTTATTCGATAATATTTTCACCAGTAGAACAATCGTTATTTTTTAGCCTTCTGGCAATGTCAAAGGTCTCTGGCAGAGTCCACAGTTCAGAGTAACAGATGACGAGAGATGAAGTAAAGTGGGAAATGTTCTAATTAAAACAGACAAGAGTCTGAAATGGTCACATGGGATCTTAAGTGAGTGGAATGGCCACCCAGTGTAGGCAGGATCTATTTTCTATGTTTCCTTCTTATCTGAGCTTTTTCAGGGAACTTGACAAATACAAAATTCAGCTCAAGCTGTCAGTGCCTGGCTCTGAGGATTTCCCCTCTTTCTACCAGGAGGGAGGAGCCACACATAGCCAGAGCTGACATCTGGTCCCTGTGATTTCAGGGGCAGGAGTGCACAGTTTTGCCCCAGGCCAAGCTGCCTATCTACTCTTTCTTTCACTAATCTGTCATGAACTTATTGGAAATGGGTGTTTCCAGTGCTGGCACCAAAGGAATATCCATACCCCTTATTCTTTCCTTGGTGCTAGGTCTGCATCAGCTATTGGAGGGCAGGACAGAAGGCAGAAGGGTGGGAAAAAAAAAGTCACTACCCTTTGGCAGCTTTAGTGCAAGTGCGCCTTTTGTTACATGAGGTCGGTGGCATGTATGTAGTCGGCATGAGTCAGTGCAGAGGTGCTTTTTGGGGCTAGGCGGAGTGCCTGAAATACATTGGGACAAGAGCTGTGCTTGAGCAAGGGTCTGAAAACTCAATGGGTTCAAGAGACCTGTTCTCATGTCAAATAATGGCTTTGCCCCATGATTACAAGGAACTGCAACCCTGTGACTCTCACCTAAAATGATGTATACAGCAAGTTAACTGCATTCAGCATAAATTAGGCAGCTGAACTGACTACTGTATGGGATTTTCCTAAAGTTTGAATGCTTTGTTCCTTTCATACGATTTGGAGAAAGGATATCTAAACTTCAAAGCTGTTCAAAATTCCAGAAGCTTTTGGGATGGTGAAGTTTTAAATAATTTTGAAGGATGATGCTGAAAACCAATGTAGATATTTGAAGCAGATTCTTGTGTATGTATATTGTAAGATTGTAGATTGGTTGGTGTGTAAAAGTTTTCACCCAATATTGTGCTTCCAGTTGGCTGCTCATAGCTGGTTTAGGGACTCAGTAAAATAAGGATGAGATTATATTTTAAAACTTTTTTGGGAAAAGCTGTGCTTAAAACTTTGGAATGTGTTCTGTTTTTTGAGAAAGTTGACGTTATTTAATATGACAGCATATATGTTTTTAAAAATAACAGCTTTTGAATGCTGTCAAATAGATCATGGTCCTCCATTAAATCCATTTGATCAAAGGAGATTGTTCTAGATAGATAGCTTTTTTTTTCTTTTTAGTATTTTTATTTTAGTAACAGTGTTCGTAGGGAATTATGGCACTCCATGGTGCTGTGCTGACAATTTAACTGACTCACAATTTTTTTCCAAGTTGGTTTTGTAATGCTTGTAATGCAGTAGAATCAACAAGCAACAGGATATGGAGATTTTAAATCTATTTCTTTTTTTTTAAAGTTTTAAATCAAGATTGACTGTCTCAGCTGAAGACATGCTATGAAAAATATGCAATTATTGAGCTAGACGAAAGGTAAAGCTGGCTAGTATGAGACATAAATAGGATAAAATTGTATATTCCGAATTATACAGGCAGCCAAATGATATAATGGCCTCTGTAATTTTAGAATCCTTCAGTTCTTTTTGTTGACATCTTTCTTATATATATGTTTGTAAAGTGTGTGTGCATGTGTGTGTATGGATGCATATGCATAAACAAGTATGATGTATATGTGTGTGAGAGGAATCAAACATGCATTAAAGCTAGAAAAGGAGTGTCTATTATGAGCTGAAAACATGATGGTGGTCAGTGTTTTTGATCTATCAACCATTGCTATTATAGGATCTCAGTATTTCAAGACCAATATGTGCTGCTCTCTAAGAAGGCTGTGTGTGAGTATGTACTGCAGGGACTCAGTGGGGTCACTGTTTAAATAGGTAGTCACATGCAGAAATAAATACCGGCATTTAATCATTGAAAAGCCCCTCAACCACACTTTAAAGCTGTGTCCAACATGTTGTCTGTTGGGTGTCTCGATATGCTCTTCCCACCTATGTAGACTGCAGCTGGCCACCCGCTGTTGTGTGGCAGAGGAAGATGGGCAGGACTGGGAATGGTTGGAGAAGACCAGGTGATAGGACAGGGCTGCAAAAGAGCGAGGTGTCACTCCTGCATTAAAGTTTAAACACCTTTGGGAAAACGAGGATCTTTTACCTTACCTAGAAGATTACATCCTGCCTTACTACAGTGTCTCATGTGCTTTTGATACATTTACGCTTAATTCTGGTACTTTCTCATCTGATTTGGAAGGCCAGCTCTTTCACTAAGGCTCTTTGGGGAACACATGAAAGTGGGTAGATTTGGGTTACTGACAGAAATGCACTTAGTGGTGAAGTCTTTCCCTGCTTCTCTCCCTTCCCTCTGCTTGCTGCTGACCCTTGTACTTGGGGCGCATAGCTCAGGATGGTTCCTGCACCACACAGGAAGGGTGAAAGGGCACCAAAATGCATGCTTGCTCTTGCCGGTTCCCATGTTGGCTTGTTTTTTGTTTTATTTTCCCGAAGTCCTTTTTGCTTCACTGTGTCAGGTAGAAAGAGAAATCAAAAAAATTGCTTTGTGCTGTTAAGACAAAGGTACCTTTTAATCTTCGGTGTCATCTGTTCCTTTATGTAATTTTTCCAGTTTTGAAAAAGAGGATCATTATAAAATAATTGCATCCTGAGGTTTTTGGAGCCAGTTTTGGCACAGCATGCATGAAGCTGTCAGAGCTTTGCTTGTTATAATCTGCATGTCAGCCCTGTGCTAGCTCTAGCTTTTTCTTAAGAGACTTTTTAAAAGGTCTTTTTTCACATAAGAGCGTAGCAGCCATAGATGATCTGGGTGAAGAGAGTGGGAAATGTAGCCCTAGTCTGTGCCCAAATTACAGGAGGTTCAAACACAACTCTTTCTACACTTTGAGGGGAGTTAAAGAAGCTTTACTTAACTTTTTGTTTTGAGATAATACTCAAAACTGCTCACTCCTTTGTCAGTTTACTCAGTTTTCATCCTGACATTTGCTGCTGTTCTGCTTTTACTCTAAATGTGAGAGGAATCTAAAGAGACACCTTCCTGATACAACTCGTGACCTAGGAACCAGCTGTACAATATATTTATGAATGTTACTGTGTATTATAATTCTTGACAGGTCTCCCGCACCCTCTTAAGCACCTGTGTGAGAACAGGACTTTATTTCAAAAAAATCGCTTTGGTGCTTAAATACCTGTAAGCAAGGCACTTTCACGTATTTTTTCTAACTTTTCCAGGTTAGAATTTGACTTCTCAGAAGCAATTTATTTTCCTTTGGGAGAGCTATGCACTTCTGAATTGTGTACAGAATGTAGTTTTCACTGCATCGCCTTCTTATCCACCACTGTACGTAGTAAAATGAAATGCAGGTGATCCCATTCAGTATGTTCCTCTGTTTTTTTCTTGTTTTAATGAGTTTTTGGTCAATTGCAATAGGCAATGTGGATAGCTGAGAGAAACTGGCTGGTGTGCATAAACATCCTCCACATCATATGCAATAAACTCAGTGACTTTAAAATGCTTTTCTTAAATGCCAGCTATTGTGGACCATGGCAGTCAACTCCCAATGTTTAAACATTTATTCTCANTTTTCCTTTTTTTTTTTTAACTCAATTTCAGCAGAGAGCTAAAATGTTATAATTACCAAAAGCAGAAAATTGTGTTCTGAATAGTTCTATACAGTGTTTATGTGAGGTCAGGATTTGCACTGTGAAAAGTCAGTTGTCATTTGGTATGTAATTCAGGGCTTTGCTTTCCAGTTACTATCTGTAAGAAATGTTTGCAGTGTCCTAGGATTTTCTTTTTGAGGGTGGTGATCTTAAAAGAGACCTGAGAGTAACAACTGTGGAGAAAAGTTGAGTGTGATGAGTTCCCAACTTGGTCAAAAAGGATGCATTTTAATAGTGTGTTGATAGGTACCATGACTCAAAAGATGTAGAAAACAGACCAATTACTGAGAGAGCAAAAAGCTAGGTCACTTTGATTTTGATCTGTGTGGAGTGCGTGGGAACAGGAACAGGACAGAAAGATGAAGAGGAATCTGACAGAGTAAGGGAGAAAAGTGGAATCTATTAAGGGAGAAACTATTCATTTACTATAGTGCCTGTAAAATTCATTGCTATGTTATCCTCTTTCTTGCAACTCTGGTTAGTGGAACAAGCCTGTGGAACCCTTTATTTAGATTTTTGCAAACCATTATTTAAAATGTGTTGGGTCTTCTCTGGTGCTATTTAAAAGAAATTAAGAAAAAAAATTGTTTTAAATCTGCGTTATATGTACTTGTTCTTGAGAGACAAAAAATACTTATCATAGCTGTAATTTTGTGAGGTGATGGTTTCAAATGGAAGGGGAGTTCTGGCTGTGCTATCAAACAAAGGTCTTATTTTAGGTAGTGCTAATGAGGCAGATTGTGTGACTTTCAAGGACTGAATGACCTCCAGAAAGAGAGAATGAAAGAAAGAAAAATCAATCCACCTCCACCTACTGCAAAAAAATTGCTAAGTGGGAACCTTTTTTGGCATAGAGGCCAAAGATTGTGTGACATAGAGAGTGAAATCCTCCTGTGATGTCAATAGCTTTTATTAAATACCGCTGAGGTGCATTGGTGTAGAGACTATGTCCAAGGAATGCTTCTGGAGGACTTCTTTCTCCAGTGTTTTCAGTTAACCATAAGTTTGCTTTTCTGAAGGCTGGATGTCTAATCTCACAAATTTAATGATGTTTGTTTTCCTTCACAACAAGATTTTAACTGCTGGAATTATTACAAGGAAGGAAAAAGTATTGATGAAAGGTTCTTTTCTGTGTAATTATTTCTGTCAGGGAAATATACTGATGCATGTGTATTTCTAAAGCACTAGTTGAGCAGTTTAGAAATAGTTATTCATGGCAAAATTATTCTTTCCACTTGCCCAAAGAGAATAAAAGAATAAAACACTTCGGAGTGTGGGAAATGACCCAACATGATCCTTGAAGCTACAAAATTTTTGCAGTCAAAACACATGTGATAAGTGGGAGACCATAGTGCAATATAATAAAGACTAAATATTTTTTTCAGAAAGGAGGTGAGCAAAGTAAGTATTTGAAAGTGTGCTGATGGATTCTAAATCAATAAAATGTAGGAAAGCTTTTTGTGCATCCTTACCCTCTTGCAATCCATAAAAACCTTTTGGATATCCTCAGAAGGTAATATGACAATTGTCCTCTGAGGCATAAGATTATACGATATGACGGTTGGACAGTTCTAATGCATAGCACGGTGAGGATTCCTCAGCTAGCCGAAAGTTTTTATCTAGGATCTTATCACGTTAGATTAGTGTATGAGTTACACTTTCAACTGGTTCACTTGGAACAGTTGATTTTATCACTGTGGCTGAGGGTCTTATCTGTCAGTAAACATTACCTGTGACGTGCAGCACTCATAAAGATTCAGCGTGCTTCAGAGCTGATATTGCCAGACCATTGGTTAGATAGCTGGGCTTGTGATTCTGGAGTAATCCACATAATGATGGATAAAATTCCCGTAATATCTAGTCATATATTCTGTTCTTTATGTAAGCTCTTAGCCTCACACGTCACTCTAATAGCCTTTCAAATGCGCATTAATTCAGCAGTTAGGAAATCTCTCCCTCTGGGGATTATGTTCCATGATTTTCCTTTTCTTTCTCTTCCCCTCCCACTCAGTGCGTGCACACCCTATGTCATGCTTGTGAGCATCCGTGCTGTGTCCCCAAGAGAGGAGAGGAAGATGAGGGGTAACTCCAGCCAGGGTTGGATGTGTGAGTGAGACCAGGTTGAGGTGCCATTACCAGTGCTTACAGGGGCACCAACTGCCTTACGGCAACAGTAGCTGCCGTACTCTGTCCATCTGTTCTTCCGACTCACCCTTCTCTGCTGTGGTCATGCTTTCCCAGTTGGTAGGGAAGTAGTGGTGTGGTTGTTCCTGTGTGACTCTCACTGTGGCTGGTGTTCAGTGCATTCCGCTGAGCCCTGAACTGTAGCTGTGAAGGGGCATTTTCTTGCCCTTCACCAGCCAGATGGTTTTCTGTGAGCAGTTTGACTAAGCTGTATCTCACGTCATGCCAATTCTCTCTTCTCCCTGTGCTCAAGGAAGCCTCTTGCTTGGCTGGAAGTATTTTGGGTTGCTTCACTTTTTAAAAATACTTCTTTTCGTGTAAGAAGGGCACATGGCTGTGTATCAGTTAGAAAAGACATAGTTAAAGAAGATACTCAAAGCACAATGTGAGGGAGGCCTCATTTTCTAGGTCTGCTGAAACCACCAAGAAGATTCAGTATTGCACCTGGCCAAGCGAGGATTGTTGACCTGTACTGGGATACATTAGGCAATTTTGTCAAAATCCCGATTTAACTTTAGGGTTGCTTTGTAGATGGGGGCTGAGAACTCGTTCCGGAAATCTCTCATCTGCTTTGCTGGATGTGCTACAAGTCACACCAGTCCTGGTTGTATATTCCAAGTTAGTTTTGGTGTTGGGGGTGCAAGAGTGAAAGCAGAGTTAGCTTTGCTGAACAATGCTGGATATTGGATAAAATGATAGATTTGTTGATAGAAGCACTCACTCCCTTTTAAGAAATCAATAGTGCTTCAGATAGCATCATGAATGCTGTGCTAATGGAAGCTGTTGCCAGAAGTGAGCAGTTAATGCTGCAAGCCTTTTGTGAGGCTGACACTTCAGGGACATAAAACCTAAATGGCTAAGTGTTGCCCATGTGCAGAGAGGCAGGAAACAATGATGAGCCCTGTAAATTAATATTGCATTTGTGGTTTCTTCAGTGCCTGCCTGGCTGGCTGATGGTGACTTTTTAGAACTGCAGTATGTGAACTATAAGTATGGGTTTTTTTGTCATTTATAATTTACTCGTGGGTCAGAGTAATTTACTTGCAGAATGGCAGTGAGGTCGAGAGCTGTTATCTGTGTTCATTCCTGCTATAAGGTTTTACTGTGTAGTAGAATACAATTTTCATTTTCCGTATGATTTTGTATTTATGATAGTTTCCATTGCATGGGACTAGCACTGTGTAATTCTATGATGTAATTGTTTATTTTTCCTCTTCATGTTTGGTTGGTTTTTTTTTGGTTTTTTTTTTGGGGTTTTTTGACCACTATCTTCCTAAAATAACTTCAACAGAGGGCAAAAATACTCTGTTGTATAGGAAAATAATGCCCATCTGTTGAAAAATAGTTAAAGAAAAATAAATAACCTTGAATAACCATCTTCATTTCCCAACCAAGGTAGCACATAAGAGGAATCATCTTTGACGAATATATTTCTGACCTCACTATGAGGAGACATTTCTGGGTAAATTTTCAGTGCTGTGTACATTTAGCTAGGCGGCTTAATTAAGATTAACAGAGCTTCCACAGCTGCATTTGCTCATACAGCCTTGAAATTGCTCTTCACTTACTTCTTTTCTTCTTAGAATAGACTTTTTTTCTCCCTTTTCCTTTGCTATCTCCTTTATCTTTGAGGTATTTGAATATTTATTGCCCAAATGGAACAGTAGGAAGAGGTTGACTTGTGGTTGGCTGGTTGATTGGTTATTTTTTGAATTTAGATCTATTAGTTAATATATAGCCCTTGGGGCTTAATTGATAATTAGGGGCTCAGAAATTTGATTTTAAAGATTGATATCTTTGTAGAAATGATGTTCTTCAAGACTCATTCCAGGTTAGCAAATGAGGAGTACAGGTAGTGTGAGTCTCAGGTATGAAACGTTCTTGTGAGCAAAGTTTATCACCACTGACTGCTAATTCCTTATGAAATAAAAGGGGCATTAATTCTTTAATGCTTTCACTCATATATTCACATACTTCCTGGAAAATCTTGACTGCTTCAAATAAGGGTAGAGTAAGGTGGTAATGCAAATCTGAAGTTTTAGTTCTGTTAGTTTTGAGTGAGTGTTGCATCCCTGTGCATTTATACTGTAGTCACGTCTGGGAAGTTTGTGCTGATATTGTGTTGTGAAAGCATTGCAACTAAGGGAAACATGTATTCTGGTTGCTTGTATTATTATTGTTATTAGGGGGTTTATTAGGAAGAGATGCATCTTCCATTAGTTTTATTCAGGAAGCAAGTGGATAAAGAAGAACTAGTTCTTTCCCTTAGCACATTTTCATGCTATGAGGTGTGTTTCTGCTTTGTGCATTACTGTCTTGGGCTATCACTCTCCTCCCTAGAGTAGGATTTTCCTGTACATCCCTCCATTCTCCCCATTTCTTGAGCCTGTGTCTTGTCAGTCTGCTCCAGCTGGATGGCATTTGTAAGTGGATGGTGTTGGGGCTGGATTTCCAACAATGTAGTAGGATAGCGCTTTTCCCCTTCAGTTAAATGAAGATAATGGAAGCTTTGCTATGGAGAGCATATTCTTTGCTCTCTTTCTGTCAGATTGGGTGAGTGATGGAGTTGCTAAAAAGATCTGGACATATGCAGGTAGAACACTTCTACAAAAGCTAATTTCATGACATAGTGAAATAAGTGAATTTATGCATGCAAAACGTATTAAGAGACACAGATTAAAAAAGTCCATGCTTCCCTACATTCTAGAATTAGAAAATATTGATACAAGTTGTGCTTAGGTAATTGACCATGGAGAATGAAGTGTATAATTTGTAAGAGGTAATTCATACAGAAAAAAATGTATGGAAGAGAACTCATGATTAAGTAAATGCCAACTGCTTTATTGCAATGTCATTTTTGTGTTTTTCATGAAAATTATTAGCACTGATTTTTTCCCGTTTGTTTCAGGTTTGTAGAAATGCAATTGTTTCCTTATTGCAAAGAAAAGAAAATTCCATGATAATTACTTTCTTTCTAAAATATCATCTGCCAGTTCCAAGTTCAGTTTTTACCAGCAAAACCTTCTTGTCTTTTTTTTTTTTTTAATTTTGAAGCTTCTGTAGCATCAAAAAAATGAATTACAGCTGGCCTTTCTCACAATTGAGAAAATTTTCCACTTAAATGCTGTATGATAGAACTCCAGTGTATTTTCAAGTAGTCGAAAATACCAGAAGGTGCTGATTATGAGCAAGAAGAAAATCCCTTTGAAGGGTTTTAGCATTATTGTTGAGGAATGAAACAGCCATGTTTTTGATTGTTCTTAGTATTTTGAAGGCATTATGCAATGTCTAGTTCCAGAGGAACCTACAAAAGGATATTCCTACTGCTATATCCCAAGACAGAGCAAAAAAGACAATGAGGTTGTCTTTGTATCCATCTTGTGAGTAGTTACTGTCATTTGTAACCTCAATGAATCCAAATTGCTGTGAGAAATTTCCCCAGGGCATTGAAGGTTGTCAGGGTTAGGATTGGCCCAGCGTCGCCAGCTTGATGCTGGGCTCATTCCACCTCGCTGCCTTTGGTTGCGGAATGAGGATTCTGATCTTGATGTTGCTATTTGGGTGTGACTTAAAACGTCCTCTAGAAGACAGTAGAAATTTGGCCATGCCAAGTTGCCTTCCTTCTCTGTGCCCTCAGCCCTCCTCCCTGTTCAGGTCCGAAAGGCTGATACTAAATCAGTCCCATTCCCTTACGACATGCCCCATTCCAACAGCGATGCTTAGTGAACTTTTTTTGCTGTGCCACTGCAGACAAATACAAATAGGATGATAGTTGTCCCGAAACTGACATAAATGGAGAATTATTCCCAAATGTCCTTTTATAGCCACACTTCTGTGTATGACAGGAGGTCCTGATACTAAACTATAGAATAGTTGTTGATGAAATGGAAGTGGTCTGCCTGTTGGGATTCCAGGTATTTCTGTCATGAAAAGCCTAGGACAAGTATCTCACCACTGGAGGAGGGTCTCTGAAGAGAAGTCAGAAATGAGAGGTGGCAGCTGAGGACACATTTAAACTCTGTGAATCTCTGTTGCTTTTTATCATTGTTGTCAAGAATTGTTAGGAGAACTATACTATTTCAGTTTTCGGTGTGTAAAGCTGCTGCTGCTTTTATTTTTTTGCCTTAGAGGAACTTCTTGGTTTTGCCCATTTTTCTGACCTGATTAGGTTTCATTCTATGATGGCACTATGATTATTCTTGAATGTGTGTATTTAAATATTTTACATCCAGAGAGCTTAAAAATATGTTACAAACTAAAGAAAACACGCATAGAAAATCATGCATTACTGCTGCCTTGCTTGAGAGTCTGGATTTAAACAGAAATACAGGTTAAATAGTGTTTTTAATTTCC
>VXBW01002022.1:199898-218392 GCA_013400375.1 Thinocorus orbignyianus | reverse complement strand
TTTTCTTGAGTGGATTTATGCTTAGGTAAGCATTCAAGTATGTGAGCAGCTTTGCACAGAGGGTCACTATTGGGAACTGTTTGCACAACTAAAGACACTTGCAGGATGAGAATTGAAATCACCAGTACAAATAAACACTGTTTTTATTCCTCTGCACTGCTTCTTAGTAATGTCAGTGGCTTCCTGACAGAGATAAGCGCAGCTGGCAGGACTTCAGCAGTTAGATAACAGAGCAGAAGCACTGTGTTTAATCTGCTTGTGACTTGCTCTTCCTTGTGACGACATTCAGATAAATAGACACAGGACTCCACAGTGAAGCAGATGCAAATAGGGAAGACATTTCACTGAATGCAAGATCTTAAACTGCTATAAATGGTTTTCCTCTCACTCTCAGAATTGTGACACAGTCACAAATGTTTTGCAGTCTCCTTTTACGTCATTGGAGAAGGGTTCAATTGACAGAACAAGATATGCTCTCCCTTGCTTTTTAACTTGCACAAAGAAACTAGGAATAAAAAAAGAAATTAAATCCCCAAAGCAAGCACAAAATTCGGATATTGTGTTAGACTGAAACTGCTCAGGAGCCATGGAGAACTTTGTTTGGATCAATCTCTGTGTAACAAAGGAGTTACCAAGGAATTGGGTTACTTGCTAATAAATTTGTAGAGTTTCCGAAACGGAAGACATAATAATAGTGCCTGGTGGTGAAAATGAAGCATCTCTGCAGTGTCTTACTTCGTTCCTAGAACTAGGGAGGAGACTTGGCTGGTCCTGTGAATCAATGGAGGACTGTATGATCATGTTTTCATGTTTGTTGGAGTGGAGAATGTCCCTTGTTTTCCTTAATTCTTTTTCAAGATCTCTCATTTAATTTGATATACACTTGCGTCAATAGAAAATAAAACTTTTGATCCAGCTTAAAAAGCAGAGGTGAACAGTTATTTGCATGCTGACCTTCTGAGTTCAGGGATTCTGTTATTTACATGGCATTACATCTTTTGCATGTGTGTTGTCATTTGTTGTGAGATTTTAGTGGTATTAAGGTCAGATACTCAAATGCAGACTTAGGAACAACATACCCATCTTGTCTGTGCCAATTTATCTAAGCAAATCAGAGAGTAACCTGTCAAATTATTTATAAGAATCTCAAAAGAACTATTTTTATGTGAGTGTATGGAATGACTACACTGTAGGACTTTGTTTAAGGCCATTTTAAAAAACAATTTTCATGGAGTGTGAGTTACAAAAAACTGAAAGAAAATACAGTTGAGATAGCCAGATGCTGTACTTGAATTAATGGACTTAGAAAAAAAGTAGCTTGTTCAATTTGTATTCTTTCATTGTAAACAATGTATTGATAACAGACCAGTACGTTGTAGTTCTCTTGCTTACACACTTTTGTGACTGTTGTTTCTCCCTGGGTTGTTCTTTTTCAGTTGAGAATAGTTGATGACTTCTGGGAGAACTGTGGGATAATTATCAAAGCTTTCAGCTTTGACGTTTTAAAAGTGTGGGTTTATTTTTGCCCTCACATTACTGTGGTCTGTTGCTGACATTTTCCAGTAGTGTTTCAAATAATGGCTTATTTAATGATGTCATTTTTTCATGCTCCAACAAATATGCTGAAATGTAGCATAAAAATATTTTTCTGAATTGCTGTGAAATACATTATGGGTGTAGCAGGGCTTGAAGTTTGTTGTTGGTTCATAGGCATTATTTTGTGTGTTTTTCTTTAAGGATCACATAATTGGAAAGCTATATGGCAACTGTCTGAAATTTCAGGCAATGTTTTATATTCATTATTCTGTGACCCAAATCCGTTCTTGTGCTCTCTTGTGGATGATTGGCAGTTCCTAATTTAATTTAACCGTGTTCTCTCACAAATGAGATTTAACATATCCTTTTGTACTATAATATGTAATAAGTGTATCAAAGAACACAGGAGATGAGACAGATCATCAGATTCTAAAGCTCTAGAGAATGAGTTAGAGAAATGTAGAAAATGTTTATGGATGCTGTTTGCAGAAAATGAACAACTATTGCCTACCCTTCTTTCCACACTGTCTATTATGAATTCAGACTTGAGGCACTTTGTGCCACATCAAGTATTTTCCTCTGTGTATCAATTATGATCTGATTTTTTTCAAATTTCAGGTATTTAAAAAGCATAATAGTGGAACATTCACAACTGTTTCATATGGGAACACTCATTACATTATGTGTGTGCTTATTTAACCACTTTTATTCATCTTCAGTCTTTTTTAATATCTGATAATGAATCTTGCAACTTGAAGCCCAGCTGAGTAGCCCTAGTAACTGAAGTGTGTACTAACCAAGGGTGAGGTTATTAACTAGTCCCTTATATTTATCTATGGAGAGCTTAAGGATTCCTAGAGCTTGAATTTAGCTCCGAGGCTTTTGTTCATGTGCTCTTTTTAGTTTGGTTCGCTTCCATCATCTGTCTTTCAAGCAAGAAAACTAGGCCATCAATTCATTTTAGAAAGGCAGTGTTGTTACTGGGTTGAAGAAGTACATGCACTAGCCATTTGTCAGATTCCTCCAGAACTCAAAAAACTTCTGTGGTTATTTACGTGGGTGAAGCAAAGGGCTTTTAAAATTAGTGGATTAGAATGTGAGCCTATGGAAATTAGTAGATGTACTGAGTATTTTTCCTGTAACACCTTCTAACGTTGTCAGATGAAAGTATGACTAGTCTGTTTTCCTCATTTCCATTGCTTTAAAAATTGGATTTCTTTTGTACATTGTTGTCAGTAAAATCTATTTTGATGTTTGACTGTACTTGAGTCACCTAATAGCTGTTATTCCACAGTTTTATTTAGTTCATTTTAGGTTCATCTTAAAACTGTGTGCAACTTGACTTTCACATCTGTGTTCAAATTTTTGTACTTCTGCCTTTGTATTGAGATGTCACTGTGCAAATTTATCTTAATATTTTGTCAGTCTTGCCTGTCGTATAGGCACAGAAGTTTGCAGACATGTCTAAGATGTTAAGCTAGAAAGTACTTCATTGAGATATTACTGTATAAGTATAGACTTTTTTTTTGTCAATCACAGGGAGAGTGCTAGTTTTCTTGTTGGATTTTTCAATCTTTGATACTGGCTTCGCCTTTCAAGATGTTTTCTCTATGCTGTCACTAGCATACCCATACTTGTAACTGAGTACAGCAGAAAAAAATGTCAGTGTGTGTGTTAACCACTCTAATCAGCTAACAAGTGGGTTTTTAAATATCCTGAGAATGGAAAGAAACAACTATAGAAAGAGACCTGTTGCAGCTATGTTACAGGCAGAAAGGAAACAGTGCAGGGTGCAAAGCATGAGGTTGAGTGAACATGTACAGAAAACAGACAAATTGGGGTAACATCCTTTGATGCTGTCTGTTTAAAAGTAGGAAAACAAGGGACAGAAATACCATGGCGCAGGCAACCCAGTGATATCCTCTAGGCAAACAGCAGCATATCGAAGAGTAAAGCACCTATAGTGAGCAGTAAATATGTAGGAGGTAGAAACTGGAGAAAGAAAGGAGTAGTAGAAGTGAGTGGCTTACACAGTAGGAAGAGAAGTTGAGCCCCGTATATCTAGGAAAAAGATATCTGTAGAGAAATTAGTGATTCCCTTGTGGCTGGAAGTGAATTTGGGAAGAGAGAGGGTCCCTGTGGCAGGGAAGGGGATGCCCACAAGTGCATGGGTGGCTGGAAGGGTCACACAGCTCTCTGTTGGTGCCTTAAATGAGGATGCTTTGCATTTAGTTAATCTGTTTGTTCAGTGATGGGAACAAAATGATGAGCAACTGCATCCATGTCAGAATTCCTCGTTAATTATAAAGGTAAGAAAACGGAGCAGTAATTCACATTATCTTCTAGCGCTCCAGCCTTGAAGCATGTCTCATTTTTCCTGTGGGAAGCTGCAAGCCTCTGTGGACAGTGGTGGTCCGGAGGCCATTGTTTCATCTGCACCTTAAAGGATGATCTCGGAGAGGTCACGGTGTTGGTTTTACCTCAGCTGCTCCTGTGTGAAATGCAGATGATAACAACATCCCATTTTGTGAAGTACCTTGAGACATGTAGGAGCTATTTGCTCATTTTTGGCTAGCCAGGCTGTTTATAGTTTAAATTGCCTGTTAGCTTCTTAAAGAAAAGTTGAATAAGGTGTAGTATTAAAGTTTTCAGAGAGTCATTTGGAGGAACAATTAAGTAACTCTTTAATATAATGTGATTGCATATCCTGTGTAGGATATCCTTCTGTTTTATAGGCAGGTGCTAAGTTCAAGTTGTTTCATGTTGGCAAAGAGCAGAATCTTGCAAACACACTACAGCAGAGGTGTCTTAGTGCAGGATCAAGGTAGACAGAAGGAGAGAAATGCAGAGACCTGACACTGCAACGTATTGAAGCATCTTTGTTTTCTTAGAATGTTCTGTTTTAGGAGAACAGCGTTAGGCTGACATTAATACTCACACACATCACAATCCAGAAAAAAATATATCACATTAACTGGATCAAAAGAAATGTGAAAATTCATGGAGGTTCTCCATATAGGGCAATAGATTAAGTAGAGATGAAACATAGTATCGAGACTGAAGAACCCAGAAATAACTAATGAGGTTGCAAACTAAACATCATGTGTACTTTAAGTTTCCTTAAGGCTATAGTTATCCAGTGACAACGCAGAGATGAAAACATCTCTTTCAGTTATTTAGGCAGCTTTTAGAGTAGAATGAGTTTTCTCGAGGCAGGAGTAGTGATGGTGTTTTCTTGAAGAATTTGTGAACATGCAGGGAGTATATTGATCACTAATCTACAGCATATTTTAGAGGAGATGAATGCTGAAATCCTTATCCTCATCTGAATAATAAAAAATTTCATATGCCATTTTCCTTGACACTTTGATTCAAATTTTTTAATATTTATAGACAGCAAGTTCAGAATACTCAGAATAATATATCAATTCTTTCTCTTTTTGCAGAGGGAAACTAAAGGTCAGTTTCTCATAGATCACATCTGCAACTATTACAGCTTGCTGGAAAAAGACTATTTTGGCATTCGATACGTTGACCCTGAGAAGCAGAGGGTATGTATATGAACTCTGACTACATTTGCTTTTAAGTAATGCTAAATTGATTTTTTTTTTTCCCCAATAAGCAGGGAAGTTCTAATGCAAAGTTACATATCTCTGAGGGTTTATATTCTGGCCGTAACCTGTAGAGGTTCCTAAAGTGGCATGTTAAATTATTTTTCCCCTGGGTTCATGTATTTAGTTTCAGATAAATTGGTGTGTTCTGATTTGTGTAGTTCTCCTGGGCACTGAAGATAGAAAAGATCTGTAAGGATGACTCAGAGGTAGCACAGGGTAGCTCTAGGCTTTGGCAGTACACTGGAATTCGGGATTTCTGTTTTTCTCTAGAGTATGCTTCTTGGGAAATATAAGCAGGAATCCTATTGAGTTTAACAGCTAAAAGAAGTCATTCTATTCCACTTTTCACAGGGTTCATGGACTCAGATATCTGTAATAAACAAAATTCGTATGATTTGTCAAGTTGTGGGGGGTTCTTCAGATTAGCTCTCCCTACGAACATCTTCAAATTTGTGCAATAAAATTTACAGGATCTAGGCATTTGTGTGGATAGTGATCAATCATCTCTCTTAGGTAGAAGGTGGTCCTGCAAATTGTTTTCTGTAGGGGATTTGCTACAGCTACTCCCTGTTTAGTTTTGGATGGTTGTTATTTTTGAGAGTATGAAAGGGTGGTGAACACAGGAAGCAGAATTCCTCGCACAGTGAAATTCAGAACTGCTTTTTCGCTGTGTGGTTCTTCTGATCTCACTATTAAGACTTAAATATGACTTTAAATATCATGGGGGCATATACTGGCATTTAAGCCCTGGAAACACTCACCAGTTTGAAACTGGTATGACTCAGGAGGAGAAAAACATTTTCCTGGATATCTCTTGCAGCACCCTAATTCGTTCTGTCAAAAATCACTGGAATTAGGGAATTAGACTCTGCTCAACCATACAGAATTGCAATAGCTTTGCAAAGATGCAGTGAGTCATTTCCATTGCATTGTCCTTTTAAAATTAAAATAATTAGGCGAATAATTAACAGTTATTCTGACCAGTGTACTTAATTCTTCACAATCATTAAAATTATAGAGGTGTTCACCTGGTTGGAATTGATAGAAGTAGACTTTTGGATTAGACTAAAATTAGGTAGGACTTAATGAATACTTTTGTTGGGCCTTTCTCTGACAGTCACTCAAAAATTTCTGCAGAAAGATATTTTACTTAACAGTAATCAAGATATTTTTTAGTAAAACCTAATATTTTTTGGCAGAATACTTGAAAAATGAGATGCTTCAGAAAAAACTCTAAGAATCCACTCTCACTGTGATGCCTTATTTATCATACCTGTTGTGATTCCCCTCTTTCAAAGAGCTGTTTACTGCTAAATATGGACAAATTCACTGCAGTATCTTATTCTAGTTGGCTATACATTTGTTCTTTTACATCTTTGAAGTATCTAATTCTGTGTTAAGTTTATGGAAGATTATACTGAAGCTTAAACTTTCTCTTAGTTAGTAGTTAAAGACGATCTGAGAAGACATTTATGTCCTTACCTAAAAAGTCTTAGATTTTCGTTTCTCTTCTTGTCCAACAACTGAGAAGTCTGTGGCCGTCCTGTGTAGTAGGATAGGCTATGCCAGCTGTCCCACTCTTCAGCTGGATTTTGTTAGGCAAAGTTCTCAAGCTTATGTTTTATGTACATGCATTTTTAAATGCTGATTTATAAGTACTTTCATGACTTTAAGCATATGGATAACTTCCCTAATTGGGTATTAGTTCTTGATTTTAAAATTATGAATTAGTATGAATTACGAGGGACACATCTTTATACAGACTTAAATGTTCTGGATGATGAGTTGAAAGTAATGTACGTTTTTCTCTGAGGTTTGTTAGAATTCACTAAAATAAGCTACTTTACATGCAGTATCTTCTATTGTCCCTTTGTCCTGTTCCCATGGTTCAGTTTGTGTTTTTTTGTTTTTGTTTTTGTTTTGTTTTGTTTTGTTTTGTTTTTTTTTTTTAATGACTAAACTGCAGACAAATGTTATAATAAAGGAATACTGTTTTAATGTCACCTGACTGTTTCGAATCTCTGAACTTTTTGAGGTTCCTTTACCTGAGTCTTACCTCTGTATCAGATACAGATACAGAGTGAGTATCTCCCAGTCAGATGCAGTAAGATTGTGAAACTATAATTACAATTCTTCCCCCATCAGTGGAAGACTGTTTTGATATTTTTCTGTTCTTAAAGAAACATACTAGTCAACAATTTCCTAGTAGTGTAACAATGAATATGAATAATGATGCTGTGGCCCAGGCATTGTAGCTAGACAAAGCTCATCAGTAGATGGCTTAGTAGAAAACAAGAGGACTTCTTAATTTTGGAATTATGAGGTAGGTGACGGTTCTTCCCACAGTTTTGTACTCTAGCAGTTGTGAGCTCAGCTGCCTGAAATGTATGTGAACAAAACCCCCTAAGATTACAGAGGAGTAGTTGTTTAGGTATGTGTTTATAGGGGTAAGCTGTAGCAAATAGAATATCCTGGGGTCACAGGATGAATGTCGCATCATCATAACCCCCTTACAGGAAAGAGTAGTTAGATCTCTGTAGAAGAGATTTCCAAAGCTCCATGGAATTCTGGCAGGTCCCACCAAGGATAAAGTAGGGGTATTTCCTGAACTACATTCTTATGGGTTGGTTAAACGTATTGAAAAACAGAAACACAAGCTCAGTGAAGATCTGCAGGTGGAATTCTCTAGTAGCTTCTTTCTGTAGTTAAATCTGATGATTTGACTGAGAACAATTGCTTTGAAGTCAAGTGATAGTTCAGCCTAAACCAGTCCAGCAATGTGTGTGAGAGTGTACTTTGGTGCCCTGTAAGCAAATAAACGTATGCAGGACAATGATAAAAATGAATACTGCCTACTCTGATTTTGGCAATATGCCACCAGTATGATGCGGCTGTGATAAAAGACGGAACTTTGTTTGCCCATCCTTAGGATTGTATTTTCAGTAAAGTGTGAATGTCGTTACACCATAATGAGACCTCAGCCATTCTGATCTGGACGTCTGCATTTAAGAAATATCAATTTAACTGAATAGGGAGAAGGAGTATTAGAACTATAAACAGAACATAGAACTTGTTTTTTGAAATGATATTAAGAAGGGTGTAACCCATTTAGTGAAGCAAAAAAAAGGATAAAGGATATGGTTATACGTTCATCAGAGGGTAATGTAGAAAGAAAGAGAAAGATTAGGCAACAGAAATGGTTTCTTGATTAAGCCAGTGACAGCTGCAGCATCTGGAACAGCCGTAGTAAAGGCAATGGGGCAAGAATTTGAGATCTCTCTATAATGTTATGGAAAGTATTTACCTTAAACATTGACAGAGGTAGACTAGGCATCATCTTCTAAAGTTTATTTCAAATAATATAGCAATGTAAGCTTTCATGTTTTTTTGTAAGTGTTATTGATTCTGATGCACATAGTGTACAACTGATGTTGCTTTGTCCATTTTTTTGTAAGTGTTGAATGCCTCTGTTGGAGTTTATATTCCACTGCATAGTCTCTGCCTTTGCACAGGAAGTGCTGTATCTGTGGTTCCAAATGAAACTGCCAAAATCATGCATTTAATTCTGGCCTTTAGTGAATTATTGTTGATTGGTTCTTTGAATAGTTAAGCTATATGACATAATAGAATATTATTATATAGTGGACACAGACACAGACACAGACACACACACACACATATATGTATGTAGATATTATGCAGAATTACTCCTGCTGGCTTTTAGTCTACGAGTGATGCTTGTCTTCCTTTTATAGGTATATAATTTTTTGTGTGAAGGTTGCAGAGTTGCTTCAAATGATGATTTGTAGTCCTTTTGGTTTGTAATATATTGAGGGAGCTCAAGCAGGCAGAAATACCAGCTTTAATTTGTCGTAAATGTCTTCTTTCAGAATATGCTAGCAAAACGTAGCATTTTAACTTAGGAGTGTTGAAACACTTGACTAAATTTGAAAATTTTAAAATTTAACTATTTCAGTATATCAGATGTTTTAAGTGAAATGTTACAATATTTGTGTTTAGAACATTCAGAACATCTGATTATGCAAAAAATATAGATAACTGAGTGAATCATAAATTGGAATGATATTTTGAAATGTGGGAATACTGTCATGGGAAACAGCTGTTGTGTTTATAGGATATTTTCCAACTAAGTTATAATATATACTCCTTCTTCCCTCCAGCTCCCCTTTTATAATAATCCTTTCCTTCTATGTAAGTAAACATGTTTGGATTTTAAGCATATTTAGACTTTGTAAAATTTTATGTAGTTCCATTTTCTATTCCAGAACAAAAAGGAAACTCTGGAAGACACTTTTAACAGAAAGCAGCACAGTATTTTTTGTTATATCTTTGGATACAAGAGAATAACAGTGCCAATGACCTCAAAGGGAACTAGCAGTTAAAGACTTGGGGTTCTGCACCATATCTACTGTTTTATCTCCTAGTGTCACACTTGGATGTTGCTTTGGGGAAACTGTGTAGCTTTGAAAGAGCCAGGATTGCACTAAAAGTATGCGGTGAATTCCAATAAGCCCTTTTATGTCTAATAATACTATGCAGGGAACAAGTAAGTTCCTAGTGCTCATGTATGTTAACTCTTGAATTTATTGCCTGGATTTCAGGACAAACTGAGTATATGGGATTGCATTGTTTTTTTTTCCCTGACTCTCAACTGTAATAGTTTTTGAAGCCAGTTTTGGTCATATTTGGCTGGAGCTACAGGTCTCAAACATAAAGTTTCTGTAAGGATTCATGAAGATAACCTACCACACTGGTGGGTAAAAACTGTATTATTCTTCTCACTGAGGGCCATAAGGCAAATCCACTCCTTAGGGAATCTAGAGACAGGTAAGAGAGAGAGACTGTAAGAACCCAGAAACCATCATTTAGCACCTGCATTTTTTAGAAATAAGTGGTTTCCAACAGAAGACATACCTGGAGAAGATGTTACTCATTCTGCTGCTCAAGGAACTACCTATTGGTACATTTTAATGTGCTAATACTATTTTGAAGCCAACTATCACACTCTCACCCTTGAGGAAATGCAGCATAGCTAATCCTATGCCAGATACCCTGGGTTGACTCAGCACCTTTTTTGTGTTTCTTAGTCTGGTAGGAGAGCAGAATAGGATGATATAATGCAGCTACTGTTTAGCATCTCTCACTGGAGATGATCCCTTATTGAGAGAGGCCACTTGATATTGAGGGCAACAGAGGACTGCGCTGAAGGAAGATGACTGTGTGGTGAAACTTACTCTTTACATCCTTTGGGGAGGGCATCTGAGCAGAGGTTTAAAGTTGGAAATACTTAAGTTTCCTCTTTTTTACACCAACTGGGTGGATTTGAACATGTGCTTGTCATTGGTGTTGAATGTGAAAGCATGAGGTGATAGGCAGAAATACCTTGGAGCTACCCATGGGATAGGTTGGAAGTATTGCGCGTTACAGAAAGGCTTTGTAGGAACCTGAATAAACTGTGAAGTCTCACTGGTCAGTATAGAAATGTTGGAGATCATAATCACCCTGAAACATTAAGATGCTTTGTCATTTGAGTGCGCTGCAGGGTTGTCTGTGAGCTGCATAGCAGTGCGGTTTAGCTCTGCGCATGTGTGCCTGTCAGCATGAAGACAAAGCTTTCAAATCAGTGAAACTGCCATATGAGTATACTCCTGCTATGCAGCCAATCTTGAATGATGGCTGTGAGTACACTGAGATTTTCTGACTTCCCCAGGGGAAGAGCCTGGCTCTGGGCATCATTAGTAAAACAACATTGTGTGCCACATATTTGCTGGCACTTGTGCCAGTCTGCCCCTAGAGAACTGTCACACATACAATTCTCATTTTGCTTTTGAGCTTAGACACAATGAAAACTGGTGGGCATCTTTACACACAAGTAGTTTCTTGTCAGACTACATGTTTATCTCACTAGTCAGGCAGCTGGGGAGTCTCATTTGTATTCAACAGGACATCACTTTCAAGGGACCTGGGCAAAGTATTTATTTAATCCTATAACCTAAGTTGTTCAGAATTTTCCCAGTATTTACTAGGGAAGGAAATTGGGGCCTTTTGTCTGTGAGTAATGATTTTTTTTTCTCCACAAGGTAGTTTTGTTTTAATGGGACGTGTTCACAAGATGTACAGCAGTACCTCATCAGAGAGACCTTCTGAAAGGGTCATCAAGTCTTGGGTGCAGCTGATCATCTGCTTTAGCAGTAACAACTACTTAATACATGTTCTTAAAAATGTGCACTTAATCCCATGTGAGGGCTGTGAAGCCTGGCAGAAAGAGACAACAGATAATTTGCAACCTCAGTGTAACAAAGCTGTGTCTGTGTAATGACTCATGAGGCCTCATACAGTTATCTGAGAGCTCCCTTTGAAGGGGAAGGGCAGAATTATTATAGGCTGAACATCAGAGCGACTGAGCCATAGGTTAATTAAAATTTTAATGCTTCTCTGTTCATATGAATCTCTCCTCCTGGACAGAGTTATCACAAATTTTATGTGCTTTTGCACAGAGTCTGGCTGTGACCCAGCTTGGTGTGTGCGGTCCAGGTCATGCTTTTTGAAAAAACATAGTAGAACTAAAAAAGGAACAAAAAAGGCCATGAGAATGATATCAGGGAGGAATGGATTTCATACAGAGAGATGGATTAGAGTAGAGTAATTCAGCTAGGAAAAGAGGTGAGAGCGAGAGAGCTAGAGAATGAGCAAGAGAATGAGAGAGAAAGATACCTTGTAAAATGGCTTGGAGAAGGTGATCAGGAACAGATTGCCCTGTAATTCTTGTAACTAAAATGCACTTCAGGAAACTGGTATATTGGAAGCAATTGGTACAGAGAAGTGGTTTTTTTAAATACCATACCTAGTCATAAATTCATTGTTGTAGCTGACAAACATATGAAAAAAGCGTGAAAAAACAAGTGTTTAGACAAATTTCTGAAAGTCTGCAAAGACTTAAAAAGAAGTTGTAATGGAGGCTGATGGAAAAAACTCAGTGAACACAATGGGAACTACTACTCCTGTTCTTTTTCTAAGTGTTTGCTTCAGGCCATTTTCAGAGACAGAGTGCTGAGGTAAATAGATACTTGCTTTTACCAGGAGAGGTGCATTTATGTACTAAACAAAATCTGGACACAAATGAATAGTAAAGTAAATACACATATACGGTTAATTCAGCAGTAAGGCTACTAACTGAAATATCTTGTGTGAAGATTGGAAACCTTATAACCCAAATCGTTCTGCAGATCATTTTAATAAAACTAAAGATGCTTTTCCCATCAGTTGTGAACCTGTTGTCTGTGAGCATCTGTAGCTCATGCATACATCAATATATGCTGATTTTACGGCCATATGTTAGCTGATATAGAGATTATGGATTGGTTGAGCTACTCCAATATACAATGTTTGAGTTTCTCTGAATATTTTAGTGTAATAGGAATAACAGACTGAAATTTTGGAAATTTGGAAATTTGTTTAATAAATTCCAGCTCAGAATCATACAAATGGTGATTCTATTCCAATGTATGGTACTGCTTCTGGACCAGACTCATTTTTGTGGAAGTGATGGAAGTTGTTTCTTCCTGCTTAGCATACCACTAACCAAAGCCAACATGAATTTGGGAACAGTACAGAGAAACAGCTTCTTTGCTGCACTGGACCAATATCGATATACTTGGTCTAGAGGTTCTTAAAGCCGTGAAAATACGGTATCCGCCTCAGGGCATGAAGAAGGAGACATGCAGGGTGCCCTGGGTCATTTGGCATCTGTTGTGCCGGTATGCAGTGGGCACCCAATTAACTCCCCTACCTGAACTTCCATTAGCTCTGGATACTCTTACTATTTTTTCTGAGTCTGACTTTGGCAGGCGGTGATCTCGTGCAGCTCACTGCCTTGAGGCCAAAGCAATTTGATTTTGACTTTTTTTCATTCAAGATTAATATAGGGTTGAGGTTTAAATGAAATTAATTTTATTGCATTTCTAGAAGTGTTTCAGTGCATATGTCCGTTCTTTTGATCTCTTTGATCCATTAAACAATGTCTTCAAATCCAACAGTTGCCTGGAATATTCTTGTGACATCTGCAGGTTCTTCTGATTCTGTTCTACTGTGTACACATCTGAGCAGTTGACTGAGTGTTGTTTGCCTAGAGGATTTAAGTATTCACAGTATTTTGCCACTTTTGGTTACCTCTTCATTACTGTTGCAATATAGAGTTAGAAGAGTATAGTGAATTTAATGACATCTGACCCCTTTCTGAGGGCTATAAGAACAGATATGGGATATTATGTCTATTGTTTCCTCTCCACTTCTTATTCTAAACCCTTTAAACCTGTGCTATACTGAGACTAAGCTCAGTCCTGGCTGAGCTTCCCAGTGAAGTACTTTGTTTGAAACAGGCTGGTGGCTGAAGTGTCTTTACTGAAAGTACATCAGTGTTTGTGGAATTAAATTGACTTTCTAGAATGGTGCTTTTACCCTTGCATGGTGTCCTTGCTTACCCTAAGCTTTTGCTGTGGAAGCTGGTAGCACATCAGCTGCTCAGCATTTGTGGGTAAGCAAGAACACACCTGGCCTCGCTAATGACTACTCAGTGCCACTTAAAGGCTGATCCGAGGTGAGGGCTGTATTTACAATATAAAAATTGCACTAGTCTGAAATACAGCATGCAGTTGCAGTGAAACTTGATCCAGAAGGTAATTCTCAGCATATTTTAGGATCCCAGGATCAAAAGTGATATCCGTAGTAGTTTGCTTACTCACCACTGGCACTTGAAGTATCAAGACTTGTTAGCTATCCCGTAAGTGACCTTCAGTATCTGTTAAATATCTTTCTCTCTGCTTTTTGGTTCTGTGAGGACATCTGCCTGAGCATTACCCAAACCTTTTTCAGCAGAACAGATTAGAAATTGCAATAATGAACATGAATCTCCTCACAAGATCCTTGCTAATAAGTGTTAGCTGGATTAGAATCATAAATCATAGAATGGTGTGGGTTGGAAAGGACCTTAAAGATCATTGAGTTCCAAACCCCCTGCAACGGGCAGAGACATTTTTCACTAGACCATTTTCCTCAAAGCCCCGTACGAGCTACCCTTGAACACTTCTAGGATGGAGCGTCCACAGCTTCTCTGGGCAACCTGTGCCAGTGTCTCACCACCCTCACAGTAACCAATTTCTTCCAATTTCTTAGTCTAATCTAAATCTCACCTCTTTCAGTTTAAAACCATTAACCCTTGTCCTATCACTATAGTCCCTTTCCATTTTTCCTGTAGGCACCCTTTAAGAACTGGAATGTCTCCCTGGAGCCTTCTCTTCTGCAGACTGAACAATCCCAACTCTCTCAGCCTGCCTTTATATGAGAAGTGCTCCAGCACCCTCATCATCTTTGTGGTCCTCCTCTGGACTCACTGCAACAGGTCCACATCCTTCTTATGTTGGGGACCCCAGAGCTGGACGCAGTAGTCCAGGCGGGGTCTCACCAGAGCAGAGCAGAGCAGAGCAGAGATGTGGAATCACCTCCCTTTACCTGCTGGCCACACTTCTTTTGATGCAGGCCAGGATGCAGTTGGTTTTCTGGACTGTTGCTGGCTCATGTTGAGCTTCTCATCCACGAACACCCTTGAGTCCTCCTCAGGGCTGTTCTCAGTCCATTCTCTGCCCAGCCTGTATTTGTGTTTAGGATTGCTGTGAACCAAGTGCAGGACCCTCCTCTTGGCCTTGTTGAACTGAATGAAATTTGTACAGCCCCACCTCTCAGGCTTGTCCCCGACAAGCTAACTCTAAATGTTGCATTTTCCTTTCATTTGAGAATATTTTTAATTTTTCAGCAAAATTTTTTAAAAAAGATTGATACGTGGAAAAAAGCGTATTGTGAAGCCAGATGCTTTTCAGTTGAAAATTTCTGCAGAAACCCTCCTCTGAATTTATGGGAAGCTTAAGCTGGTCCTAGCTATAACAGCTAATTAGTCTCAGAATAAATATAGCATGAACACTCTATAATAGAGATGAGGCACAGTTATTAATTATTAATAGTCAATGCTGTAAGGCTGGAAGATAAGTACTCAGGGGAAGATCTTTCCTAAAACTTAAATTGAAGTATGCAAACAAATATAGGGGTGGCTATTTTCAGAAATACTAGCCACGGCAAGGTGTTTATCTTCCCCTGACACTCAGCATTAAGCACCTACTTGCTGTGTCTTTGCAAATTTCCAAAAATTATAAAGTAACTATCTAGTTTTCTGGAAGATTCAGCTGAATTGCCTACACGTTTTCAGTCCTCCACCAACAGAAGGTCACCACAGAAATCTGAACTTCTGAAATCTGCTTGTCAGTTCATTGACCTTCAAGTGAAAGTGCTTTGTCTTTACAATGCATTTTTAACCCATGCAAGTCAGGTTGTAGTGAAACATATTTGCTTTTGGACATGCATTCCTTGGGGTTTGGTGCACTGCATGAGGAATTTCACTCATATTTCCCCTTTTTCATTATTCATATGGTGAATTATGAGGGTTTCATATTTGCAAATTGGCTTTATTACCTATGACTTTTTGTTAGAATAGGTAATTAATTTTTTCAAATAGCTGTAAATACTGACCTGATCTGTGCTAATATTTCAGCCTGGCCTTTCAACAACTAATAGCAAATAAATTGTGTTGCGTTTCTGCTAATTACAGTTACCCCTAGTTTTGACTGAATTCTTAAGACATTGTGATTTTTAAAACAATAATTTTCTGCCAACAATTAACAATTCTGACAAAATACTTTCCCTCGGCCTTTCTCTGTAGTGGAGTTACTTGTAAGTTATGAGAAAAATAGTGGCTTGATGTAGGATATTTCAAATAATACATATTGTTTAAAAAATGCTAGGTTTTCTTTTTGTAGGTGTTTAGAGCTAGAATGAAAAGGGTTAAAAATGAAGCCTCTTAATACAAGGCCTTCCAATGTTGATTATGCTTATTAAAACTGAATACTTTGCTTTTTGACCAGCTGCTTCTGCAGCACAAATCTCACATTAGTGTGGAGATTTTTTGCTTACAGGAAAAATCCTAGTACAAATGCTGTTGGCTGTGGTCAGAAGTGGCACTTGAATATCAGCATGTTCTTTTGTCAATCAAAGCATCCTCCTAAACAGTTCAGCTAGTGTTAGCAAGGGATGTGCTAAGACTCTTATCTAAAATGGGAGCTCAGCTTTTCACCACAGAAGCGTCTGAGTTTATTTTCCAGGAGAATAAAAATACTAAAGTTTTCTTGCTATTGCAGTCTTTCCTTGGAAGGTTATACACCAACTAGTAGGCGTCCATTCCTCTTTGTTTTGCATTGATTGTCTATAGTATAAATATTTAATAGAAAAGGTCCCTCCAGATTTGTAATTCTTGCTAGAAGAGAACAATGGCTTGTGTTCGGAGGGTGCTGATTGAGAACAGAGTCACTCTTTGTCAGGAAGTATAGTGATAGGACAAGGGATAACAGTATTAAACTGGAAGAGGGGAGATTTAGATTAGATATTAGGAAGAAATTCTTTCCTGTGAGGGTGGTCAGACACTGGAACAGGTTGCCTAGAGAAGTTGTGGATGCCCCATCCCTGGAAGTGTTTAAGGCCAGGCTGGATGGGGCTTTGAGCAGCCTGGTCTGGTGGGAAGTGTCCCTGTCCATGGCAGGGGGGTTGGAGCTCAATGATCTTGAAAGTCCCTTCCAACTCTAATCATTCTATGATTCTATGATATTCAGATATGATTTAGTTATAAGAACTGTAGAAGGTGGCATTAATGAACAGATGATGTTAACACTTCTGAACAGTCTGACCTACTGTTGAATATGATCATTCTTCTGGAAAAAAAAAATAGCTGAAAGACTGAAATGTCTACTGCAAACTTACCACTGGAACCTTTCCTTTAAATTTGCCTTTGAAATATTTGTCTTATTTTTATCTCAACTACATCTTACAAGCAGTAGCAACCATCAATTATGCTTATACAGTGCAATTCCAGTGTTGCAACAACAACCTCCAACAGTATGGAGGTGCTTCTTCTAGTTTACATATGCCTCAGTGAAACAAAAGTCCTGCTTCCTATTATTGGTACCACATACATCTACAAATATGTTGTTGTTTTCTGCAGTGATCCATATTAACCTCAGCTCTTTGCTTTGCCTTTCCAGCACTGGCTTGAGCCCAACAAGTCTATCTTCAAGCAAATGAAATGTAAGTGTTGATAATTCTTGCTTTTAAACTGCTTTTGAAATGCGTAAAGGTTTTCTGTCCTTCCATACAGTAATTTAGAATACACTACATTTGTTTCCTGGTGCAGATAGGTCCCTCACATGCTGTCTGGACTCCTAAAAACTCGGTGTTACTCTCATTTCACGGTCTCACAGTGCATGCACATCAAGAGTTTTCCCTTAATGCTCAAGGCTGGAACCAGAGCCTAGCTGATGTGTGTGGGGTGGCAGATCTGTTAGGAAGACCTGCATGTGCTGCCTCTCATTTTGCATCAGATGCTCTTAGCCCCTGGGAGATGGGAATAGGCTATGGAGTGTGGCAGTCTTATGTGGTGAGCTCTACTTCCAGGCAAGTGGAAAATTACAATTGTTGTTTTAAAAGGACTCCTCAAAATAAGAATGTGTTATTATCTTTTTGAAATGTTATGATCTGGCTCATCCTTTCCATTAAATGGGCCAACTATGAACTCTTTTCAGGAAGCAGGACTACTTTGGTACTCAGAAGTCTATATCCAGTAGCGGAACAGAGTGTTTATTTGTCAGTTCGGGAGACTTGGTTTAGGTTACTGGGAGTTGTGACTTGTTTAATAAAAGCTGTTGTGTATCTATCTACTTAGTATATGAAGTGAAAGAGAATTTTACTCACATACCCTTTGTATGCAGTTGTTTCCTGTTTTAAGCATCAGTACAAGGAGTCTTTTGTGTGGGAGATAATGTATTTGTTTTAAAATCATAGAATCACACAATTGTCTAGGTCAGAAGAGATCTTTAAGATCATCCAGTCCAACCGTCAATTCAACTCTGATAAAAAATAACAACCACTAAAGCAACCACTAAAGCATGTCACTAAGCACTATGTCAGCCAGTCTTTTGAATACCTCCATGGACGGTGCCTCAGCCACCTCCCTGGGCAGCCCATTCTAATGCTTGATAACCCTTTCAGTGTAAAATTTTTTCTGATATTCAGTTGGAACCTCCCCTGGCACAACTTTTGAGGCCATTTCTTGTCCTGTCACCTGTGACTTGGGAGAAGAGACCAACCCCTGCTTCTACAGCCTCCTTTCTGGTAGTTGTAGAGAATAATAATGTCTTCCCTCAGCCTTCTTTTCTCCAGGCTGAACATCCC
>VXBW01002022.1:177241-199817 GCA_013400375.1 Thinocorus orbignyianus | reverse complement strand
ATCCCCTTGTCCAGATCATTGATAAAGATGTTAAAGAGAACTGGCCCCAGTACTGAGACCAGGGTTACACCACTTGTGACGGGACGCCAGCTGGATTTAACTCTGTTCACCACCACTCTCTGGGCCCATCCCTCCAGCCAGTTTTTAACCCAGCGGAGAGTACTCCCATCCAAGCCGTAGGCAGCCAGTTTCTCCATGAGGATACTGTGGGAGTCTGTATCAAAGGTCATACTAAAGTCCAGGTAAACAACGTACACAGCCTTTCCCTCCTCCACTAAGTGGGTTGCTTTGCCATAGAAGTAGATTGGGTTTGTCAAGCAGGACCTGCCTTCAATGAACCCGTGTCTGAATGTGATGAGTTTTAAGAGATTGTCTAATATGTTAAAACAGTTAATTCTGGGTGTTGGCTGGACTACATGGAATACTTCAAGAAATTCTTCTATTAATGCAGCAATAGCATATATTGCAACAGGTGTATATAAGCATGCGCACACACACCTAGCATGTTCAGTGTGAACTGTTTATATCTAGTGATTAGGTAGCTGGAGTGTTTTCCAGTAAAAAACAAGTTCAGGAATGTCCAGCTAATCAAATTCAACTAAAACTAAGTTTTGTGCAGTGCTAGTGAACAAAGAAAAGACCAGCTGTCATAATTACCAATTGTCTTTATCTCTTCCTCCAGTGTGTTACCAAAAGTAGAAGAGTTTTCTCAAAGTATCCTCTAATCTGCATTTATGCCACTGCTTTCATCCAAAAAAAGCGTAAAGCCTCATGCTTCTTTTTTGCTCTTTGCGTGGCAACATATTCAGGAACTCTGCCAACAGATGCTCCTTCTTAGCGTGTTTTAATTTATTCAAAACAACTTTTATCAATATATAGATGTTGCCTAGATGTGATTGATGGTACTGCATAAATTCCACACATGCAGTGATGCGATGGTCTCATCAGAGGACTTGTGTGGCTTTTGGGATAGAATCCTAATCAAAACTCTGAAGACTGAAAAAGGAAAGCATAGATAAAAAGCGAAATAAAATGCAACAAGTATGAGGTTATTTATCACAGTGAAAAGGTCTCAACAGCAGCAAAATAGAATGAGACGCTAGCAAAGGTGGTGTGTTATCAGCTGTAGATGTAGGACACAGAACCAGAATTAACTATGTGACTGGCTTTTCATGAGCAACTTCAGTTTAATACTATTATAACTTACCTTTATCTTTTGTCACAGATAAAGAACTTCAGTTACTACATTAACCCTTTAAGAAAACAAACCAAGGACATATGACTGTGTGGAATTAACTTAGATTATACATAAATATATCTTTTACTCCGACAGGTTTCAAGGACTTGTATGTAAGCATTTCATACCAGGAACCTCTTGATTATTTTTTTTTCTATAAATATGCTATGTTAATGTAGAATGCTAAACATTATGTAGAGACACAGAAGGTTAATTTGTATTCAGCTTACTATGAAAAGGTTTAGACTCAGAAGAAGAAATTACCAGTATTCATTTGAAAAACATTGCAGTCTCAGATGACATGAGTGAGGATTGAAATTAGTAGCAGGTGGAAAGTGTAAAAACTGAAGCAATGAAGTGACTGGTTAATAGAACATATATTATGTAAAGGGCTTCTGGAAGAAATGGTGACAGAAAGCTATTAAAGGTGACTGCATTAGATGGAGGTTTCATTTTCATTCTTTGCTGTTAAGGAATTCCGAAAACAATAAAATGATCTGTTGTGTAGGAACAGACTTTGGTTTTCTCTGATGCGAGAATAGTTTGTGTTAATACTAATGATGCAAAATGTTCTAAATTTAGTTGAATGCTCAGATTTACATAGGATTACAGAGCACTTCCATACAGGCAGCAAAACTTAAACATGCTGCATGCTTGATCTCAGCTACCATTTGTGGGGAACTTTATTTTCCACCAGCACAGTAACAAGTCTTTCAGTGTATTTATTGATGCTGCTCAATATTGACAAATATTCAGGGCAGAAAACAGAGGACAGGGAGTAATGTTCAATACATGTTTCAGCAGGTACTAGGTTTCATGGGCTTCTCTGTACATGAATCATTCAGGGATAATTCCTCTATATAGTGAGGTTGTACAGAAATCACAGTCTGGCAGTTACGTGATTCTGTCCATAGAATAGACTTGTATGCTTGAAGCTCAGAAATCTGCATAGGTTCTTATGTGATGCGCTACCATTTTAATTTCTTTAGCTTTGGCAAAGATGGCTCTAAGTTTAAATTTAGTAATGCTGGGAAATGACAGAAAGACTCTTCCAAAATATTTTCTCTTTAGTCTTAATCCCATATGAAACCATATTTAAATATGTCATATTTAAATGCAATACAGGAAGATTAAAGGCATAGCATCTTTTTTGTCTCAGCAGCTACCTTTGCATTTTCCATCTTCACTGGAATGAAGTGTATAATATGATGTGTAAAGTCTAGGTCTGTGCCACAGCCATTTTTGCCACTAACTTTGAGGGAAAATTTTAGTCTCTGGAAAATGTCCTGAACCACTGCCACTCTTGTTTGTACTGGTTGAAGCCAGTTGGTGGCCGGTGATCAGTAGCTGTGAGCACCATTCTTCCAACAGTGTGTTGAATGGCTCTCTGGAAGGTTGCCTGAGGAAGCTGCATCTTTGTGGTTCTAGATAGAGACCTTTTAAAACCAATATTTTTGAGTAAACTGTTATTCTGTCCCAGATATTGACAGTAAAGTTCTTCTCCATTTTTCTATCTTAGGATTTTTTACTTATTTTCTGTCCAGAAATATCTTGGTATAAATCATACCTGTCACATCAGAACAGGTGCTTAAGTAAAGAACAGAGTTTTCCCATACACTTTCCCTCTCTCTTTTTTTATTTATTTTAAATGTTATTCTATATAATAAGTATGCAGCTATACTGTAACTGGATTTGTGGCTATACCCACAAATACGTGGGTTTTGTTCTTGATGACAGTGGGGCAGAATCAGTTCTGTTGCTTTGATGTGCAGAATTTCAAAATTTGCATGTTTGTCTTGCTGCCTTGCATCTCAGATGATGTGAGAGAGTAACAGGAAAAGGATGTTCTCCTGTGTCAGGCTACTGGAATTTGTTTAGTTAATTTCCTTAATCTCTAATGCAGTCATAAAATGTGAAAGGAGATGGGATGAAATAGGTGAAACAGGAACCCAGATGTTGACATGGATTGGGCAAAACTTCATAAAGATTCTTAAATTTCAACAGACTTGTCGTCAGTTCTCGTGTCTGAGTGCAAATCTGAAAATGGGTTTAATCAAATATGAGGTTCATAAATCCATGCATAGTGAAAGGAGGAAGTTTTGTGTGATTATTCATGCACTAATCCAAATGTTGTATGTTCTTTACCTATGATCCTCATGAAGATTTAGCAACGTGCTTTAAAGCGTTAATATAACTGATTGATGAAAACGCACCTTGCCTTGTGCTGTCCTGTAACTAATTAAGTGCAAAGAGGAAGACCCCACAATTCGAGATTTATGATAGTTCAGGTATATCTTAAGCACAAAATAAAAGCATTGAGTAGTGTTCCGTCTGTCTCATGCTCAGCAGGCCGTATGAATAAACAGTTGTTTCCACATATCCCTTCCCTGACAAAATTAATCAATAGCGTATGTTTTTGGGTTCTCCAGAGATCGTTTTGCAGCATCAGTGAACATGAAGTATTCTCTTTTTTTTTCATGAGTGCAATATTTTTGTGGGGTTTTTTTGTTTGTTTGTTTTTTTTTAACTAACCACTAAATTGTGGTAAAGTAGTGTAGTTCAGAGAATGTATAATATCAAGGAGAGTTGCAAGAAATTTTCTGCAATGTTGCATTCTTAGGGCTATGAAGATAATTTACACATGCTTTTGGCTTTCAATATCACTCTGTACTCCTTCTTTAATCACAAAACCCAGCACTACCAGTACAGCTCATTACAGAAGCTAGCATTTGTGCTGGATGAAAGGCAGGTTGTTAAAAACTAACAGGAATTCTTCCCAAAAGTGGCAGCTGAACAAGTTCTGTCCTTCTCCCTCTTTGGTTCACTCTTCTAAAACTTCTGTCAGGTTTTTCACTAGCTTTTAAAAACAATTTTTCCTCTTATAAAAATATTTTTTCTTGTTGTTTCAGATTGTCTTTCTATGGAGAAAATAATATGAATGTGTAGTTTTTCCAGGCCCTACAAGCTCGTCATCTACATGGAAGACAAATGATTAAGTGGGCTTTGCTTAAAAATGAATGCATGTGAGACTCAGTCCCTTACATATTGGTGTCTGTGCCAAGGGGTGCAGTACCCACATCCCTCTTTGTTCTGGTCAGGGTGTTAGAGGTTCGGGTTTTAACTAGGAGCTCCTTACTGTTTCATGTACATTGGCCAGTCTGTCTTAGTTAAATGCAACTGAAATAAACCTTAAAAACATACAATCAGTTGCCTGGAAACTTTCCACACTCTGTGTGTAGTTCCTTCATGATCTTCTAGATCATGACTGGTTTCAGCATTTGATATAATTGAAATGATTTTATTTTTTGTTTCGCCTTTATCTCTTGTGTGCTGTTACCTCATAAACTGGCAAATTATAGCCTCATTGCAATGGAGTTTGCAGTCAGTACTATTCCCCACGCTAAAGTCCTTTGAAATTATTGTAGTTGTGAATCTTTTTTAGTGAGGAAGCAAGACCTGTGATGGTAGGAAATTCTGACAAAGCCTTGGGCATTTCACTGTAGCAGCTGCTCCTTATCTGACAGATAAAGGACCACTCTGAAAGAAAAGGCTTATAGCTATTATAAAACTGATTATATTCAGGCTAGTTTTGTGTTGAAGAAATGCTCTTCTGCAAATTGAGTTCTGTTTTGGGAGGGTTTGTTGTTAATGTTTCCACTTTAATGTGTGAGCAAGTGGTAGAAAGTAATTTTGGTTTTAAGGAACGGAGGAATTGTCTGGCTTGACAATCTCATCTCTTGAGCTGATAAAATTTGCTGCCTGTCTTACTTTCCACTCAAATGAATATTGTGAATGAGAGAATATGACGTTCTTACGTGTGTTTCTCCAGTGCTGTAAAGTGTGTAAGACAAAGCCTTACTAAAAGTTCATATATCATAAAATGTGATTTTGGAGGAACATTAGGCTTATGATCCATTTTAAAATTAAGATGGAGAGGAAGGTGGATAGCTGTGGGGGTTCCCTCCATCCCCTTTCAGATGTTCGTTGTTTGTGGCTGGTTTTCTAACTGAGAAAGAGGAATAGAAAAAGAGGACCCCATTTCCCTCTGTAATTAAAAGGTACCTTCTTATGTCATCTCCAAAGATAAATTGGATGGAGGGGATCATATTCTTTTTAACATTTCAAATTGCAGTCCAGATTGTGCAGTTCTTGCAGGTGTTGCTGAGAGAGGACCTCTGTTTAGCTGGCTGTAGCAGCTTTGCCAAATCTCCTGCATATTTTGTGCACTTTGTGTAAACTTCAGTCATACACTGTCCTTCTGCTACAAGAACATTTCCTTTTATAACTTTTGCTATTAACTGAGTGTGGGCTATTTTTTAAATGCAGTGTATACCACCCTTTCCTCACTATGATACTCTTTGCACATGATGCTTCTTTGTGGTGAACACATTCTGCCAGAATGTGGCTCTTCTACGGTAACTTTTACAGAGTTTTTTCCCTTTCTTTTTACCACAGCAAATATTTCAGTCACTGACATCCAAAAATTTGAGTAAAATTTAAGAAGTTTTTATGGTCATGTGGTAGGCTTGTACTAGCTAGGATCTTGCAGAGCCATGCACTAGCTTTTCTTTTTTCTGCATCACTATTTCAAGCACAAACTACTTCTAAAGCAGCCAGTAAATTTAAAAGTCCTTCTTTTTGATGGGGAAGAGCTCTTGCTCATTTAGTACAGGTTGGCTCTTCTATCACATTTTTTAAATGGAATTGTATTCTGAAAGTGCAAGATTTTCTCCTTTGTGTAGTTTTAAGGTGGCTATTCAGAAGGGGTAGAACAATTTAAGACTACTTATATTATCTTTTGCTTTGTCCAGGCAACATGACTCCTTAGCGCATTACTAGATGGCTGTTTTCCTTCTGGGTCACTGAATTCAGTTTACTTTCTGGTTTGCCATTACAGGGCAGGGAGGATATAAGTATCTTCTGTTTTGCAGCCTATTTCCATTCACTGTAAGGCAAAACTGCAGTCACCTCTAAAAACCTGAAGCCCAAAGAAAGCAGTTTCTCTTGCCTTCAGAGGGCTTGTCCAGATTTTATTAGACTGAATGTTTAAACCATCCCTAGAAAACACTTGAGGCATGTTTTATTTTCTCCATTTCCTCTTGCTTGTTTCTGTTTGTTAATGTTTCTTTGCTTACTTTGTTTATTTTTCATCTCTACGTCCCCATCTCTTCTGACATTCCTCCATGCATCTTAAATAAGTAGTTATTTAAACAAGCAAAAAAATATGAAATCAGAAGGTTTTATTGAGGACTGTACTGTGCAACATGAGATATGGAGAGGGGAAAATATTGCTTCATCTTCAAAAGAAGTTGAACTCTCTGGAAGATACCAACCATAACAAAAGATGTAATGCATTTTTATTTACTGTTGCTTTTATACATCACATGGAACTAGGTGATATCCAGAGCTGTATTTCTGGAGAGCTACAGTGTATAGCTGTATACTGCAGTCAAAGAAGATTCAAGAATGTCATGATTGTTGACTAGTTTCCACATGTGGTTTATACAAGCCAGTGAGCTGGTAAGCTTGAGGAGATGGTACACTAAAGTGTTCCATAGCATAGTGATTACTGTTACAGATTACAACTAACATGTAATTCTCAGTTTCACCTGTTCTCTTCCTCCTTTTTATCTGTAACTTTCTTTGCCCTTTTCTTCTACCATCCCTTGTTTTGCTCCCATAAAAGCACTATCACTTCAAGATTTAGGAGTTAGATTGACTGCGTGCGTTGACTATACATTAAGACTAATGGACTTTTTAAACTAACTAGAATATTATAGATCTGTACTTTACTATGAATTAAAGTTGAATGGACATTTTACTTAAAAAAAACCAAAACCAAACAAAAAGCACAACCCCCCAGCTTAATTTCATAGTTATGTATTTTAAGAAAGGGATTAGAAATCTGCATTTGGGTCTGTAGGACACTCCCAAATGAGCTCAGTGATCACAATTTCCTATTTTGTCTTGAAGGCTCGGCTTTTCCTATGTTTCTGTCCACTGAGGTATGGCTATGCTGGTGAACAGTTTGGTACAGAGGATCCTTGCATGGCTTACTGCTTGGACAGCAGTTCTACCTCAGTACTTGCTTCTTCTGCATGCACTCCTTGATATTACCAGCACACCTGCTGGTTACCATGTCCTCTGTAATACAGGTGGGGTTTTTCCCAACACCGTTTATCCTTTGGAGATGTGGTATTTTCCTTCTCACTTTGAACTGAAATTTAAAACATGAATATTACTTGGCTGCAGATAACTCAGAGGGCTCTGCGTACCTGTATATTGTGCCTGATATGTTATTGGTTTTCACAGGTCTTTTATCCTAACAAGATTATCACAAGATGCCTCTTTGATTAGAATAATAGTCTTTGATTTGCTTTCTGTCCCTTCTGTAATCACTGAAAGATTACTGGCCTAGGATTAGATAATACCTTGAGTGCTATTAAAGATACAACAGTGGTATATAAAGCTGTGTTCATTAATGTAAGACGAAGAGACATTTTCCTTCCTTCCTCCCTTCCTTCCTTCCTTCCTCCCTCCCCCATTCCCTCCCTTTTTTTTCCCGGGGTAGGGTGGGGGGGAGCAAAGAAGTTAATCTACTGTACTTAATGCCTAGTATCGATATGATAGTTTAGGAGTAGGTAAATACTGGAAACAAGCAGTTCTATTGTCTCAAGATTCATTAACCAAACTTAATTAATTGTTTCTTAGATGTTTCAGTTTAGTCATTGCCATCATCATCAGGAAAAAGATTTTTTAAGACTCCTTCAGAGCTGCTGAGGCAACATGTGTTTGCTATTAAACTCACACTTTTTTCTTCATCATTTTTCAGCTCATCCACCATATACCATGTGCTTTAGAGTGAAATTCTACCCACATGAACCCTTGAAGATTAAAGAAGAGCTCACCAGGTATTTTTCTGTATATTTGTTCATCTGCACATTTAATGTACATTGTTAACAAGTTCAAAACAAAACACTTCATTGCATAGGGTGAAATACTAGACTAGACAGACATTTTGCATTGCAAAGAGCTTTTTTATTTGTTGTGATACCTATGGATTTTAAAAGCAGTTTAAGAGGACTCCTGTGTAACATACAGATAGATAGTGATGCTCTTGAAGAACTTTGAAAAAGACAGGCAACAGTCACACGACTGGGCAAGGGTAATCCTGACTCTTCTGTTGGCAAGGATTGTAGTCTTGAGTAAGTTCCTTTTGTATCTTACTTTTTCTCTTTTTGTGTGAAATAAGCGGTGACGTGTAGTTGAGTAATGGCTCTAACTCTTTGAACAGGAACATTAATAGCCTCACTGAATTTTCTCATGTGTGTCTTTAGATAGTATTTTTAAAGTACTAATAGACCTGACTGACAGACGAACTGATGTGGAGGTGCAGTATTTTTAAAGTACAGCTATTCTGAAGGCTAAGAAGGCTTGTTGCTTACAGTGGAATTCTCCAGCCTTTGCTATGAACACACACCTGTGCAACTGATCAGTCATATTTAACAAATGGAAGTTTTGTCCTTCCTGCTAGCCATTGTGAATATTCTCTTGCTCTGGGTATTTTTCAGGAAGTGTACTTGGGGTGAAAGATGTAGGAAAGTAATAGCTTTTGTGACCTTTGCAGCAGCTGTGCATCGCTGTACGTATGCTGTGCTGTTCTCGTGGTGTTAGTCAGCGGGTCACCCTGCTGACTAATAGTTGCATGTTGCAGAAGCACAGGGCACCTGAGCAGTTGTTGCATTGAGTTCTTCACTGATGCTTTTCCTAAGCCCTGAAAATTCTTATGAATTTCTCACGAATCACTTCATGAATGGTAGTGATCCCATTATCCCTGATATCCTACAGAAAGTTTCAGGAACAGCTTGCATTCTGCTGAATGGTTTATAGTTTGTTTAGAACAGCTGGAACATGCAGTTTGTATTATAACTGTTTATCTTGGGTGAAATACTAAAACTGTTAGCTGAGTTAACAGGTTGTAAACCAGGAAGTCAAGGGATTTTCATTATTTGTTAGTGCTTGTCCTTGGATGAACATTTTACTTTTTATGACCTAGAGTATAACCTTCATATAGACCTTCCTCATTCAAGAATCTTAATTAATTGATTTTTTTTTCTTTTAATTGCTTGGATGCCCTCCCAGGAGAAGTTTTATTGAAATGCAAAGCATCTAGAATTAGCTCACTGATGTGTGTATTGTGTTGTCAGTGTGTTTTAGGCTTTACTGGAACGTTTCAAATTAATTTTTCAGTCAAGGTACACTGCATGAAAAATGTTTCACTGTCTTTTGTTAAAACTAATACTTTTAAGACCTTAAAAAGGATAAATAATTCCTGTTTTCGTATGTCCACCTTGTGCACATCATATCTTTTTGATCAGCTGACCGTTTCTCAGTGTGGCTATTTGGGAAGGTTTGCTTTGTCTCTGCCTGGGTCTCTTACACTGCAACAAAGTAAGGGAAATGCTCCTGAAACAAGCAAGTGAAGTGTAGTCATGGAACTCACCTCTGAGAATTTGCTTCATCATCTAAAGCAGAGGGTCATATTCAAGGTGATGCTGTAAATTGGCTTGAGTTAGGTTTTGGTTTTTTTTTAAATTGCGATATTGCTGAAATTAAAAACGAAAAAAGTTCCTTAGTATTTGACAGAGGGTAGTTGTGAAACCTTNTTTTTTTTTTTTTTTTCAGCTCTACTCTGTTCACTGGAGAGTAACTTTTGTTGCAGAGTATGCTTAAGGTAATTTGAAAAGGAATTAATAAAATTATCACCCTTTGACTTAAAAAGCAATCTGTACTTCATAGCTCCATACAGAGTCATCTGAGTCAGAGTAATAATATTTTGCATTTCTGCTACTCTCCATGCCTAAGCATGTCACAGAGCTACTGTCTTCTTCAACTGGTCAGAAATCTGACTCGCATCTGTAGTCCCCATTAGGATAATGAAATTAAAATACAGTAAGGCTCATCCTGTCACATTTTCATACTACTCTTTGGTTCAAAATATTAATTAACCCTGTCTAAATCCCCCATGTGAATTATCGTCGATGCAGTCTTTGTAAAAGGTTTATGGGCATACATCTTTAACAAAGTACCATAGAGGCATCAAAGAGACTTACAGATGTTGAAAAGAGCTGGGCTTCCTACTTTCCATGGCAATGTGTGATATTAAAAAAATTGTCATCTATTCAGTACATGAAGCTGTGTGTGTATGGAGTAAATTGTTTGATAACTGTGAAAATAGTATAACATGGATAGAAATACTATTCAGGATTTAGACATCATTTGCAGGAAAAACATTGAGTATTTTTTACCTCAGATTACTGCTGCTTCTGTTCTGTCCTGTGTTTGGTAGGCTGGGCTGGACTGTAATTCTTGAGTTAGTCTGTGGTTTTACAGGTGGAACTATTTTCGGGAAATTAAGATGGAGAATGACCTATCTGAAGTCATCCCTCTATCCATGATATTATAGAAAAAAAAAAACCCAAACATGAGAGCCTGAAAACGTGTGCACACTGCATGTTCAGAGGCCAGGAGTGCCTAAGGCAAAGGTCATGTGCTTGCCTGTCACTGCATTTCGTTCCACTGCTAAGGATGTCTGTGAATATCATCAGTCACATCACACCATTCCACCCGCTTACTTTCATCTTACCTCATTTTAATTAACAATTGCTTCCGTAGCTATGTTTTTGAAATAAATTAAGTGCCTGCCTTGGGATGTTTAGGCACTTTGAGATGCTAGCTCTAAATAAGGACTTCCGTGGACTCAGGATGAAATTTCTGCCTCTTGCTGCAGTAGGAAGTTCTGTGTGGTCCTTGATCACCATTTTCTCTACAGTCAGCTGGCATTTGGATTGCAATTCACAAGTTAACTTCAGTGGCAATGGGGTTGTCACTTTGAATTCTTGTGTGTCTGTATTAACAGACTCCTTGAAACACAACTTGTCTACAAAGTCCAAATCTTAATGCAGTTCAATGCTTAACCTTCTTAACTCACCTCCTTAACTTGTATCAACATGGATTTAGATCTGTAATTATTTCTTGGAAATACTGCTTCCTCAGCAGGGCAGTGAGTCCATACATGTTTGGAATGTATTTGAGAAAGACTAAAGACACAATTTTTAATAGTTAAACTAATCAGGCAGTTTTTTCCAGTGCCTCTTAAAAAATTGTAATGAGAAAGTGGCAAGGATTTAACTTATCTTCCTCAAATGATTTGGCTTCTGAGTTTATTTCAGGTGCACTGAAGGCTTGGCAGACTGCAACACAAACAGTGAATATGATTTTTTGAACAGTTTGTGTAGTCTTTTAAACAGAGAGGTGCTCAACCTTAGTAGAGGAGTGATGTTCCTCAATGCTGCAGCCATCTCTGAGGGTTTGACTTCAGCTTCATGTATAGTGTTGGGAGGACGTCAGGCTCTTCTGAATGGTGCATCTGTGGCTTTCTAGATCTGATAGTCTAGCACTTGCAGATTACGTGAAGTGAGAACAAAATACTTCAGTTTCAGAAAAGAGCATTTAACTGGCTTCACTAATCATCCCCAATGAGAGTAATAACTACTAGTTTTTAATTAGGCAGTAGCATCATGACAGGCAGGTCCTCACATCTCCCTTGTTCCTTGTCATGCATAAACATAACTTTTGTTTCTTTTCTTATTAAATCAGGATCTGCTTTGCAGACTTTGCTCTGGTTAACAGTACACAGGGTTTGTTACATAATTCAGTATTACTGCTAGTTTTCTTCTCTCTTTATCTTCTTTTTTTTCGCCTTTTTGGTTGCATTCCAGTTTTTTTTTCCAGAGAGCATGAAGGGCTTGATGTGAGAGGGGTTTTTCTTTAGCCATGAGCATGGAATCATGTGCAGAAAGATGACTATTTATTCCAGGGTTCACTATGATGGTAAATATTACTCTGCTGATATGGCATGCGAAGATATAAAATTGCCCTGAAGGAAGTTGTAACAGTAGAGATCGTTCAATCTGCAGTACACACAGCATCCCACTATGCTCTCTGGAAAGCATGGGTATTTTTGCTCTGTGCCTGTTTTCACTATTCTTTGGTCGCAGGTCAGAGCCCTGGAAGTGTCCACAGCTGGGAAAATCTGAGATGCTGGGGTGTGAGCAGAATAGGAACAGTCAGGGAATGTGTACAGTGGATCCAAAGGCTGGTCACACTTGGACATAGATTTTTACTATGTTACTACTTTTCAGTGTTCTTATTTAGGTACTAAATAAGCCAGTGTTGTTCTTTCTTATGTAATAGAGCAGCCCAAGGCCTCATGCCTTCCTGTCTCCAAATCCCTACATTATACTATGTATATGTAATTAAAATGAGAGAATAGGAAGTCATTTGAGGTCCCAAAGGAAAGCTCTAAAATGCTAGAGATAATACTGTATCAGCAGTAGTCCATGATTATAGTAGGAAAAAAACCCTGGAGCTAGAAGAGCACATGGGTGAGTAGCAGGCGGAATTAACCAAAGATGGATTATTTCAACTAGCTTTCATCCTGCTGTTTTTTCCTAATCCACATTTCCTAACCAAGACGCCGTTCTTCAATCACTAGGCTGTCATAAAACAATGTAACGAGTACTTTGGTACAAGAAAAGCAGATAAAAAAATGTTTAACTGAAAATCATATAAAATGACAAAGGCGTGGGGTATATAAACATGGCAAATTCAAGAGCCCTGAGTGAGCTAGCTTGGGTGAGATGGAGCAATACAGCCTTATACATGCAATACTTGACTAGCCCTCTCTTGGACATCTGTGCTTTATGTTGCCTTGTACCAGAAGAACCTGATGCTTTTCCCTCCATAAGTGGGAGGCCAGCTGAGGTTGATAGTGCTCCAGCTGGTTGTGAATGCTTGAATATCATGCCATTTATTTTCAAGTTGAAAAGTCTTGCAATATAGCCATCCTTCCAAGGGTAAGACAATAAGAAGGCCTGCGCTGCCAAATCCATTTCCAGTCATCGTTTAGGAATACTTTGGCCTCTGTGGGTATCCTGTCCTGCTTGTCTTAAGATGTGCAGTGGTAGCTATGTTTTGATGCCTCTGCAAGTCCACTGGTCTGTTTTGTCTTGAGAAAAGGCCAGATTGGCAGTTGGCAAGTGAGTTCATAGTGCTGACGGTATTGGACTCAAGATTAGATTTAATAACAGCTTTTAAAAACGAATGACGGTTGTTGGTGAGAGTGTTTGATGCTGGCAAGCTTGCAGATGGCATTCAGGGTGGGGAAAAAAAAATTATCCAGGAGAGTCCTCGATCTTTTGGTGGAGTTTGTGCCTGTGGAAGAAAGAGACCTTACATGTTCAGAGATCCTTTTGTGGTCCTGTGTAGGATGTGGAGGCTAGAGCTAGGTAAGACATTCAAGATGTGATTACATCTAGGTTTTAAAGAGTGGCAAAATTCCCCTCTGTCTTGTTCACAATATCCGTCCTGATGATGGCCAAGTTTTATTGGCTTTTTTGGCCGCTGCTGTACCCTGAGTTGATGATTTCAGAGACCTGTCTGTGATAACTCCAAGATCTGTCAACTCTGTGTTTTATGAATAGCCAATAGAGTGATGGCTTCTCTTTAGGTTAGGAGATATCCAAGTATTTCTCAAGTATTAGTAAGCAGACAAGCAATTTATTTTTAGATAATATAGTTTTTATCTCTATTAGCCTTGTTATCTAGGTGACACTGGAAAGCGTAGAAAGGATCTTCTCTTAGTTGTGGTACTGCGTACTAATATGTAGTAGTGTTTAGCTTAGATTCATAGGCTTTGACAGGAAAATTGTGCTTCTTTAGTGTCCTGGATGATATCCACTGTAGAAGACAGAATGTGAAGTCAGTGCCCAGAATGATATACCTGAAGAAATCATAAATTCTGGGGGAGAAGGGCAGCCAGTCCAGGCATATTGTAAACACGTGCATTTGTCTTCTGCTACTTTGCAGTTGAGTATGCACACTAGCATGGGAGACAGTAGTGCAGTCAAAGTTAGACACCATGCTGAGATAACGATTTTTGAAACATTGCTGGATCTCTTGAGGTGACCGAGTCTTCCAGCTGGAAAGACTGCAACAACACTGGGTGAAATGCTTGTTAATGGAGTAAAGTGACTTGTACACAAGAAAAAAACACTACGTGGACAAACCACGAAGTTTGGCTGTGGGAAAGCTTTCTTGCCTCATTGAACATCTCAAAATAGGTAAATAAATTGACTATTAAGCAGTTAGCAACATGGTCTCTGAGGGTCACAAAACCTGCTTGAAAACAAGAACAGATATTGCTGACCCTTCATATGCAGTTGCGGGAAGGTCTTGGCTAACCTGGACTTGAGTCATCTGTATTGCAAATAGATAATAGATGGAAATGAGGTTATTCCAGTGATAGATGTTTGTGAGTTTAAGCGCTGAAGCACACATATACTAGCTTGCTGGTAAGCCTGAGGATTTTGGGCTGTTAATCAGGCTATAAGGTTGTTTCAGGGCTTTGCAAAAACAGCTGTGGTGGAAGGACAAGAAAAGCAGCAAAATCAGACCTGATTTTGCAGGTTATTTCTGTAAGTGTAGGCAGTTTTAAGCACATGCATAAGCCTTACTGAATGCAGGAGTCAGATACTCATTCATAGGTCTTCGCTGACATGGGACATTAATTGCTTTATCAGGATTATAGGAAGTGTCTGAGGTTGAGCCAACCTTTGGCAAAGCCCGTGACATTGGCTTTCAGTCCAAAGTATATATCTCCTTAATTTGAAAGAACTCCTTAATGTCTTAGTCTTGTGCCAGGCTGCTCTTCTCACTTTGAAGATGAACAGTATCCCATGCTGCCTGCTGTGTGAGTGGTCCCCAAAAAACTCTCTGATTCTGTTCTACATGGGTATTTCCCAGCCATTCTTGTAAGTGCAAGTGCTTGCCTTGTGTCCCAGCCAACAATTTCTCCAGTCTTCACTGTGAAATGAGCTCTGTGCCTCTTTTCCCCTCTTGAATGCTGCCTTCTGTCTTGGAGATACTTCCTTCTTTTTTTTTTTTTCCTTTTTTTTCTTTCCTCTCGGAATAGTTCAAAGAGTGATTTGATGAAGGATTTCAATGATAAAGTGTGTACAGCAGCTCAGTAGCACAGGATTTTAGTAACCCAAAAAATAAACTTCAATATTTTTGTTCAAAAAATTATTGGTATGTGAACAATTTTAGAGACCTCACTCACCCGCCCCAATTAGCCGATGATACATTGCAACAACAAACCGCCTTTCATACAAGGGAGGGAAAAACAGAGGCTGCTTCCTCAGAATAGCAAGTGCTGGGGATTATATATTTTAGAGCAGATAGATGAATAACATTGATGGCCCATGTTTGTGACATTAGCTAGCCTCCATGATGGCTTGTGTTCAGCTCTGTCATCCCAGGATGATCACTGTGAAGAAACCAGCTCTGAGGCACAGATGTTCTTTTCACTAAAATGATATCTGATGTTCTGTGTTGCTTAGATGTCCTCTGCTTACTCTTACTTGTTTTCTGTTAACATACCTCTCAGCAAAATTGAATATGTATTTGTGTTTTCCCAGTTGTTTCAGAAAGGAAATACCCCCTGGTATGTTAGGGAGACAGGACAATGAAAAATTTGTTATTATGAAGTTACGGAAATATTATAATGGAATTTTTCGACAATTTTTGATTGTTTGGTTTTGGGTTTTTTTGGGGTTCTGTGTTCGTTGGGTGTTTTTTGTATTCTGAACAACTTGCAGAGCCAGTGATTTAGTTGGGTGGAATGATTAGTAATATATTTTTATTAGCCTAATGTATTGACAATTTTGATTGAAAGAATATATATATTATTTTTTATTTCAACAAAACTAACTTTGAGGGCTAATTTTTTACAGATTTTTGTAATTTCATATTACAAACAGGTGTAAGCAAGAAACTAGTATAATACCTTTTTTTTTCCTCCTGCTTGATTTCTTTCCTGGGAAAACAAACCCATTTATTTCTTGCTTTTATGGATGCAGAAATTTAATAAAGACATTGAGAATCTTTGATCCTGGTCATTAGCAAATGATTTGCTTAGAAATGTCGCAAGTATGCACACTGCCACTCAAACTTGCATGTTCATCTAAATAGAATTTTAGTGGAATGCGCAGACATGAGTTTTTGCCCTCGTTCTGAGGAGTTTCAGTTGATGCTGCTGTTGTCTTTGATCCTAGGTGCTGGTGTAGTGTCTTAGTCACCCATCACAAACTGTTGTATTTATGGCTGTTCCCTTGTATTAAGAAAACTGGTTTTGAATTCTATTGAACAAATGTCAGTGAATTTTCGGGTTTATTCTTATAAAGTAAGCATAGATTGGGGGGGAAGAGTACTCCTTGCTATCTCACTTCAGGAACCTAACTTACAATTTATTGCATAACATTTGAGAGAGAGAAAGAGAGGGGCCGCCTCTTGAATAGGTGCTAAGTTAATTACTCAAGATTTTCCGTTCTCTCAGGGCTCTGAAGATAATGGCTTGTAATAGGTAGACGAGGTAGGCAACATTGAATCCTATTGGGGATGTNGGCCTGGAGCATCTGGGTGCCACACACAGGTGCTCGCCAGCCAGCACGGCTCCATCCGTAACACCAGGGCGTACGTTAGATGCTTTATGGGTAACAACAAACTACTTAACCCTGTACCACAGAACAGAAATACTGCTTTTTGGAACGAAATTAAAATCTGTCTTCCCCTTCCAGTTAAATATTCATTGAGCAATTTCCCGACAAAACCCGACGGGTGAGGTGCAAGTGCAGTAGCTCTGGTCGGGTACGTCCCACAACCTACTTTCCAGAGACGTCAAAATGGACCGAGACAGGAACACTGGTGGCTTCTGCGGTTGACATAGTGCTTAGTGACATGGTTTAGTGATGGGGATTTTTTCAGTCAGGGTTAGATTGATGGTTAGACTAGATGATCTTAAAGATCCCTTCCAACCTAGACAATTGTATGATTCTATGATTCTATTCCTGTTATGTGGAAATAATTTCCTGCAAACCAAACTCTTATTCTTGTAAATACCAAAATATTCATAGAAAAGTGACTATTCATAGCATTTGCTTCCATCCGTACAGCTGGAAAGTTGGATGTAGCACAGCCCTGAGATTTCAAATGTGTAGTTCTCATCTGAGCTTCATGTCTGAAAATGTGGGTTGGAAGCAGTCGGTTAATATGTTTTTCCAGAAGCCTATTTGCTTTCGTATCTCTTTATAGTAATTTTCAAACTCAGAAACAACCAATGTGCAGTGTCACTGGAGATCTCTTGACCTTACAGCGCAGCTCATAAGCCAGGCTTTGAAACTCTGGGATGAACTTTCATAGATGGGTTTTTGTGACACTTCTTAAAAGATGACTCAATTTGACTTCAAGGTGATGGTCACCATGACAAGACTTACCAAAAGTTTTAGGATGGGGACTGCTCATTTGCTCAAGTTATATTTAGTATTTGCATTGCTGTACTGAACCTTGTCTGGTAGGCTGTCATTGCCCATTAAAAATTTTTATTGGATCTCATTGAGGCCTTTGGTTCACCCTAATGCAGTTCTTCTCTGGGAAATACCTGTACTGTAGCAGTACCAAATTATGGGGTTGAATTAGTGAGCTGTTACTGTACACTGATTACAGTGGGGAAAAAAGGCATGCAAAATTTAAAAATAAAAAATTAAAATAAAAGGCCTTGAAGTGCAAGGTTCCTGTAAAAACTGAATAACCTAGTGCAGTGAAGTTTATGTTCCCAATGAGAACAAATTGCATTTCTCATGATAGCTGTCTAATCTTCATGTAGCTCTTAATAGCAATCCAAGGAAGGGAGGAAAGTTTCTCTTGCCCGTAACATAATACTTTCAGTCTTACTCAAATCCAGAACTCACTGTTAACTTCAGATGAATTACTTCGTGCAGGAGTTCACGGTACACATGGAACTAATTAACTTGGGCAAAATATGTCTGATGTAAGTGTCATTCATAAAGCGTATTTTCATTGGTTGCACTGTAGCTCAAGGGTGTAGAGGGCTGGCAGCATCAAGGAATGTTCTGAAGGTCTGTAGAAGCCACTGGGTATGTTAGTATCCTCTAGATAGTTGACTTTATCTGACTAAAGCAATGCTTAAATGATTTATTTTCCCGGTGGGGTGAAGCTGCTGAATGGTGCAGCTGCAACCAGCTATATGGCTGGGAAAGGAGCTGTGAGTGAGTCACTGGGCCGTGAGTTGGACCATCATCTCTGAGAGAAAATCTTGGCGAGAAAGGAAAAGAGAAAGCGATGGCCTCGGAGCTGTACCTCTCATTTTACTATTAGAAATAATAAGATCAGAGGCAGAGGGCAGGTGGAAGGAGCCTTTTGTTTTCTTCTCACCAGTTCTTCTGGAGGAAGAAGAGCTCTCAGGGAGCTCTGGGGGAGGTTCCTTCCAGGCAGATCCTCTGTTCCTGCCACCCTTCTGGTGCTCAGTGAGTCTCTTCTGCCTCAAAACTTATAAAAAGAAAAGGAAAGAAATCCTCTCTGCTGTGGTCAATGTGCTGTTTTGTCTATAGCAATAGAGTTTTTGTTGTGTGAAGTTGTATTTAATTAGAGAGGGTGTGCTCAAACTTATGTTACTGCAATTTATTTCATGTTACTAATGAACACTTTAACAGCAGTACGTTTTAAGTAAAGTGCTCTCCATGCTCTCTTTTAGGTTTGTTTTTTTTTTGTTTGTTTGTTTTTAATTTGCTGACATTATTTAATTGTTATTGAGAAAGATCTCTTGTCTTACATGTAGTTTTTCCTATGGTTGTGCTTCGTCTCTTTTTCATGCCATTTAACGTAGCAAAAGAAAAATCCATAATAGTCACACAACTAGCTTCATACTGATAAGTTAAATCTGTTATAAAAAGATGTCACACCATCTCCTAATTTTTTAAATTGTATTTCAGATACCTCTTATATCTACAAATAAAAAGAGACATTTTCCACGGCCGTTTGCTGTGTTCTTTTTCTGATGCTGCCTACCTGGGTGCCTGTATTGTCCAAGGTAAGTACAAGCAACAGGCTTCTTAAAATATTTAACTCATAGATGTGTTCAGTGGAAAGAGAAACTAAAAAATGTTCTGGAAATATAGCTAGCAATAGCATGTGTTGTTTTCAGTTGAACTGTTTTCCTGCATTAACGTGTCACTATAAAGTGTTTTAATTAGTTCAGCCTTTTAGCCAACTAAAACTAAACTGGAACTTTAAAAAAAATTAAAAACAATGGGTTGTCTTAGCATTTAAATTAAAAGGTATAGCCTTGGTGTTAGATTCCAGTTATAGACAAAGCAAAATTCTGTTCTGAATCCTGAATGTAAATGTATCCTATTATGTTTGAAATAAGCAGGGAAAAAAGTGTCTTTTGGTGCCATTTCTTACAGGTAAATAAGGCCTGTGTGATGACGGAATCTCTAACAAAAAAATAGAAGATTTAAGTCAAGGGGAAAGGTTTTTCTGCCCTGCCATTCCCCTGGTCTCCCCATTATTTTTTTTTTTTAATTCTTATGTTCTTTTTCCCTATCATTTCCTTAGGACTGAATTCAGGTACATGTCTTGGGTTTCATACAGAGAAATAGTTAGCTAGATACCTGATTAGGGACTTCATATGTGTGGAAGTCCCCTTCATTCTGCTTTAACATGAATTAAGCCCTTAACACATTATAAGGCAGAATATCCAAACCAAGATTAACTTTAGATGGTATTAAAAGAGTCATATTTAGAAAATTAAAAAAACAAACTCCATGTTTAGGTACTTAAGTGACGCACCTTTTAAAAGAGGAATCAAGTACTATGGGCCACTTTAAATAATTTTACAGCCTGTGTGTCTCTGTTAGAACAGAATTACTCCAGTCCATATCAGCAGGCATAAATTGGTGTAAAAAAGAGGAGAATCAGAAGTGCATTGTTTCAGTTCTGCCTGGTACCCAAATGACAGGTTCTCAAAGGGGGAGCATGTTTTACAGAGCATGTTTCTGCCACAGAAGATAGTTTAGGATTGCTAATTACTGCTGCAGTTAATAAGCCATGAACTTCACTTGAAAGTAATTTTCTGAAGTGGCAGTTGTAAGGATTTTGTTTTCTCAGTTAACTATCAGTTCTTCAGAGTAGTATTTCTTGTGAGATGCTGATCATGGAAGTGTCTTGAATTACACTGTATTTACCACTTGTTATTAACTAATGTTGCAATTGAATTCTTCTGTTTTGTTTTTCATTTTGGATTTATTTAGCTGAGCTTGGTGACTATGATCCTGATGAACACCCAGAGAATTACATCAGCGACTTTAAAATTTTTCCCAAGCAGTCACAAAAGCTCGAGAAGAAAATAACTGAAATGCATAGAAATGATTTCAGGTAACGTAGAATTCTGTTTGGTAAAGAGGCAGCTAAGAAATACTTTTATCTGTTTCCATATAATGTATGTTAACTTAGGAGGGTTTGTTCCTTGAATTTGTAATAGATTCTTTACCAATATACTATCTAATACGCTGTATTTGAAAATGCAATTTCATCATAGTGGGTTTTCTTTTCCTGTTAACACTCATTAATCATAGCTGATACCTGCATGATTCTGGTAAATCAGACTGAATTTGTTTGAAATGTAGGTCTGGTTAGTGGGAGTTGCTCACACCATGAGTGCTGCTCTGCGTGATTAGTGAAATAACATCTTTCATTTAGAGATCATGCATGTCTTTTGCTGTGAAATTTCTGTATGTAGGGTAATTACAAAATTCTTAGATACTGGTCTGACTGAAACCGTAATGAAGTTTGTTTACACAGTGGTGAATTACACAGAAATGTATCGAAATAACTTCTTTGGAAGCCTAAGGAGGTGAGGTTCAGAACTCTGCATGCTCTTATTCTGTCCTAAATTTTTAATAGTGCGACAAAGGGAAATGGAGAAAGATCGGTTAATCCATCTTCGGGTTTCAAATTTGAGTGTGTCCCGGAAACGTTGTACAACTGCGCCCTCTGCAGGGTCGTCAGCGAATGACACGCACGGTAGTCGTGACAGTAGCTCGCGAGAAGCCGTCCTCTTTTCACTCAGTTAAGGGTACTTCTCAACTAAGGAAAGGGTGCAGATGTGAAGAAAATCAAATGAAAGTGAAAGATTAATTACGTAAAGTGGAAAGACATTCAGTTTTGTTCAAAGGTCTTTTGCACTTGCTTACAACCCCTGTGTTTTGTTTTCATGTTGCAATATACGGAAATGTTTTGCTTAAGCATGAATGTCATTTATACAAAAATTAGATTGTGAAACACAAAATTCCTGTGGGAAAAAAAGTAAAAAAAATGAAGCATTTCTTTTCACCGGAGTTAAATCTTATAATACTTTTTTTTTCCAGAAGCCTATCAGCTGTGTGACATTTATGACAGTAGGCTTGCCAGTATTAATAAGTCTTTTTTTTTTTTTTTTTTTTTTCCTGAAACTTACATATCTTGTTTATATTTCTTTTGGTGAAACAATGGCATGTCTATATTTAAAAATTTTAGAACCGTCTAGGCTGGACTTCTGTGGCACAGACCCATAGAAGCCTTTTAGAAAAGAATATAGAATTTCTCTTACTTTCATTATTGCTCCATGCATTTGCTGCAGATTTCCAAAGGATAAATTCAACCTTTAAAACCCAAGCTTTTTCATCAATTAAGCAAAGTACAAGTGGAAAATATTTGTTCAATGCAGTCTTTCAAGAACAAGCTAGTCCTTTATTTAAAGTCAGGAGAAGGAAGGTGGTTGGCCAAAACTGGTGCTTTTTGTGTTTCATAGCCATGGGAGAAATGTATTTTTCTGTGGTGGTCTTCTCCCTTGTGCATAATTATGCCCATCAATTTTTAATTTAATCTGCTAGTTCCTCTATTATGAAGAATCAGGCATGGTTTTAAGCTCATTTTTTAAACTCCCTTTCCTGCTAGTGTAATGTTCCTGACCCTGTGGCAGGAAACATTACAAGCCCTCACACAGGTCCCTCTGGGATTCTCTTAGTCCTGGATTCCTCCCAGCAGTGGCTGCTCAGCGTGTGAGAGTGTCCCCTGATTTTCTTCAGTAGTCTTGGAGAGGGAGATTATTCATTATTGCCTTTTGGAAGCCAAATGGTATCAACCTGACTTCTTTTGTCTGTGGATCTGCTGATTTCTGCAAAGAATTCCAGGATGTGATTGAGGCATAACTAATTTACAGCAGAACTCTCCTCAACTTAGATGTATACATTTCTTCATTCTCTTTCTATTATAGATTTTACCAGTTCATATGTTATGAATGCTAAGCTCAGTGGTTTACAGCTCTTTGCAGCCCTTTGGCCCCGTTTTCTTTCTTTTCTGTTCTACTCCTGCCCCCTCCCC
>VXBW01002022.1:132331-159707 GCA_013400375.1 Thinocorus orbignyianus | reverse complement strand
TTTTTTGGTGTGGTTTCATTATTAAAAGCCTCCTATAAATTGACAAGAAAAAAGAAATAATGTTCCTCCCTGTTCCTTAAAATGAGCCTGAAAATAATTCCCCATTAAAAAGGTTTTTATCATAGAATGATATGGGGTTGGGAGGGCCCTCTGGAGATAATCTTATCCAGACCCCCTGCCAAATCAGGTCCTCCTAGGGCAGGTTGCCTGGGAATGTGTCCAGGCAGGTTTTGAATGTCTCCAGACACAGAGACTCCACCACCTCCCTGGGCAACCTGTTCCAGTGCTCCACCACACTCAAAATAAAGGAATTCCTCCCCATGTTTAGATGGAACTTCTTATGTACTAGTTTGGGCCTATGTCCTCGTGTCTTCTCACTGGGCACTACTGAAAAGAGACTGGCCTCATCCTCTTGACAGCCACTTCTTAAGTATTTATTAGTGTTGATCAGATCCCTCCTCAGTTGTCTTTTCTCCAGACTAAAAAGACCTGAGTCTCTCAGCCTTTCCTTGTAAGAGAGATGCTCCAGGCCTCTAATCATCTTGGTGGTCCTCTGCTGTACTCTCTCCAGCAGTTCCCTGTCCTTCCTGAAGTTGAGAGTCCAGAACTGGACACGGTATGCCAGATGGGGCCCCATTAGGGCAGAGTTTAAGAATAATTTCCCTCCACCTGCTGGTCACAGTCTTCTTGATGCACCCCAGGATGCCATTGGCCTTTTTGGCCACAAGGGCACACTGCTGGCTCGTGGTCATCCTGTTGTCCACTGGGACACCCAGGTCCTTTTCCTCAGAGCTCCAACTAGATTCTGTGCCACTAAACATGACTTTCTGAGCACTGTCTTTCAGCCAGTTTTCAATCCACCTCACTGACCATGCATCTAACCCACAGTTCCTAAGCTTACCTATGAGAATGCTGTGGGAGACTGTGTCAAAAGCCTTGCTGAATTCAAAGTATACAACGTCCACCACCCTTCTCTCATCTATCTATCCAGTCATGCCATTGTAGAAGGATATCAGGTTAGTCAGACATGACTTTTCCCTTGGTGAATCCCTGATGACTACTCCTCATAGCCTTCTTTTCATCCAGATGCTTTGAGATGACACTCAGAATGAGTAATTCCATCATCTGAACTGTTCTGCAGTTTCCTAGGTCCTCCTTCTTTTCTTTTTTGAAGACTGGGATGACATTGGCTTTTATCCAGTTCTCGGGCACCTCGCCTGTTCTCCAGGACTTTCGAAAGGTGATGGAGAGTGGCCCAGCAATGACTTCTTCCAGCTCCCTCAGCACTCATAGGTGCATCCCGTCAGGAGCTAATCACGTGGCCTGTAATAAACTCCCACAACGGTGTTCCTCATATCGCCCTCCATTGACTTTCTTAGATATGTTTATTGAGCCTTTCCTTTGGGCATGTAGATTTTATTCTTGCTACTTGGTCCCTTCTTACAGCATCTTGTATATTTTATAAAAAACATTGTTTCTGTGTTGGAGTGTAGCTACACCAGGGGAGTGTGAGAAGGGTAAGTGGTAGCTAAGTAGGAAGAGTAAGAGTGTGTCTTTCTACCATCAGTTTTAATAACCTTTTTTATTTTGGAGAAGATTCCTTCTTTCATTTCAGTGCTGATACAACAATATATAATATAATCAATTTAATTGATATATTCCATGAAGAAATAGGAAATATGAGCTGGCACAATATAGCTGTTAATTCTCTATGTTAATGTCAACTATGTTTGAGACTGAATTAATCAAATATTAACAGAAAGTGTTTTCCATTGAAGGTACATGTAAGTAGGAAAGTAAAGAGTAATGTTTGAATGGTTTTATTTTATGTTACTCATAATAAATATAGGGAATAGGAAATAATTCCCACCAAAAGGGGAGAAATTAATGCTTGAATTAAAGATGTCTGAGGGAGACTCAGGAATATAATCTCTCTGCTCTTAGTGTTAAATGGTCGCAATAATAAGTATTTGGGTTTTGGTCACAAATACATGATTGTTACGGCTTTGACTTTGACTAAGTGCCAGATACCCGCCCAGCCGCTCTCTCATTCCCTCTTCTGAACAGGTCAAGGGGAGAAAATAGAAAAAGCATGTCATAGGTCAGGCTAAATACAGGAAGATTGCTGACAAGTTACTGTCTTGGGCAAACCAGACTTGACTTGGAGAAGGTTTATTTGTTTCTCACCTTCTTACTCTATTCTTAAATATTAATAAAGACAAAACTAAAAACATTCCTCCCCTGTTTCTTCCTAGGCTCAACTTCACTTCTTCATTCCTGAATCCTCTATGCCCTCCTTGCCCAGAGCGGCACAAGGAGACAATTAATGGGGGTTGCAGTCAGTTCACAGCAGTTTCTCTCTGCTTCTATTTCCTCCTCACACTTTTGCCCTGCTCCAGTGTCCTTTATGAATGACACCAGCAGGAGTCATTCCTTTCTGGATAAACCAGCAGCAGCACGGGTTCCTCTCCATGGTCCACGACTCCTACCAGGATCTACCTGCTATGTGGGCCTTCCAGGGGCTGCAGCTTTCCTCCGGACATGTCCTCCTCCATGTCTTCCACAGGCTGCACTGTGAATATCTGCTCTCGTGTGGTGTTCCATGGGCTGCAGTGTGACAGCCTACACCACCATGGTCTTCTCCACAGACTGTAGGGTAGTCTCTGCCCTGGCACCTTGGGCACCTCCTTCCCTCTTTCTTCTCTGACCTTGGTGTTTGCAAGTCTATTTCTCTTATGTTTTTTTCTACTTTCCAGATATCTACAGGGCACTACTGTAGTGTTATTTCTTTAGCGTGAGTTCTTGAAATTGTATTTGCGTGTTTCAGTTTTGGTGGATCCTCAAAGAAGACTACTTTAGTAAAATGAAGATTGGTAGCCATAGTCAATGGAGAGGAACCTGACTGATAGTCTGGGAAATGGCTAATACATGGAGTGCAGAAAAATAACAACAATCTTCCAAAAATGAAAATGAAGCCAAAGCAATCTGTAAATAAAGGCTTAGGACAGAAGTTTTGAAACAGCGGAAGTTTTCATACATTTCAGAGAAGCCGAGCTGTACAGTGTGGACTGTTAGTTACTTAACAGCATTAGATAAATCCTATTTATGTTCTGTGTGATAACTAAGGTATTCTAATCAGATTAGAACAGATGAAGCCAGGTTGTGTAAGTAATTAATGATAACGACACTTTACCTTAATTAGATTTGGTCCTCTCCTCTGCTTAGAAGAGACTGAAATTTAAGAAAAGATTATCTCTTCACATTTCTTGAAAAAAGGGTTTTAGTCCTGTCCTGATACAGGCTCAGGATTGACTGTTGTGGTTATTTTCAAGTAGATATAAATCATAGAAGATTGTTTACTGGGGTCCAGGAATGAGAGACTCAATATGAAATTATTCTAACATTTTGAAGGCCAAGAACATCAAGGAGGTGGCGTGTCTGATCATTGTGATAAGGACTGTGATAAAAGGTTATTGTATACTTGAGAGGAGTGGTATATGATATAGGCTACTAAGAAGTTGACTGTATAGAGACATCAGAAATGCAACTACTTTAGAAGACAGGTGTTACCCCCTTCTTCACTGTTTCATTGCTTTACTAGTGGGAAAGTGGAAATAGCCATCTCTTCCCACAAACAAGGTGGGATAAGGGAAAACTTGTCCTAGGGTCTTTTGGTGTACCGTGGTCCTTCTGTCATCCTGTGAATTAAAGCCCCTAGAGATGCAGCAAGTGTTGGCGTTTAATTGTCTTTCTTTCATATCCAGGTAATCACTTGTTTTATATCCAGTCATTCTGTGCTGTCTGAATTGTTTAATGTATGCTTTATATTATAATTTGTTTAAAGGCTGAATTACTGCTTATTATTTTGTGGTATAAAAATAATAAAGCTTGCAGCTGGCTGTGTTCGTTTTTGCTTATCAGGTGCCTTCTGTGCTGAAAATGTGATGGCCTCTATTCTTTTGTTAAAGGTATGCAAAATCCAGCCAGATCAAGACCATGTCCAGCAGCAAGATATTTTTTAAAGGCAGTAGATTTCGATATAGGTGGGTGTTTGCTTTTTTGCTTTGCATTTCAGAAAGTAAGAGAAAACTTCAGTAATTGCTTATGGAAAATTGACAGCTTTTCCTTCTTGAGGATATGTTCATACCTAATCCAGGTCAGGATTTCTGTTGGCTCTTTAGCGTCACTTAAAAAAGAAGCTGGAGGCTTTATGCAGACTGCTGTCAAAGAGCAGTTTCAGCAGAACAGGGCTCCACTTTTGGTGCAGTCTCTGTAAAAATAAGGATGTGTGTCTAATGCATGCCCCCTGTAGCTGGGCAGCTCTGGACCAAAGGTGCCTTATAGGACAGTCCGGTCGTACTCCAAGTGTTCTACCACAAAAGCTTGCTTTTTCTTCAGTAATTCTGCAGAAAAAACGATAAGCAGAATTTTTCATCTGTGACATTATATATCCACTACATGGCTTTTTTTTTTTTTTGCTTCTTCCTTTTCTTCTTTTGAATGTAGCTTAATTCTTCATGTATGTATAGCACCTGGTATTAATGAGCTCATCTTAGTATTTGCTTGAATATTTATTTTGTATTTTAATGTAGTGGAAAAGTGGCCAAAGAGGTTGTGGAGGCGAGCTCTAAAATCCAGAGGGAACCTCCTGAAGTTCACAGGTATGTCTTTACATTCAATATTAAAGTTTAAGGACTATGGAGGATTATTGTTCTCTGCAGAGAAATTCTCTTTCCTTTACTGTGAGGTGTAATGGCTGTCATTCTGAGCTTCCACAATGAGGCATGCAAATCTTGGGAAATATGTGTTGCCAGTGTTACAAATTTCTGACAATTGTGTTGAAGTTTGCAAGGGAACTTAATCTGTGCTGCTTTCAAACTAGATTTAATCAATCTGTCAGATATACTACTTCTGTATTGTGACATTGACTGTTATTACATGATCCTAACAGAAAAGCATGTTCTCATTTAATTTGTAGTTCTTGCCTGGTTTTGAAAGATTCTGGTTTCTGTATTTATATGGGTATGTTTAAAGGTATACGTGATAGAAACAAGAAGTTCATTCAGTAAAGAGAAAAAAACACAGATAATCTTTTTTTCAGTGAAAAAAGATTTGGATTGTTGCAAATAAGCAGCTGAACTTTGCGAGCAAACTAATACTTTCTGGTCCTTACTGTAGTGACAGTGCAAATTGATAAGGAACTGATTAAATTGCTTTGGCAGAGAAGAAAGACCCTAGCAGGAGGAATCTATTTAAAAACTTGTTTAAAAGATTACTTAACTTTCTGGACATTCTACAGCCATATCTCTCTCTTTATTGTTATTTTATTGAGGGGCGGGAGCTGGGTATTGCCTTTGTATTTAGCCGAATATGAGTATTTGATCTATATTGGAGAGAAAAGTAGATTTTCTTTACTAAAGGGTAGGAATATGTTTGCAGCAAATATTTATAAATATGTTGTTCAACATAACTGTGTAATTAGTAGTAAGGTCATGCAGGGATGCTTTTGAACATACTTTTGCAGATTACAGTTAAAAATGGAGTAAATGACAGCCTACAGTGCATTAACTGAGAAAACAGAAGGCAGTGCATAGGTCCATCATTGAGGCAGAGTAGATCACTTGGGTGTACAAATACATTTTAAATCAAAATAGTAACTCAGAGTAACGGCAAGCACAGAGATCCAGGGGATGTATAACAAGTCTGTGGAGGAACTGTTGAGTTGCAGTGATTCTAATTACAGTAATCTGAGTGAAAAACTTCTTTGCATAGTTAAAATTTAAGCTAAATAGTTATTAGAGACTGCTCACAGAATGCAAATGAGGACAGAAGTAGCTTTGGGCATATATTAATGATCAACGAATCATGGGAATTGAGTAATAAGGCTTGTTTATCCCTCACAGAATATTTACTGATATGTAATGTGACTTAGAGTAGAAAATCTATGTCCCAAGTTTACCTAAACTGACAGCAACACAGAGTTCCATCTTTTCACTTGCAATAGGTGCTTTGTTCAGTTTGTCTATGTGGACTTGTAAGTTGAGTGATTGTGGAATCTTGAAATGTATTTTGTGAAACTTTAGCACTGTACCTCTGTATCACTTGAAGTTACGTAGGATCCTCTTCCCTTTAATCTTGGCTTTTGTCAAAAGTAAATATTTTATAGTGTAAGGGTTCCTATTTATTGCAGGATTCTTGCTTTAGGCCTGAATCATGTAACTGCTAGATAACATTCTAAATAACCATTTTATTTTCTCAATAATATGATTTTAAGGTAATGAGCCTCATGACTGAGGCAAATCAAATAGAGTTCCTCAAACTTTCTTGAGCAAGTTCAACACCTGCTACCAGGAAAGCGTGTTAAAGCCAAATAAGACAAGAAAGAAAACCAGCCTGAGCACCTGGAGGCATGTTTGTCTGGTGAGAATGAGAACACTGTCTGTTACAGAAGGGATACAGTTGCTCCTGCTTTAGTCTTTAGTCTGCAGTGCTCAAAACACAAGTCGTCTAGTCCTGGAGGCAATGGAACACCATCAAGAAAACTATTTCTATTATTTATACCTTACCTTTCCTTCAAGTCAAATACTTACTTCTGCTGTGCAGCATGGAGAGGAGCAACACACTGAAAACCTGCATGAGATGAGAAAGAGTCAGTCTGGGTGAAGGGAAGTAAACCAGCACAAAACCCTTCACTTACACTTCAGATGTTGGAAGGTTTCTGTGTGCTGAGGGTGCAACATAACATGGCTGAAAGCAGTGGTGAACAGGCACAGCTTGTTTCAATAGCCCAAGGCCTATTGTAATTTATGCAAAACAATTCTGAGATTAGACATATTGGACAGCAGTTGTTTCCATGTGAGTAAACTGCTTTTGTTTTCCCTATTCTTTTAGAACCAGCATTACCCAGAGCCGCAGCTCACCCTCATTGAACAAGCAACTCATAATCAACATGGAACCTTTACAGCCCCTCCTTCCTTCTCCCTGCGAGGAGGAAGAAGTTCCTTTAGATGAAGGTGAGTCACTTACCTGATTCCTGCCAAACACTACCAATACTTACTATAAAATATGTGGAAAGAGGTGTGGTACTGACTCAGGGACACAGAAAAAAAACTAATAATTTCCAGTACACCATTAGGCCTCTGCACACCACACTGAGAAATGATGACTAGCTCAAGGAACTGTGCACAAGCTTCATGCGAAATCCATTGTGAAGAAAGTTACTGCTATTAAGCTTTCTGTTTCAAAAATATTTTTTAAAATTCTCAGGTGGAAGGAACTTAACAGGAAATAAATGATTTAGCATAGCACCATTTTACTAAATAGTAACTGTAGTTACTCAGGAATGAAAACTGGTAGTTTACTGGTAGGTGTGCCATTTATCTTGCTTCCCTTTGCTTTTGTATTTCTTTCTTTCTCTTCTAATGTTAGGAAAAACTCTCTTCTGATTTAATTCCATTGACAAAAAGGGATGTTATTTGAAGGTCACCTAGGAAAGAGTCTCTGCTAATTAAATTCCCTTGACAAAAAAAGGGATGCTATTGGAAGATCAGTTTGAATGCATTTTGAAGAACAAGGTTTTTCACGTATTTGTTTATTCCTTGATATTTTAAAAATCACATTCAACACCTAGCTTTTCAAGATGCAGTCATTACAAAAAATGGTATGAAGATCTTAGCCAGTTCAAATGAGGATAACTGCGTTCTTCCCAATAAAATGGAAGCCTAATAGTGGTTCTCATTTGAGATTTTGTGAGCTAATTGTTTCAGAAGTTGGGAAATGCGACCTCTGTTGCTGCTTTATTGTGGATAATTAACAGGAAACAGAAAACGGCTGAGCAAGTATATTCATTTTCATCAAAGTACGTTCTAATTTGATTTTATAGGAGTCATATAAACATACTTTGTTCACTCTTTAGAGTTTCAACACTGAATGTAGTAAGAACAGGATGAATTTGATGGTCTGTGTAATTAGCTTATTATAATGAGTAGTAGTAGCTGTATGATGAGTACTTAATTTTAACAATTACTTGTTTGCCTCTTCTGTGAAATACCTGTATCTGAGAATTCACTTTCTGGCAACCAAGTACCAAGCACTGTGTTCCTGCTTGGCAGTTGCCACCACTGCAAGGTAGTAACAGCTTGTTGCTTGTCAGACTGCTGTGCTACACTTAGAACTCTAAGCATTGAAATCCGTTTTTGGAAACTGCTGACTTACCATTGCTATATACTTCCCAGAGAGCGCTGGTTTCAAATATATATATTACATAAGTTTGAAAGTAATGTTTCCTTTTTTGACAGATTGTTGTTACTATGATTTCATAGAAATATTTGCTGGTGGATTTCCTCTAGAATATGTTATGCACAGTTAAATACCACCAGCTGCTATGTTAACAGTACTTAGCTCTTTTATAGTATTTTCCTGGAGTGAACTTGGCTATATTATCAAATTGCAGCTTGAACTGATCTCACAGCACTGACACTGACTCTGGCTCTCTTCCCCACATGTACTCATGCAACTTTAGGGATTCGCATCTTCTCCCTTGCACCAGCACTAATCACCCCAGAGTGAACTGGGAGAAGGAGTTAAAAAAGAAAAACCGGAACAAAAACAAATAAAAACAACAATAACAATGCCCTCTCCCCCCAAACTGTACCTTGTCCCACCACCAGCTGGCTCAAACTTTAAGTGGCTTATCGGAGGGGGTTGGAGAAGGTCCTGTGCAAGGGCAGGAGAAGGAGGTGGGGAGAGAGAACCAGCTAGCACTGGGTTGGACTCACTGCACTGCTACGCGTGTGAAACAGCCTTGGCATCTCTATAATCGTCTGGCCCTGAGGCAGAGGTGGGCTGTCTGGCGTGCTTTCCAAAGGGCCTGCAGATGCTGTTGAGAACACAGCACAGGCCTACCTAGGGTCAGATGTCCCTTGCTTGTATCTCTGCAAGGTGCTGCTGTATGCATACAGATGTTCCAGCAGCGGATGGCTGAGACCTTCACATGGTGCTGCACTGTGCTGTGTAGACAGGCCCATGCAACTTGTTAGCAGAGCTGGCTGTAATGATGCCGTCAGCTGTGCATGCCTTGGGCAAGCTCAGGAGACTGCACGATTTTGTCTTTTAACTGAGCAAAACTTGTTCTTCTTTTTAAATTGGCTTTATAAATTATGAGCTAAGTACATGGCTAAAAATATGGTGGCCTCAGTGTCTGCTTCCTCAAACTTCTGGGAAGAGGAACTCTGATTTGTCTGAGCCTGGGTGGTATGAAACTGAGGTAACAGAAACTACCTGCTGAGAGGGAAGAGTTTGTGCCAATTACTTGATAGTTGCTAGTGGACAAAGCCATCAGAGATAGTAGTAGCAGAGTCTGCAGGGAATTTTGAGCAGCTTTAGCCTGCTTTGTTGTCCTTAGGCTAATCCTTTCAGATGGAAAATAAACTTGATACAACTAAATATTGAAAAACAGTCATTCTGCCCAGCCATTCTGCCATATGAAATTCCATCTTACAGGTCTGCTTAGGCTGTCAAGCTGAAGTGAACCTGTCCTCCAAAGAAACAAAGTGTCCAATGGTTTTGCAAGACATGTAAGAAAGAGTATGCTGATTAAACATGGTCATAAATTACCACTGTTTGTCTGAAGGAAGATACTGGATGTCCATTATATCACAGTAGTATTTGCTTAAGCAGTTGGCACTGCTTAAGTAAGAGGATTTGAAAACAAGTAATAGCATTTTTTATTTATTTATTTCAATGGCGGACAAGAGTGTTGTGGGTTTGTCTATTGGTTTCTCATCCTTCAAGAGGCAATTCTTCAGTCTGCACTTAGAGGCCATATACAAGTGTCCAGTTACTAATCTAAGTACCTAGATTTGAATTTACATTCTTACCTAAATGTGCTTTATTCCTGTTGTAAATTATAGTTATGTAAATGACTTACCTAAGAGATTGGCTACCAGCCAATAGATATTTTATCAAATTAAAAGACTGATCACAAGTCTTCATGCCTTAGGTTTTGCAGGTCATCTTGGTGCTTTGTAGCTACTAAGATTCTTCAGGCTTTCATCTTCCTTGTTACTGTTACTTTGCACTGGTGTCCTTTCTGTCTTAGAAGGAGGAAAGAGGTATGGTAAAATGCAACCATAAAATTACTGTTGTGTGTAGAAGTTTATCACATGGAATATATTTTACATGTATGAGTATCAGATATGTTTTGGGAGATCATTTCTACCTTTTGAAACTAGAAGACATTCTCAAAAGGCACCTAGCCATGAAAGTCTGAAGTGTGTCTAGAAGTGTGATTGCAAAACTCATCTTTGCCTCATATGGCAAAATTATGTCCTCCTGAATGGTTCTGTTGGGTCCTTTCCATAGTCCTTGCTCCATGTGCAGTTGAACATATTTCTTTTGGTATTGCTATAGGAATTATGTGGCTGACTTCTTTCACCATAGATTTGGTGAGGCAGATTATTACCTATCCTGATCACTTGGTAATTTTTTTGCAGGTGGTAGACCATTTGGTTCTGGGAAATCCAGAGACAATGCTGTCAGGGCTTTGTATATTTGTATAGTACAATTTCAAAGAAAAAAACCAAACCAAAATGGCAAAACCGTATCTTTGAGTCACAGGATATTAATGTGATTTTGACAAAGAGATAAAAACTTCTTTTAAGTCGCTTGATACTTGTGTACTCAGGTTTTCATACATGAATTATTTTCGTTGTGACATTGATTTTTGCTTTTGGAGCACAACCAAAGTGAAAATGGCAAGCTTCAGCCATTCTGTTGGTTGATCTACCTTGTATGATATTTTAGAAAAGATGTCACAGATTCATTCCTCCTGTTTGAAACCTATATTCCTCAATTTTTTCTTCCCCAGAGAAGAATCTAGTCCACTTTTTTCCCATGACACAGCTTAGTGTTGTTAAGTTTAATTTTTATTAAAAAAGAAAAGTTAATGGTTTAGTGCTGTTTCTCTCAGTAGAGCTAATGCACAGCTTGTTAACATTCATATTTTTAAAACCACACCTACTGTACACGAGATACAATTTATCTTAGTACGTGAGATAGACCAGATCATGAAACATCTAGTCATGTAGCGTCAAACAGCTTTTCCCCATGAAATTAGCAGAAGCAATACTCCTGTCAGCTGATTGTACCTGGTGTGCATGCATGCATTATAAAAAAAAACATTTTAATATGTCCGAGTTAATCATGATTTCTTAGTGGCTTTTCTAAATAAAATAATGGTTCTATTATTAGATTCCTGTAGTTTGCAGAGATAATTAATTTCTTCTACTAGATCATTAAAATTAGTTGAGGCCAGAGTGAACAATCCTTAGGCCAGGTTTTCCAAATAGTTTTTTGGTAGTTTTTAATGTTGAGATAGATCTCTCATTTATGAAATAATGTCTGGTCATCCTAAGTTTCTCCCAGTACTGTGTACTTTGTCTTGCAAGTTTCAGGGAGTCTCCCAAAGAGTGTTCTGACCTCAGAAGATCTTAACATCACAGCATGCATCATCATTTCCATGTTCTTAACAACTAATTTGGATTTACAGTCCTCTAACCATGTAACTGAGCCCTACAAGTTCTGAAAGCAATTTTTTACTAGCATATCTTTTGCTTCAAGGTGACAATACCTAATACTAAGAACAATTATCTCACTTCCTTTGTAACTTATTTACAAATTCTCAGAATTCCAGGTGTTTACCATGCCATGTATCTAGAAAACGAGATTATTTCAAACGAAACAACATTGCCCTCGTCACCATAATAAGATACCTCCAAAATCTGAAGACAGGTGATATACTTCCTTTTCACAAACACATTAAAATTATTATGCTTGAATAGAAGTTTCCTGTTCATAATTTTCACTGCCTGGGCAAGGGTACTAGTTTGAAGAGTGTTTTATTAGGTTTAGTTTTCTGGGTTTGGGAGAGGATTGTTTTTGCTTTTGTGAGCCATATGTTTTGATTTTAGTAGCAGTTATACAACCATCTGCTGTTTTCTGCCTCCTGTGTAACAGGGCATGTATACTAAGGGTCTCTCTGCCACAGTTCCCAGCCTTTCAGCTGTGTAATAGGTAGAGGAGCAATTTAGGAAGGAGGAGAGTGACAAGAGCTGCAAACCTGACTGGTGACTGTGAGTGGACCTGTTATACTGTCTCTCTTCTGCACACAGAGAGTCGTGGGCAGCTTTGTAGGAGAGAAACAGGCCCCTTGTCTAGAAAATATTTGCCACCTTTCAACCATTATGTTGGATGTGCTGCCAGTGTCAGGTCATGCAAAGTCGTTTCTCTCTCAGGAGATAGAGCCCATTCCTTACTTGCTCGGAGTTAGAAGTAGAGACAGAGAGCTGCTGACTCAGCTGTCACGTGAATCTCACTTGGTTTGTATACATGGTTTGTGAGCAATGACTTGGAATCTCACAGTCATTGCTCTTTTGCACAAGCATGGTCACGTGAAACACAAATGATATATGCATGTTCATTGACAGGAATGTGCTCCTGCTGGAAATTGTCACAGCCTTGTCCAGCTGACACTTTTGTCCTCAATTAGGTTTTCTTTTGCATATTGAACATGGTTATTGTAAGAGTTGGTGCTTTCTAGTTTTTGTAGCTGTGTACACAGTGAAGATTCAACCCTTTATAGTGAAATTTTAATCATCTTTTGGTTGCTATAACAGTTATGAGAATAAAGATTAGAAAAGCAGACAGAATCTTACTTTAGAAGTGGTGACAAAATGGAGATAGAAAGCAAAGGGGCACTTCATCTTTCCTCAGACCCACAAGGAAGTACTTGCAGAAAACGAAAGGAAGAGTGGAGTGTTTGTCCTGCAGGAGGACAGAGTAAAAAGGAGCACATACTCTATGGACCATGTAATGATGCCTTCCAAAAGCTCTATTGAAACGGATGTCTTTCATGAGAGGATTCATTTGGTGTAAAATACAGGTTTGATCCCTTCTTTCTCACATATTTGCATGCATATATTTGATATTATGGTGCAGAGGGAACAAAGACATCAGATAACGAAGACTCAGATGGCACATGTTGTAAACATGACAGGTAAGTATTCTGGGCAGTGAGAGACTACCTCCCTCTCAGTACACTCCTTTAAGTTAATCTCCTCTCTGTGGTTTCAGTGGACCCAGTAAGAGCTCTTCTTCCACTAGGAGAGTGAAATACTGTACATGTGGTTGCATTCCAGTTTCCAGCTGGAGCAAGTTGTCAGCAGCCAGCATATATGCGTCATGCCTTTTTTAGGAGCCTGCATGTTTCTGCTGTGTGGGGACAGAGAAGTGCAAAGCCTTCTTAGGCAACACTTCTTTCTGGTGCATATGAAGGTGTCCAGTAGTTGTCCACAAGTGAGAGCTGGAGCATGTGTGCAAAGAGATGTTCCTCCCAAACACCGAAATTTTCTCTTCTTGTTTATACACAAGCAAGTCAGCTTTGATTCTAGGCTTGAAATGAACCATTTTAATGTCACTGGTTTGCCTTGTGACTAAGGTTTGTAAGCACAGCGTAGGATTTTTCCTTTTGTATCAATACGTTTTCCACAAATGCTTTCCAGGCACTGGTGGGGAACAAACATCAGTGGCCAGATTGAAGCTCTTTGGAAAAATAATGGCCACAGTGTCATTTTGTTCTGTGAAAATCAGACCCGAAGAGTAACAGACCCTTTTGTTTCACTATGCTATGTTTTGATGCCTTGGATATTTTCATGCTTGTGTGTGTGGTTCAGCTGTTATGCTAGCAACTGCTAACTGAGATGGAAGTTTGTATTGTACGTTATGAGGCATTTGGAAATGTTTAAAAATAACCCCTCGTTCTGTTCCCTGCTGGGATATTTTTGTTGGCCATGTTAGAAGCTTGTCATTTGATTCATTGAGAGTGACTTGTGTTAGTCTCTTAAAACTCAGTGGGAACTCTATGAAAGGTCAAAGCTGGCATGGGTAGAACCTTTACAAGACTTTGAGAAGAGGAATTAATAAGTCCAAAATGGTGAAATGCCTTGTAAAAATCCAAACCAGGAGAAGCATTCATTTGCGGATGGTTAACCACTGCAACAAGGAAGTGTGCATTCGATTACTGCGGCATGGCTCCAAGATCACAGCCAGAAGGGCTGGTAAATTTACATTTATTTTACTAAAACCTCCCCCCTCCCCCCAATAGTTTATTATGCTAATAGTGGTCTCTTGGAAAGGAACTGTACTATAAAGGACAGAGATACATTGAGAGCAGCAGAGAATAAGAACGAATTACTGACAGGAGCAGAGTTGCAAATGGGAAATGAATAAGACTTAAATGACATTTGTTGTAATATCTTAAGTAAATTGTGGATTTATTTGTTAATTGCTAACAAATGAGCTACTGGAATTTTGCCTTTATACTTTTCTCGGACTGACATGAAGAAATACCTTGAAACTGATAATTTCTAACAAAACTTAGTTCTTAAATTAGCAGTTATGTTGGTAGCAGATTTTGAATGTCAGCAGATTTTGACTGTCAGCTATGTACAGTAGTGGACAGAATTTAGTGTTTTACTGCAACTGAGTGGGTTGGGTTGCCAGATGATAACTTCTTTGGTTTTATTTTTCTAGATACTGAATAATGCAGTATAGTGAATAGTAGTACTGGGAGGTGGTGGTGGTGTTGTGTGGTGGTGTAGGTGGGGAAAGGAGTCTGATTTGAATCACTTTTTCACTACACGTAACAGGAATGTAACCCAAGGAACAAAAGTATTCCGTATTGCTTTGAATAGCAACCAAAACATTGGGGTTTTTTATTGTTTTTATACCAAATCCCTTTGCCAAAGATAGATTGGCCCCTCTATCAACCTGTATGTCTTTGTTGCCTTAATGAAGACATCTCAAAATTTGTTTCTCCATGCTTTTTGTGGTACTGTTTACTTTTGATATTTTTGCTTACATAGGTTGACAGATTTTGGTTTCCATGCACCTGTATAAAACTACACCTTTTTATTGAATCTTCATTTCAGAAATTAGTATTTACAGAAGAATTAACTAAGAATATTCTGGCAAAGACCAGAATATTCTCACACTTTTGGCATCTGAAAATCATAAAGTAGTAAGCACAGCTTACTATGCTGTTATGGGAGAACTTGCTGCTTGCGGTGATTTGTCTCTGAGTAGCAACAGGTCCTACCTGCCTTTGCTTCATGAATTCACCACTCAGGAAAGTGTATTGTCTGTGAGAGTGCTGGCTCCAAATAGATATAAGCCATCTTGTTGGTTTAATATAGTTGGTTTAATACGATGCTAGTCTAGATTTGTACATTGGGGCTACCTTGGCTCTTAAAAGCCTTGATTTTGCAGTACCGTTTGTATGATGTTGTTCCTTTTGGTGTACACATGCATAAAACCTGTATATCAGCCTATAAAAACTGTGTATTGGCATATGAAACCTAAGGACTGGAGTCAGTTTATGCAAAAGCTACCTGCTTTAGGTGAACCTGCTCTGGCACAAGGGTTGGACTAGACAATCTCCAAAGTCCCTTCAAACCCCTATCATTCTGTGATTCTGTGAAAACACAGCAGGGAGCACAACTCCTGGGGAGAACCCCGTTGCTGAGTGGGGATGCTGAAATTGTCCTACTTGTCCTTTTCTTGGGTGCTAAGCTTTCACATGAGTGCCCAGCTCTTCTCAGCCTTGCTCTCTTTGGCTTGGTGCTAGACACAGGATCGCTGCAGTCACTTCACCAGCTCCTCCCTTTTCTCTGCTGACAGATGTATCTTGCCTTCTCATTCCTACTCCCATGATACACAATTCTCTCTCCCTGCTACCCACCTCAGCCTTTTTTTTTGTTTAATCCTGCTTCTGAGAGGGGGTCAGCAGTGCTGAGGTGGGCGCCTTCCAGGCCAGGGGGAGCTTATAGACAGGAACCCCAGAATGCCTGCTGTGGTGCACCCTCTGTTGTGCTTCTGTCTCTGTGCTTTGAGTGGCATTGCAGCGTGTGACAAGCAGAGCATCTGTCTGTGATGGCTGTGCTACCTGTGACATTAGTTGATCACTGTGACACACAACGCAGTTGGGAGGCCAGTTGTAATGCTGCAGAGTCACCGTGCTTGCAACTGATGTGAGCTGTCAACTCTGAGAGTGCTTTGCTCCCTTCTTGAAGTTCCCATAAGACTAAAACAAACAGAAATGGCCAGCAGAGAAGCCAGGGCACTGCCTGAAAAGAGGTTACTATAAATTGTCATTGATTTAGTGTACTTGCAAAGTAGGAACAGGTGTCTTCTATGGTCACAGGATGTGGGTAAGGTAGGAATCCTTGGCCTCCTGCTTCTGAGAGCTGGACATGTGGTCATGATGCAGATCCTGCTTTTATACAGATCCTGTGTAGGGGAATATTTGAGTTCAGTGCGATTCTAGATTCTGTTACCCTTTCCTACATATTCTGTGTGACATTTCACATGAGCACCTAGTTCATGTGAAAAAGTCACCCTCTCCTTCCCTCTAAAAGCTCGTTCTATTAATAGTACAAATAAATTTTGTCCACATTGAAAATAAGCAAAGGAATAGACAATATTTCTAGAGGAAGTAGTAAAAGGTATAGGACAGAACTGTCTTAATTTCATCCCAGCTGGCCTTACTTGTTTACACATCTATATGAAGTATTCCCAGCACTGCTTTCTGGACTGTATCTAGTTTTTCTGTTCTCTGTTTAAAAGAAGATCTTCATGCTTTTTTCCTTTCTGCACTGTGTAAAGCCTTTACAGATGCATAATTGTGTTTGCATGTCTGGCAAATAAATAAAGCTATGTGCAGTATATCTGGCCAACAGGTAATGTCTGAAATGAAGTTTTTTCGTAAGTGGAGGATACATTTTTCTGGAGTGCTGTATTTCCAGCAACTGCAGCTCCTTAAGAACAGTGGAGCTGGGGCTGCCCTTCATCCTGCTAATCCTCAGCTGCTGGTTTTGGCCCCTTTAGAAACATTAGTAGCTGACAATATTTGTGTCAGATCTCTTGCATGTTCATGTTCACAGCTGATGATCGCTGTAAACTCGTGTCTTACTCAGCTGTTCGTGTTCCTATCTGCTGTAGCAAGTTAGAGATTTGGAGCTATCTCAGTACTTGGTGGAAGGGAAGAAACTGTGTCTTGGCTAGTGTAATGAGATCTCTCTGACTCTGTAAAATGTGTCCAGTTGCCAGAAAAGTGTAGAAAACTTGCTGTAGATACACAATATAAGAAATAACATTGAGTGTATTTGCATAGAATCATAGAATTGTCTAGGTTGAAAGGAACTGTCAAGATCATCTAGTGTCACCATCAACCTAACTCTGATAAAAAAAACCCCAAAACATTACTTGATATTCCAGTGATGTGTATTAAAAGATTCTGATCTATGGAATGTAAATTGCTGGTAAAAATATAAAATGAAGACTGGAAGAAAGCAGTCTTCTCAAATGTAATATTCAAGTTATAGTCCTTTGAATTGTAACACAATATAAATTTTAACTAAAGAAACGGTGGACTTTTCAAAATCTAGCCCAAAAAATTATACCAGTTCTATAAAAATATAGCCTTATAAGGCAAAATAATTATTAGGAATGAATAGGAGCAAAGGATTTGCAATAATGCTACAGAGTACTTAAAGCTGATTGAATTTGGGTTTACATTAGCTTTTATGTTCTCTTTTTTCACTGAAGACTTTGAGGCTTTTTTTTTTTTTTTTTTTTTCTTGTAACCTAGTTTTATAGCTTCAGATGACTGGCTCTCTTGAAGACTATTGAAAAAATAATAAGTTCAAAAAATTACTCCTCTCTTAAACAGTACAATTTATTGTACTGTAAAATGATTTTGAATTTCAGTGCTTTAATGTGATATTCTTAGGCCTGCACAAGCATTGCAGGTGATATGCACCATAATGACAATATACTTTGGTCTTCTGACACCATCAAAATCTGAGCGGTCCAACATACTTATCTGTGTATTGCAACATGGCTAGATCTTTGCTGAGGGCTTACATTGACCATACTAATTGTTTTTTCTGTCCTAGAGTTGAGAAGTGTTGTGGTGTTATAGGGAATATGAAGGGATGAAAAGAACAGTGTTATATATTTAATTTTTTAAATATCAAATGAATTTGTAAAAGCAACAGTTAATGCCTGTTCCAAGTATTCAATTTCTTTATGTGAAAATATTACTTATTTTTACTTGTATTTGGTTGGTTTAAAATGCAGTTAGTATTCATGTAGTATGCTTTAAACAACACATAAAATGAGTACAAAATTCCCCTTTTTTTTCTTTTTGCTTTGGTGATATGGAATAGGATGTAATTTTTTTAGTACCATACTAGGAAAATAGTATGGGAAGATTGGCAAAAAGATTGGCAGTAGTAATTGTTTTCATTTCGTATGTGCCTTCCTGTGATTTTGTTGCTTTGAAATTATCCACTCGCACTAAACAGTGGGCTGTAACGATGTACGCTTTTGAACTGCAACCCATTCCAGTTTTAATACAACCCCATTAGAAAGCAGTGATCTGAAAAGGTTCTTCCACTGCTTTCTGTCTACAGGTTAATCGTGAAGTGAGAAGTTTGCCAATTATTTGAGAAAAATACAGTTTTAAAGAAAATTAATAGGATCTGTCTTGTTTATATGGAGTATGTATGTTATGCATGCTGGAATTTACTCCTAGGAAGGAGAGAAGGCTCAAGAATCATAGACTGGGGTGACCTTTCTTTGCAGTAACTGCAGCTGTTCTCTCTATGATGAGAAACATGATGAAGATATATTACTGACCTTGCATCTAAGCAGGTATATAGAGAGGTCTATGGCCCTCAAGTTAGGGTGATTAAAATTAAGTCCTTTAATCCATACTGAGGTCCCTAAGTAAGTGGCTCAACTTACCTTTCGTTCCTATTAAGAGAAAATGAAAAACACATCTGAAAATCAAATTGTAATACTTGTATATCTGAAGACGTATTTTAGGTGCCTAGTGTTGGCCTAGTATCTGACAAGCCAGTTCAAGAAGACAAACCATCACAGAACTAATTCAGGAAGGAAAACAATTATTTTCCTAGGTTGCCTTTGCAAGCTGGCTTGCTCAGGGATGAAATGAGAGGAAGCAGAAATGGTTGTTTTGGTTGATACAGCCAGAATGTGAAACCTGACCTGGAAGTATGGCCAGTTTATCTCCTGTAGAGCAGGAAAAGAGAACAAATAATGGGGGTGACGGATCTGTCTGGGCCATTTGGAAGACTTAGAAGAGGGAATAAATTTTAACAGCTAATGTGCTTTACAGAAGGGGGAATGATTTCTGAGGATGGTGTTCTGTAATGAAGAGGTTTTCTGTAACGGATATAACATGACACATAAAAGTGTGCATTAAACAGGAGATCCGGACAGTTGCCTTGTCAGTTAGGGAGTGAGCTGGCTTGTTCAAGGAACAATTTAATGTAAGTAGGTTTAAAGTGCAGGCTTTCTGTCATTTCTAATATCTTTTAGAAATATTTGTAATATGTCATGTATTTTATGTTGCATTTATTGGCATTTCATCCCAACTGGTATTAAACTTGTTATAATTTTAAAGTTACCAGACATAAACAAGCCACCGATCACCTAATCTTGGGGAAGCCTATGAACTGGGTAACATAGCGAGTACATTACCTACCATTTTGATTCTCTAGAGAACATGCTAGCTAACAGAGCTGCAGAAGTTGCATAGAGGGTTTTGTGGTTACTGTTAGGCACCCTGGCATACAGCAGGATACTACAGTAGATATTTCCATGGGGAAGCATTTTAGCAAATTTTAAGACTCCTAGTGCAGCAGCCCTATCTCACAAAGTCTTAATCTGCTTGCTTAGTTTAATTTACAAAACTTTGACATATTAACTTTATATTGGCAGATTTTTCTGCAAATACTGAGTATTTCAGTCTCTGTCTGCCTCTGTCTGTCTCCAGGTGGGTCTACTGCTGAGTGACCTGATAGTGTACAAATCTCGGTTATGACATTGAGATTTTTGTGGATATGTCCTGTCCTGAGCATGGTAGTCATGATTGATGTGAAATGGGGGGTGGAGAGCAGAGATTGTGAGAACTTGTAATTCAAGAAATGCAAAATGTGTAATAGTGAGAAAGTCTAGAAAGTATCACCAACTTCACAGAAATGTAGTTATGCCTAGTACTAGTTGAATGAGAAGTACCCAGTGGCATAAGTATTCTTTTGCTATCTAGTCAAATAGAGGGAAAGTAGGTTTCAGAAATAAAATTAATAATTTCAGTAGAGTGAATGGTATCTACAGTTCTTAGGACTAATAATGTAAAAAAGAAATAATCAGTGACATTTTCAAGAAAAAAATGTGAAAAGGCTCTGATCATAGAATCATAGAATGGTTTGGGTTTGAATGGACCTTAAAGGTTGTCAAGTTCCAGTCCCCCAGCCACGGGCAAGGACACCTCCCACTAGACCAGGTTGTTCAAAGCCCCATCCAGCCTGGCCTTGATCTCAAATAATCTCAAAATGAGATACTTTGCATAATTTTGGTCAATTGTGGTTGACTTACTATTAAAGTTATAGCTTAGAATTGTGATCCAAAATGCATCTAAGCTATGTATTTTCCTATAATGTAGATTTCTTTATGATCAGTATTTTTGTTTTTCAGTTTTTTTCCTTTATCATATTGGTACAGAACAGTGATTTGTCTCTTCCTCATAGCGTAGTTCAGGTCATGCTTTGTTTTCCTCCTCTGAAGATTACTATGTTGGGCATTTTGTTTTGTTTATTTTTCTGTATGTTTACTTTATATGTTTATCTTTTAATAGAAAACTTTAATGCAGCTTTCTGAGACCCTTTTACTTCACTCTGAAAACCGTGTTGTTTAGTGTAATTAGCACTGGAGATGTACTGTTTTTCTGATTTTTTTCTCTTTTTTGTATGCAATAATACATTTTCTTTCATACCACTTCATTTTAAGTTCTTCAAACCTTAATCTGCTCTAAAACTGGAATGAATCTTTGATTACATCAGTTTGCTATTTTTTATGGTGGTCTTTTCCTGAAATCAGAGAATGGGACTAATTTGAATTACAAGTAGTACTTTGACATGAGTTTCCTGAGGTACTTGTTGGACAAGTCATATAACATTTTATGGTTTTACCGGCTATATCCTTACCTGTATGTAGCATTTGAATTAGTCATTAGTAAAGAATGGAAAGATACTTAAGATGTTAAGTCACCACAAATTGAGAAATACTAAGCGTTGCACATGATGCTGTGCGTTGTCTGTTCCTTTTGCACATACATGACATCTGATCACAGTAATGAGTGTTGGACATGGGGCCAATTTAAAATTGTTCTAGCATCACTTTGTCTGAGTCTTGTGCCTGACTCTCCTTCCTTCCACTCCTGCAACTGACAACAGCAGTGACTGCAGTGTTGCTGTAGCTGCAAAATAGCTAGGCTTTTCTTGCAGACTTAATGCTGTTAGCCTGGAAAAAGGCTAGTAAATTTTGGGAGGAGAGGGTTTGGGCAAGAGTGGGGTAATGGGAAACAAGCATACCAGTAAGGCTAAGAAGGACTTCTCTGTAAGTGGGAGAGAGAAATTTAAAGGAGAGGGAGAAAAGAGACTGTAACTATGAAGAGTGGAAAGGTGATTGGAAAAAAATGAGATATTAGCAGAGGGTGTTTTATAAAAAGGTGAGGCATTTTCATTCCATTTCAATGATACCTAGTTGTCATACTGTGCATCAGCCTTCCTCTCCTTTTATCCTGCCTACTGTTAATGTGAATTTATCGTGATAATCTATTGTATCTCATGTTCTATTAAAAATTCCCACCCTCACCCATTATCTCATCACTTTCTCCTTGCTCATCACAAATAAATAAAGGTGGTTGTTTGTTATTATTAGACACCAAGTAGCACCAATTCACATATGTACTAGATGCTCATTTATATCAGAAGTCTGGTTGCCAGTGGAAAATGAGCTGTTCTGTTTTCTGTTTTGCATTACACCATTATTAGTGTTGACTGCATTAGACAAGGTTAAGTAGATTTGGTGTATGGCAGTTTCTAAAAGATGTTAACCTACTCTGGAGCTTTTCAAAAAGTTTTTCCAGTTTTTGCTAATTGTGTGTGGTGTGGTTTCAATATGCAAAATGGTTGCAAAATCTTCTTTCCAAACTCTATTTTATTATAAGACAGTTTTGCCAACAGGAGGGCAGAAATTCAGGATCACTATTTTCATCTCCTTTATTTTCAGGTATCCAACTGCCAAAGGAAGATGAGATTTCAGTACCTGTGACTTCAGGCTCCCCAGTTAAGGACACTGGGGAGAATGTTGATCTTGCCATTCAACAGGAAGAGAAGATGAAAGAGGAACCTTTAACCATCTCAGAACTGGTATACAGTCCTAGTGCCAGTTTGCTGCCCACTCCTGTTGATGACGAGATTGACATGCTCTTTGATACCTGCCCTAGAGTAGAGAATGAGAAAGATGATACAGATTCGTTTGAGGAACTGGAAGCAGATGAAAATGCATTTTTGATTGCAGAGGAGGAAGAACTAAAAGAAGCTCGGAGAGCACTTAGGTGGAGCTATGACTTTCTAATGGGCAACATAGAGGTGAATGCCTTTGTGAAGAGTTTCTCCAGACTTCTCCTTGTAGGCCTTGGACTGTTGTTGTTTGTGTTCCCTCTTCTCCTTGTTCTCTTGGAGTCGGACCTTCAAATCTCTTTTCTCCACGAGATCCGTCAAACACCGGAGTTTCAGCAGTTTCATATTGAATATTACTGCCCCCTTAGGCAGTGGGTGGCTTGCAAAATAAACTTCATTCGTAACATGCTGGGCAGCTTTTAAATTTTAAATAAATATGGTGCAACTAAGGGCTATATTCAAAATTTCAGTTGGGCCCAGCTTTCCATACTGTCCCTGGGGCCATCAGTTGATAACTGTTTTCATATCCAGTTCATTACAGACTCTGCAGGTTCTTAAGTTCCTCATACATACTTAACCTTTAGTTACAGACTTACACAGTCACCTCTCAGTAACCAAAAAGAAGCGTTATTTTAATTGCATTTCAGACTTCCAGCTCATCTATTACATCACATTAAGATGGTCATTAACCTTTCTATCCAGGACACTAAATCCAATGAAACTGAAAGAAAAACTCTTTTGAATATACTCCTTAGTTCGGCAGTCTCTCCTAACCAATGCCTATACAAGCAATGTTAATGCTGAGGTTTTTGTTTTGTTTTTCTGTTTGTTTGGTTTTTTACATTTTTATGTGTTTAAAATATTTTGGTAAATTTTTAGCAAAAGACAAATTCTGATGTTATTTAAATGTACAAATTGGTAAGAATAGTGCACAAGGGCATGTAGAGTGTTTTTAGTGTTTTAGCAATGATTTGTTTTTAAACTACTAGCTGGAGAATGAATGAGTTTAATATAGCTCTATACAAAGGGACTGTGGTTTGGGAAATATATAGAAAGTTCACTCAAGTTCAGTAGAGGCTGCATGGGGGAGGTGAAAGGACACCAAGTATGCTGAGGAATTTCTGAAAGGCACAGTTGTAAAGCCTGGGGAAGTAAGCAGAACTGAAAGTAATGACCCTTCCTCTTACCTGTCAGGTTGTCTTACACTTTATCAGTGCTGCAGAAAGTTGCAAGATGATCCAAGTACGTTTTTGAAGACAGGGAGTCTTCAGTCTAAATGTAGATTATTGTATATAACATGGCAGAAATTAATAGTAAGTAGAAAAAAAAAAAAAAGAAAAAAAAAAGCCAACCCCCCTAGTTAAATCAGTAGGTGAGTGACCTACTTTTAAAAATTATAGAGAAGAAAAATATATTCCTTTTTAAAAGCAAAGCATTAGGCTGTACAGTTGGCATAAAAGTATACTACTGACTCACAGTTAAGGCTTAAAAACTTTAAGAGATGCATCTTCATCCTTGATGCCCATTATTACTAATGTCTAAGACAACATATTTTCCGTGCATACTAATATGCTTCCTTTCACATATAGCAGCATACTTACCCTCTTTCTCTGTTACTACAAGCGCAGTTACATGATCTAATGCAGCGTAACATGGATTTGTATATCTAAAGGTATTCCAGTGTAGCTTAGAGAATATACTTAAGTAACAATCTTAACAATGCTGAAAATATTTGAAGGCCCTCAAATGTACCACAGAGGTTGTGCTTCAGAGGAGAAGGTATTTCCCCCCTCAATCTTAGTGCAGATGTATGTCTTACTTGAACTAGGGAACTCTGATTTTGTCCTCCAAGTTTTTATCACGCATAGAGATTTATGAATTGGAGACATGTTTGAGGCTATTTTATTAGACGTGCATTTAACATATTGTAACCACATCTCTAATGAATTAATTCCTTTAGTTTTGGTATCAGAGAATCTGTTTGGCTTGGCTTTCTCATGTAAGCCTTTGCAAGTGTCTTGTTTGAAAATGGCAATTTCCTTACAGGATTTCTCCTTCCCTTCAATCTTCTCCGGTTTCTAAAGGACAAAACAGTTACAGGGCTTAGGAGTTCCTTCTCTTAGTTGAAAAATTTTGTATTGCTATTCATTTCCCAACCAACAAAGGCTAAATGAAATAATGGTCTTTTTTTTCTTATCTTTGTTTATCCTTGCCAGTTTGTTCCCCAAAAGAATCATTATTGATTATTTCCTTGATGTGTATTTCTTGCAGCTAAATGATCCTTTCCCATAAGGTAGCAATCATTAAGCCTAATACAAATGGAGAGTGAACTGAAGTAGACATTTGGCCTTAACTGGAAATTACTCACTTGCATTGCTTCTAAACAAAGGTGTCAGAAAAGATGTTTCGGTGGTGAAGGCTGTGAGCGCTGGTATCCTCTGGACTATAGAGACATGGCTCTGTACAGACTCATTATATAAGTGATTTAATTATGTAAAAAAAAAAAAAAAAGAAAAGAAAAGGTTAGATCCTATGATCTGCAAATTAGACAACTCTGGAAGGAGGACTATTGTTATGCTTGATTTAACTCTGTCAGAAAATAGTTGAGTTAAATGGGAATGTGGTCTTAGAAAATGTGCAATGCAGTGAGGTTTTATGTAGGGTTAAATGCAAGATTGTGTGTGCACGTGCCTGCCTTTGCTAACCACATACATATGTTCAGGCCCAGCATTTTAAAACTCTTCCCTTCCTTCCTGGTCTATCTAAGTAGTTTATCTGAAAGTCAGGAGAGTCCTGTAACCACATAATACACACAGAAATATATGGGGATATTCAGAGAGAGTAGCAGTCTAGTATTTTATTGGTGAGGATTACAGACTTGAATTATGGAGCATCTATAAGTACAGTATTGTGTATTTCTGTCTGTGCTTGGATTATATTGTAATATGTTATGTACTTGAAATCTATTTTGTGGTTTGTCTAACATTTATAAACACAGCTCTGGGAAGAACTGAAAATGGTTTTATTTCATGGAGACTAAGGGGAAAATATACCTGTAACTTGAGCCTTACCTTTGTACAGTGAATTTCACATTTCTATATGTCAACATCCTGATTGTTTTGTATGTTGATATGATGGCAGGAATCCCTAATAAAAATACACTAGAGAAACAATTTCTGCAGTTAGGACAGTTCTTGTGGTGAAAGATGGTTTGTAAATAATTGTTTTTGTTAAGAACTAGTCAGCGCATGGTATAGTACAGATTTCTTAACACTCTTCCAGGGTTTATTTTCCTTCTTTTTCTTTTTTTTTTTTTTTTATCAGCTGTAGAGACACTAAACGTAGTGCTTTAAAATGGTATTAACATGGCTTCAGATGTAGGGCCTAAGGGTTTGCCCAGTTGTAACATAAGAATTAGTTACGTTCTTGAATTTGTCCTGAAATAAAATTCCTACACACAGAATACAAGAGGAGAAGTTTGGTTTTCAAGTCTGGCCCTGACTGTAGATGTATGGCTGCAACATTTGGTAGGCAGATATGGCTTGAATATTATGCAAGCAAAGCTGTGCAGCTTTTGGATGGAGCTTGCTTATGTTTAGTTGGTTTGGAGCTCAGACAGTGCAAGAGCACCTGCAAAGATGAACAACATTTTGGGGAGCTAAGTCAGAGAAACCAGAGGTAATTCCTGAGCAAGTGAAACGTTTAGACACAGACACCAAAGCTAATTCCTGAGCTCATGAAACATTTAGATGCAGACACATCTGTAATGAATAGAAAGTGACAAAATCTAAGTGGTATGGTGATTCAAAATGTAAAGGGCCAGGACTATATCGTACAGGTATAGTTATTTATGCAGTAAAAATGGCATAGATTATAATGCTGCTTTCAAAAGGGGTTTCATTCCTGCTTTAACATTAGAATAGAGTACATCCTCTTCAGTGCTGTCTGCGCACAGGTTTTCTTACAGTTGTATGTCATGGAGGAAGAGGTCTCTGAGACACCTTGTGAAGCTCTCTACTGGCTGTGAAATACCATGCTACAAGATTTTGATCTCACAGTCTTACATCTTTCATTCTGCCCATCTACAAATGTGATCCTTAGCCTTATCCTCAGAAATTAGCAGGAACTGCTCTGACATTTTGAAGCTGTCTTGCATGCAGTTCCTTTCCTTTTAGGCAGGTTATTGCTGTTCACCTCAGGCAGATGAACTCCCTGCAGCAATTCCATCTTACACTACTACAAAGGTTCACAGCTTGCCCTCTAAATGTCTTGTAGCTGTCTCCTAGAAAACATGGGACCTACTTGCTCCCTGTGAAGTGATGCGTAATGATGTAAGGGGAGTTTAAACCTGTGGTGTAATTTTTCTTAGGAAAATTTTCCTGCTATAACCAACCACAGCTCAGTGCTTCTACATTACAATGCAGAACAATGAGGCATTAATTCAAAGGGGGTCCTAGAATCTTCATCAGAGTCCGGATGAGCAAATACCACCTACTAATTGCTAGTCACAAATGATGAAGAAAACACAATTGCTTTACATAGACTAGAAGTTGAGGGGAATAAGTTACATTCCTTTGATTGAAGAATAATTAACTATATTGATTAAATAAGGCATGTATAGAAATACATGTAGAAAGATCCGTAGGTAGCAGAACATGGAACACCTCTCAGTTGCAGTCCTATATGGGGATATCATGGAACAGATCCTCCTTGATGCCATGTTTGGGCACATGGAGGACACAGAGATGATTCGGGACAGCCAGCATGGCTTTACTAGGGGCAGGCCCTGTCTGACTAACTTAGTGGCCTTCTATGACAGAGTTAATATGTCGGTAGATAGAGAACAACCTGTGGATGTGATCTATCTGGATTTCTGTAAGGCCTTTGACATGGTCCCCCATGACATCCTCCTTGATAAATTGGAGAGATACGGATTTGATGGGTGGACTGTTCAGTGGATAAGGAACAGGCTAGATGGTCACATCCAG
>VXBW01002022.1:105503-119253 GCA_013400375.1 Thinocorus orbignyianus | reverse complement strand
ACCTATCCCACCTGTCCTTCCTTCTACCCTCTATAGGCCTCCTTTTTGATTTTAAGCTTATCTAAGACTTCCTTATTCATCCATGCAGGCCTTCTCGCTGTTTTACCTGACTTCTTCTTTTTTGGGATGCACCTCTCCTGAGCCTGGAGGAGGTGATCCTTGAATACTAGCCAGCTTTCATGGGCTCCTCTCCCCTCCAGTTCTTTTTCCCATGCTACCCTGCCAATCAGTTCTCTCAGGAGTCTAAAGTCTGCTCTCCTGAAGTCCAAAGCCTTTGGATAGTTCTAAGTCAAGTAATAAAACCTAGCAGAAGATACGTCATGTTCACATAAATAAAGAATTTCTGTAGCTTTCTTTCAATACATTAGCTATTGATTTTAATTGTGTAAATAATCATTGTTAATGACTCTGATAAATAAAAGCCATACATTTTTATGTAAGTGATTAATTCTTTTTATACATAAAATTTGTTACTATCTCTAGTATAGTAGTAGGAATAACTGCATTACCTGAAAACTAGTACCCTAACTAATTGATATACATAATAGATTGATCTAGTCCTGCATGGTCAACTTCTCCACTATAAAAATTTTTTTTAATAACACAATAAAGTTGCATATATAACTAAATGCTAATGTTAGAGCTTTGCTATACCCTGGTTCTATGTAAAACATTCCAAGCAATGCGGTTCTTGGTTGTTGTTCATGAGATGATACCGGAAGTTGGTTTCAATGCAGCATAATACAATGGAGAACCATGAAACTGTGCTTAAACAACACAGTTGTCTTACAGCAGAGAAATTTTTCTTTCTCCTTATTAAAAGGAACATCCATCACGTTTTACACTACATAAATTTGTTTGGTAATATTTAGACATGTAATTTAGATAGGAGCCTCTCTGGAACAGAAATCGTTTGATCAAATTTGATCTGTCCAAGAAAGGACTAGGATATCTTCAGCCCCGGGTAGTTATCTTATATAGAAGTTCAGCTGGAGTCAATGTTTGCTTATTTTTTTAGTTTCTATTTCTTATCTTTTCTAAATATTTCAGTGAGGGTTTTAATACTGATTTTTAGCACTACCTTAATCCTTACCATCAGCTGTTTTATTTTTCCCAATTTTCAGTGTGTTGCCTTAAGGTTATAATTGTCCTGATATAATTTAACTTAAAGAAATCATAAAAGTTTTCAGAGCTGTGTTTTAATACACTCTCCACTCTCCACTGAGGCGATAGACTATAATGAATACACTCTTTTAATCAATGTTTCTATCTGTTTGAAGCACATCCATAAATGAGACAAGTCTTCTATTGCTGATATCCCATAATACCTCCATAATGTCTGTGGTAAATTTTTATTCAAAGACCTCTGACCTTCATTAGTTTTGTTTAGTAGACAGATGAATATTTAAAACAGGGATTCCAACCACTACCATTCTGTGATTCTGCAATAGCAAAACAACCCTATTAGAAATAGAAATCTCGTATACTTAAATAGAAGAGATTGTTGGGCATGGATCAGATTAGCATTTACAGGAGATTCAAATATAATTTAACATGACTTTAAGAGGAGAAAAAAATTGAGGTAGCTTACTTAATCATGAATGAAAATCAAGCCCAATGGAGGAAAACACTGGGAGAATAAAAATACATCGGCAAATAGGTGAGAAAAAGAGCTTTGGAACACCGTTTATATAACGAATACATATTTTTCTATTTCTGCCTTCCTTACACAGTTTCTTCTAAGGTCACTTACAGCACCTGGAAACTGAAATCAAGTAAACTGGCTGAGCCCTTCTGGACTGGTGTGTTTTGAATTATCCTGTTTTAAGAGTGCACAGGAATTTTTTGGGTAGTTGTTTTCCAGTAGGCCCAAAAAACATACCTTCCAGGTAAGACTGAGTGAAGAGGTCTGACATGATGACTGAATTTTTATGGGTCAGAACCACAGAACTACTGGATTACTGCAGATGGATTATGCATAAAGACTGAATTGAGTTGTGTCATAGATTCCTTCTAGTATTCCATTACTTATCACAACCTGGGAAACTGAGAATACTAAAAAACCCCATAATTTGCTGCTTAAGTAATTAACTGCTTTTATTGTGTTATGAAAGCATTTTTCCCACAGTTTTGATCAATTCCAGACAAGGGAAAACCCTTCCTGAAAGTTATGATGTCTGTGAAACTGCCTGCTGAGGACAAAATAATAACTATTCAGAATATGCATGAGTGTAAAAGCCTAATTTGCTTCATGCTGGAATAATTTATCAGCTATTCACTGTTGATCATGTAACAACTGCAATGACAGCAATTTATGTGTAATCATATAATACCAATGACTGAGATAAAATATTAACTGGATAAAAGACTCGAAAATACATTGTTCATTTGATGAGGTCCAATTTCTTAGAAGGGGAAGTATATATTAAAATCATGTAATCTGTGTGCCTCCGACTCCATAATTATTCCCTACAATGTAGTGTCTTAGTAATTGTTAGATTTAGTTTTGTAGAAACTGCTCCTCCGCATGCTCAGACACGTATAAAAACAGAAATCGTGTTTGCTCGAGTACAAACACAAACGGCACAACTTTTTTCTTCCAGCTGCATTTGCAAGTAATTTGTAGGCCCAATAGACCAGTGAAAGGGAGAAATAAAATATATTATTAACTGTCAAGCATTGTAGGGATTTTTGACCTTTTGTATTGGAAGTTCTTAGAAATTGCACTCTGCCCAGTTGTACAGTGGTAAAAATTGAAATGCTAAGTTCTTTGTGTAATGTTTAGAAATTCAGTATTTATCCTTTTCTCCCTGTAGTGACAATGTACATATTGAAAATTCTATTAGGGTATGCCAATGCAGCTCGAGCACTGCTTACGTATTTACTTATTTGGCTTTTCTTGTATCTTTCCTTTCTAATAAAACAACCAATTTCTGTGAGCTCTGGAATTTCAAACTAATCTCTCTTTCTTCCAGAGTACAACTCCAAATACAGTACAGTTTCCAAAACTACAGTTATGACTACTAAAAGAACAATGTATTGGGTAAGTATGTACATTTGTGCTAAGCTATGTGTTCAAAATACTGTGTTTCACCGCAAACATAGGAAAACCACAAATCAGCCTTTAGATATTATTTTCTTGGGTGGAATTATACAAAAAATTATTACTTTGGAATTGCAGAGCCATGAGTACAAAGGTTGACTTGAAAATAAAACCAGCATGGTCTTTATATGCAATGTCATTCTCTAGCTTATTTTTGGTTTTATCTTCCAGGGTGTAGTAATCAGATTGTTGGATAGGAGCTAGTAATCTTACTTCCAAGAGTGTCTGCTTCATGTTTTAGACCATATTTCTTATTCAGGAAAGTCAGATACCATTAAAATACATTTGAAGCCAAAAGACAATGGTCTCCTCTTTGGTATCTGACTTTGCATGCTAGTTTGCTTGGACAAGAATTGATTGTCAGAGATTGTACTGTTTGTGGGGTTTTTTTTTTGTGTCACACTTTGCAATTACATTTAGCTTTAAACTATGTTGAGAGCAATAAATGCAGCTAATATCTCAGTGTGAGTTCTTCTGCCTGATGAGATGTGGCTGTGCATCTGAATTACAATCAGTATGCAGAGGAGAAGAAATCCACTGTGGGGGAAAATAAGTAATGAAAAATCAAAGAAACACTGTACTAACTATGCAGTGACAGAAACGGAAAAATTACAATGACATATTAATGTTTCAATCAGGTAGTTATATAGAATCTAAATAACATTTCAAACAGGTCTTCCAAAGTACTTTATTTTTGTCATATACTACAAATCAATATAAAGAGGTAATGGCTAAGTAACTGCATTATATGAATAAAACAACAGAAATTACTATACGTGTTTTGTTACATGTAATGTATTGCAAAAAAAAAAGAGAAAGCAATATTTCCTGAACGTATAGATTTAAGTTCCTTAAATATTCGTACATAAGACCATAGCCATTAAAAATTTGGGACTAATGTAAATTATAGTTAGTAGTCTTCGATACAATATGATTATCAGACTATTGTTCAGTCATTGAACACAAATTTCTTCAGATTTTCTGCACCATTACAGAATTTTTCACCTACAGGAAAGTTTAATTTAATTAATTATTGCAGAAAAATAAAAATATAATTAAAGAGCTTCTATTGCCAGACAGTGTTTCTGTTTCATTGTTCTCAAGAATTTAAGTCAAAATATAATCAAATAATAGCTCCAACAAACATTTATACAAAGGCTGAAAAGAAAGAGTTCAGAAACACAGCAAAAGGAAATGAATGTGCATTGAGTGCTTTGAAAGGTTAACAGGGGAGGTGGTTTCTATAAAAAGAAACTCAAGGCTGTGAATAAGGAAGCAAACAAAACTGTAGGTCACCTGCTGAACGTAGCTCTCTCATTGCTTATGTCATGTTCTCACAGTGAATTCCTGTGCAAATACTTACACCTTGCCCAAACAAACATCAGGTGTTGCATTTCCATGGTGCTGAATGACTGTTCTAGTAGTCAAGCATGCTGTTCCTCTGGAGGGGCGGTGGTAGCAGCAGGCAGGAGCCATGTGAGAAGGCAGACAAGTCATGGCTCAGTCAGGTTTATTGTGTTAGGAGCTTGTGACAGAGAAAGCCAGCTGGCCTCTCTGTAGGATCTTTGCACTGTGACTATCATACATGACTTAAACCAAGGCATGGAAAAACTCAAGTCATAGTCTGGGATTTTTTCTTTGGTGCTTTCTTTTTATCCTGCTTTGATTGCATGTGTCAAGAAAAAAGAGAGATTCAAAACCCAGTGAGGTTTTTTAGTTGTACATGATCAGATAAGAAAAAAGCTGTTCTGCACAGTGAGATTAGGTATGTAGTATTTCAAAGGCATCACATATTTTCTAAGACAATTTAAGGTATATCAGTATGATTGACAGTAGATACTTCTGTACATATATTTCTGTGCTATCAGCATTCTACTAATAACACACTAAGTTGGCAAATCTGAAGAATGCTCAACTTTACTAGCCTGTAAGATAGCTTTTTCTTCTGAGCTGAAGGAGTTTTGAAGTTTAGATGTCTTCATCTTGTACTAGTATTTCATGCTAAAAAAATACTGTTTTCAGCCCATGATGTCAATATGTACTTCATCTATGTATTCTTAAAGTTTTCATAAATTCCCCTATTCATATATCCTGTATATTTCCACTTTATGGCTCCCAGTTTCTTAACTGGTATGCCCTTTAAGGGTTCTGGTTTATTAACTGGCATAATCCAAAGAAAAATAAAAGAGTGAAGCCAATCCAAAGGCAATCTGCTTGCTAGTTCCCAGCTGTTATTGGTAAAAGATTCATACGCATATAAACAGTGATCTTACTACTCCCCTCCAGCTGCTGGAACAGAAAGTACAGCAGGATGGGAGAGCTATTATTCTGAATATGCGAAGATATGAAGATACTTGACTTCTCCTATAACCAGCTGCTGTGGATTATTCCAGCCATTAGAGTTACTATCATGTGTTTTATATCTAAGAATATCTTATTTTTAAGAAAAAACACATATCTGTATTAGCTTTTCATACATATTCTATCAGAAAACATACCCTCCTTAGGCTCAATTAGAAATAGTTAAATCCTTTAGTTCCACTGTAGTTATAAGTGCAGATAGCTGCTTTGGGTTCATTGATCATCTATCATGTTAGGAGACACCTCTCTCTGTAATTTCTGCTCTTAGATGTTTAGAGTTTATGTCCCTGAACACCAAGTCTCTTTCTGCTTCTAAAGCTTTGTTCATAACTCTTTAATTTATGTTCTCAACCACCTATTTGAATAGATTATTTTTTTTATTAGACTCTAGTAATTGTGAATGTAATTTTCCAGAGTGATTCTCAGGGAAGGTTTTGTGGCCTGAGCACGGGGAATCTCATGGTGTCAGCTGTGTAAGCCCAAAACTCTTTCGGAAATGTTACACTGAGGATTAAATTATTTCTGACTCTTTAAAACAGAAGACTTGTTTAGCTCATCTATATTGTTCCCTGTCTCCTTCTTGAGAAAAATAGCTGAAAATTGTTCTTACCTAAAGCTATAGATATTTTCTTAAGTTTTACACAAATCTCTGCTAAAGGAAACCTATGGATGGATTTGTATACATATATGTATACATGCGACTACCATAGAGGCAGTGATTTTGATAGAAACAAATCTGAATTCCAAGCTCTGTAAAACCAAATGCTTTTTACTGTATACACTGTGTGCTTCCTAAAATTCATAGTTAGTTAAGTCTTTCAGTAGATGCTAGCATGTCTACCATGGTAAGTAATATAGAAAGAAAGTTGGGATACCAAAAGTTCCTGTAGATGTGAATGCATCCTGGGACAGTTTACCATTGTCTCCAAACAAAGGCCTATATTGACAATGTAGTACATGTGAGTAGGTTATTTATATATGCACTTTGAACTGATATATATTGTTTATTAAAAAGGAGAAAAATATTAAATCACTGTATTGAAGTGGATAAGGTGATCAAGTCACTTAACATAGACTCTGTTTTGTACTTCCATCTTTTAGGATCTGCAATTTAAAGTAATGGAGGTAAGTACTGTGATTGCTTAAATCCTGTTGTCAAATCCTACTGTGACTTTTGGCACATGGAAAAAGATCCTACCATCATTAACCTGAAGTTAGATAGCACATGTGGGATGAAATGGCAGATTACAGTCTCTTTGTTATTGCTATTGTGCTATTTATATTAAACATAATGGTACTTGAAGCCAAGGACAGTGAATAAATGAGATTAACTGATAATAGGCTCTTAATTTACTTTTTGATATTATGAAATCCTGAGCTGTAGGTGCTTTATAAAGGGAAAACAGAAGACTAATAAATGGCTGCAACCAGCTCTTTATACAGTGCCCTGTCAGCTAGAAATTTAAAGCAAAAAAGGGGATGTAATCGTGGTGACCTTTATTAGTGTTGTGCCCCACCCACTGCTTTGGGGAGGGCTGTGTTGAAGTTCTCCCTGGAGCAATGTTGTATTACGAGGTTGCTATGGGCACTGATACACACTGCGCAGCAGACACAGAGAAGGAATGAACTATGTATGATGTCTTTACATAGAGATAAATTTCAATTACTTGGGAAATGTAGAAACTTTAGAGTTAATTTTTCCGTAGTAGTAGTCAAACTAAGCTTTGTTGAAACAAACCATTAGCATTTGAGAATTTGTTGCAAGTGTTTGGTTAGTTTATTTAAATGTATGGTAGGAGTAACTCATTGTTCTTTACTGCTCATTTGCCTCGGAGATGTCACATGCATTCCTTGGTAAGTAAGTTAGCTGTGGAGTCAGCTGTGGTACTGCACTTTCACAAAATAAGCAAGTCGAAATAAAGTGTCACAGTTGGAAAGAAGCAAACTAAAACTCTGGAAGTTAAGATCCTTTCAGGACCCAGATTAAAAAAAGATTTTTCAAGCCAAGGGATGTCCTGCCTCAATGAAAATCTTTGACAGATCAAGACCATGTTGAGGGGTTAATTCAGAATATAAATTTGAAATTTGAAATCTGTTTTCAGGTATGACATGAGAAGTGTGCTTTAGACCATAAGTTTACTTGAAAGGTTTTATTATGCTTCTTGCGTTAGCCTGGATACCCAGAGCGTTGTTGCACAGGTTCAAGCAGTGCAGAACTAATTAGCTGACATCAAAGACACTGCTTATTTGGAAGAGGATGAAGTCAACATGAACTACCCGAGCAACATGACCGTTTTCTGGGAAGCAAGCAGAGCATGACTGAGGTTAAGCTGCTCTTTACGCAAATCCTAGGGGAAATTGCTAGTGTACCTTCGGTTTTTAGAAAGCACAAAGTAGTCTAAGGTTTATCATAGCATTTTGAAACAAATAACAAATATACCTAACACCAGAAAGGAATTTTTTTTTTTCCTTATGCAACTAAAAGTTAGGGCCACCACTATTCAGAAAGTCATGATGCAAAACTAGATGAGCAAGAAAAGTGTCTGGCAGTTTTATTCCAATGGTGTTAAAGATAACAGAGCTTTATGAAAATTCTCTGTGAACAAATGAAACAGTATTCATGAAATTACTGCCTTTTAATAGATTTCCCTTCTAAGAGAAATATTCTGTCAAGAATAAGAGATGTTAAAATCTGATGTAGTGGCTAAATATCTTGAAGGACAATCAGTATTCAGCAAAAGCAAGTTTTTTAAATTATTGAAATATTTTTTCTAATAGCCTTAAATATACCTCGAACTAAAAATATCCATGGTACCTCTTGTTTGCTGTGCCTTTAGTGTAGTAATGAGGTTAGTAGTTCAGGAGCTAGAGTCACCGTGGGTCTTTCCTGTACTAATTTGGCTGATTGGCAGAGCTAATTAGCCCTGATGCAGCAGAGTGCTGATGCATTTACACACCTTTTTGGAACATAAGGTGATATTGTTGAGTGGTAATGTGGTGTTGCAGTTCATTAATGTTTAGATCAGCTGTTTCCCTAGCACAGCATTGTGTTCCCTGGTGTAGATGTGCTCACAAGGACTTCGGACGAGGGATGATTTCTGAAAATTTTCTAGAAGCATTAACATGATGCTGGAAACTCTCGGTGACTTAAGGTAAACCAAGTTGCACTTACTGCAGCTTTTTTTTTTAATCCTGCATTGGTAAGACTTGGACTAAGTACGTAGAATTGTAAAACACTCTAGTGTTCCTTTAAAGGAAGAGAGTGTTTTTTAGAAAGTGATGCCATTATAGACATACCCTGTTTATACCTCTAGGTTTCTTTGTTTCAGAGTGACAGAATAGCTGAGGTAGGAGACACTTCTGGAAATCAGCTTCTACAATATCCCAGCTCAAAGTGGATCAGCTCAAGTAGGTGGCTTAGGGCTCTCTCCAGGTGGGTGATGAATATCTCCAAGGGTGGAGACTCTGCGGCCTAAGCAGGCAACAAGTTTCAGTGTCTGATAATCCTTAGAGTCAAGAAGGTTTTCTTATGTTTAAGCATAAGTTCTTGCAGTTCAATTTCTGCCTTTTGTCCTCTCACCTGGATACCACTTGAGAAGTCTGGCCCTGTCATCTTTACACCCTCCCATCAGGTAATTATACACACGTAAGATCACCCTGAACGTTCTCTTCTCCCAGCTCTCTTGGCTTTTCCTTCTGTGACAGGTGCTTAAGTCCCTTAGTCCCTTAATCATGGGACATACATATTCTTCATGGCTGAAGCCTGTCATCATAGCAGTCTTGCTCTATGTGCTGCTTGTGCCCTGCTGGATTGCACTGCTGCAGCACGTATTGGGATTCTTGAATCAGGACCTGTGAGTGTGAGGATTCTGCCAGTTGTCTGCTGTTCACTGTAGGTTTTATCTTGCCCCATTTTTTCTGTTTTAAACTTATTTTTCTCCCACTTTCAAGAGTTTGTTATGATTCATTAGCTGCGATGATATTTTCCTTTTGATTTAGTTGTGGTTCTATTAATTCTGGCATTTACATACCTAAATTACCTTAACTTCTAATTGCAAAAAGTTAATATAATCGCGGCACATTATCTATACATTTATGCTGTGCTTCCTGGAGTCTCAGTGTTGGTTGCAGATTCTGTTGCTGGTAGCTGTCTTCTGTACGCTGTTGCGCGGAAGGCATAAATGGGAATAAGTTGGCCTTGAAATCATGTGCTAGTGTTTCAGTATTTACTGTGTAGTTTCATAATAAAATCAGGACCTAGATGGATTTTCCCTGTAATTTCTCCTTTCTAACAGACAATTTTCAGCTCAAGTTAAAGTAAGCGTAAACAGAAATGGAGACACAAATTTTGCCTTGGTACAGACGAGCCAGAAAAGGGTAATGATTCAATAGTTTGCTTGTTTTCTTTTGATGACTGTGGGATATTATTTCCCTTAATTTGTTCACTGCATTGGCAGGCCAGTGAGAACTGTTATCGTTTTTAGCAATTTTCTGCCATGTCGAACAGGTTTTCCTGATTTCATTGTACACCTTATGCTCACCTTCCCTTGCTGACTCTCCTGTGTAGATCCATCAGAGTATGCTACTTTCTGATTTTCTACTTATACATCAGGAACTGAGTGGCAAAACCCAATATGGAATCCTGGGTACTTTCTACGACACAATACTTTGACTTCAAGTTTTGTGACTGTTATTAACTTTATAATACAATATTATTTATTTTGACTAGGACTGGTGTCTGGCTACCTGCTGTATCTTTGCCGTGTCTACCTATATGCCCCTTCAAAACAATTCAAGGTGCTAAAAAAATTGATAGTCTTCTCCCGTATGACCTATGCAGCCAAATCTTTTAGAGTTGAAATCTCAGGCCTGATGATTTTAAAAGGCTTGCATCTAGTGAATGTTCTTAAGGACCTGGAAATCTTCTGAAGTAAAAGTAAACTATGTGGATTCTTTCCAAATATGGAATAGAAATATGCATTGAACAATTTTGCTTTTCATGCAATTTCAAGAATTTGCCACGTCTATCTGGGGGTGGAATTATACCATTGGCACTATTTCTTTTGTGCAGTCTTTATCTTCCCTTACTCTTTTTGTGAAGTTAGTAGTTTCAGTTTTATTAGCATTTTTTTCCTCCTTTTAGTAGAAATTAAATTATGTTTATTGTTTCTAGTTGTCGCTTCTAAATGCAGTTCTCCATTGTTTAGACAAAAATGACCACAATTAAGAGATTCTGCCAACTTGTTATAACTTCTGATTTCAGTTGTATAGTTTTCTGTGGACATTTTTCTTTCCAGTAATTTTTCTTATGATTTTTTGGCTTGAGGAACTCGGCACTTTGGAAAAAAAAATTATGTATAATTACTTGTTGGGACTGTGTTCCGTATTCCCATACTGAATACAAGTGTGTTACAATAACTGGTCCTTATGCGACAATTGTTTCCAGTCTAGTAATTCATTAATTTCTGTTCACTATAGTGGGATATAAAGTCGAGGTAATTACTGATTTGCGCATCACCTTTGTCTTAGTCAATCAACTTCTGAAATATTAATGAATGTGAAGGTTTGGTGTTTATTGCAGGAAAGGTCCTGTCACCTAATTTGGAGTGTACTCAAAGTCCTCAAGTTTAATTTTTACCCAGCTTTTGAAGAATGAAATTTTTTGTTAACATGGTTTTGGTTTTCAGTTTGGTTTGTGTTTTTTTTCCACATAATGCATATGATGCAAGATAAACTCTTGAATGCCAAAAACAGCTGATGAGAGACTGGGATTCTGCTTTGACTCATGTTCTGGTTCTCTTTCTCAACAGCTGGTGAAAGCTATTGGTGTCCTCAGAAATTGCTCATCTTTTTCTGTTCAGAGTAAATGGATTATGACATTTTTAAGGTAAAGCAAGGTTTATACTTTGTCTTGAGTGCGTTTTAGAAATTTTGGGTATGACAATAGCAATATTAGCTCTGGGCAAAATAAATAATTGGAGTTTCCACAGGCAAAACTGAACATCAGAATGGAATACATATGCAAAAAAAAATGTCTTTCATTAATAACAGTTTGTAGAGGTTATTTCTAAATGGTATTGTGTAAGTATGGAGTAATGTTTTTTTGCCAAGTGATAATACCATACCATACCAAATAGTGCTAATATTTTTAAAGGATTTTTTTTGGATAGGAGGGAACATGGGAAACGTATGTAATTGAGTTTTCTTGTTTCTTTGGGGAGAGCTGGTCTTTGCTTATGAAGTAAACAAAGTTCATATTTAGTTCATACTGTATTCTAGTGGTGGATTTATTATGAGAAAAACACACTGTGCACATATATTCTAGATATAATTCTTTAAATTAAGTAAATTATTTTCAACCTATTTTGTCATTCAAACAATGCAATAGAAATATGTGCTTGTACTTCTTTGTGTATCATGGTAACACGAGTTTCTTTTCACAAGAAGGCATACTGGGAATTTATTCTTTCATTATTCCAAAGTGTCTTTTAAGATCATGCAAGGTTTTGTGAATCTCTTTTCAGAAATGAAGTATGGCATATGTGCTGATAATTTTTTTATTTTTAAAAACGTGCCATTTTTCTACTACATCTACATTCCAGGGAAGATTTATTCCACATAAAGTTCTGCTTCATTTTTTAATCCAAACATTGGTATGTTTAGAAAATACTTGTATAGCATGTGATGAAAATTTTCTTTGTTTCCCTGTGCTACTTTATTTGTCCTATTTGCTTGTTACCTCACATCCCAGTACTTTAAATTTATCCTATTAGAGGTAGGCATATTCTTTTGTATTTTGTACATTATCTGAAAAAGTGATTGTTAAATCCTAGGAATTACAGATAGACAGTGCAGTGTGACAGAATTCTTGATAATACTTAGAAATACTACTAGGATACAAAAAGAATGTATTTTAAGTATGTTATATAGTGATAAGATATATAATCACTATATATAATATATAGAGAGCAACTGTATAGAGAGTTACCTTTTTAAAGTAGTGTCCTAATGTCAATCAATATATCTATTTTTTGGAAAATGAGAAAACCGAAATGAAGGTGCGCTAGGTCTGTCAGGAATATGTGAGTAAAAGTAAGGACTCAGAATAAACATTTATTCTATTAATTTCTTGTATTTCACATTTAAAAATTTTGCCAATATAGGATGCATTTTAACCCACATGGTCAAAGGTGGTATATTAAAAGATACCTACTTTATTATTGCATTTTGATTCTGTCAGTAGCTATGCTTCCCAGGTTACGCATGCTTAAAGAGTAAATTTACTATGGTAAACATAAACATATGAAGATCCACGTACAATTTAAGAGAAATGTTTTCAAAGCTTTGAAGATCTATGGCAAGAAGCATTTTAACTATACAGGCATCTCAAATCAGCCTTTCTTTGTAATAAAAAATGGCAGAAAAGACCTGTGGATTTATTGAAGATAATTTTTACTGAACTGAAAGGGGGACATTTCCTTGTGTTTTTATCATAAATTAGGCTTTCGGAGAATATTGCAGACATTGATTCACTAACATTGCAACACTCCTGTAAAAGCACGTAATTCTTATCTTGGTTTCACAGCTGAGGGAATGAGCAATTAACTTGGACACATGAGACTAATCACCAGGACAGCTTTTTCTCTTGCACCTTTTATATAGCAAAGTAACAGACAGTGTTCCTAGTTTGTACGATTGTAAATATGAAGAGATTCAGCTCCAAATTACTTAAAAATAACACAGTAACTTTAATGCTAATAAAATCTATCATTGGAAGAATTTTGGAAAAACCCAGAGTCAGAAAGTGTGACTGATAACTCCTTCTCACTAATGCCAAGACAAGTGCACTGAAGAACCTGTAATATATCTTTGAGGTGTGGTTTTAAAAACCAGTTAGCTCTCCAACAACTGCAACCTGTGTAAGTGCAACTAATTTTGTGTGCCTCTAGCAGGATGCAGATGTCTAGCTATGTGATCTGCTCATTTAATTATACATCCTAAAAACAATTCTGCTTAAGATTATGACAGTGCAGTAATAATGCACTCCTCTGAACTCTATTTAGGTATTTATATGTCCGTAAGCATTTTTAGTGGAAGCATCATTTGTTTTAAAGTCCTGCTTTATTTTACTAGAATGATTTCATTTCACAGTGAGATACAGCTTGAAGAATTTCTATTTGTTTTTGTTGGTCTCCCATTATTTATATTAGAACTGACGTGTTTTTTTGTTTTGTTTTCTTTTTTTTCTTTTGTTCCTTGTAAAATGAAGTTTATCAATTTAAATTG
>VXBW01002022.1:76590-105484 GCA_013400375.1 Thinocorus orbignyianus | reverse complement strand
AGATGATTCTGGTAGCTTTCTCCTTGTTTTTCTTTTCCATAAAATCAGAATTACAAATCTAGGCTTTTTTACTGAACCCTGTGCAAAAGCGTATCTACCTATATATGATGTTTGAACTAAGTAGTGATATCTGGAATGACTAATGCATAGTTACAGACAGGAGGATACAGACAACAGCCCAGTTTTTTTCCAGGGAAAGTTTGAACTATGTGGGTGCATCTAAATTAGCAACCTTTGCAGTGCAACAAGGGAAGGACTGGGCATTGATTTGACATGAATTGATATTCCTCTATGAGTACATTTGTCCTGGTTTGAGGCAAATTAGAATGAACTTTCTGTTCAGTAGTTTTACTTTTAGCTAAACCTCTTTCTAACTCTCTGAAATTAACAGCATATTGTTCACAAAACAAAGATAAGACCTATGTTTATTGTTCAGTGCCAAGGAATGGTACACAGGAAGGCTCTTCTTTATACTTACTGCTATAACAACCAAGGTTATCAGAAATGGAAAAGCGTGGATGGGTCGTACCTGTTTGGAAGAGTGGACAGGAGAGGCGGTCCCAAACTGACCAACAGGTTATTCCATCCCATCTGCAATCATGCTTAGTATAAAAGCTGAGGGATAAAAGGGGCAGCCCTCTTTTTTTTTATTTTTTATTTTTAAATTAATATTTCATTAAGGTAGCATACTTTCTTCTAAACTTGTAAGTCTCTTTATTTTACCTACTCCTCTCCTTGGAGTGAGCGTAGGGGAGAGCATCTGTCATGTCATAATGGGCCAGGCTGACCTAAACCATGAGTCAGGTGTCCATGACATATTTACCAGCAATAATTATCACATAATTTGTCAGTTCTAGGCACGCACTCTTATGTCTGTCAAGATGATACAGTACAGATTACGTTGCAGGGGATATTGCTGTTAACAGATACTGGACACAGAGAGTGAACTCCTATCCCTCTTGTGAGCCAGGTTCATCAACTGATGCCCTTGTGCACAATATCAACCTTGGTTGCACAACCTTAAACACATATGTGGTGTCCTTGAACATATCCTGCAGAGTTACAAGCAGATGAGGAAAATTTCCACCTACAAAGAAGCTTTTGCAGTACACTACATTGCTAAAGTATGTTGAGTCACTCAACAGTGTGACACGGTAGTTGAAGATTGTAAATTCTTATCCTGTCAGTACCTACATTTCTCATATATAAAACTGGGGTAATATCAACTCCAGTATGTTGTCTTTTTGTGAAATGATCTCTTGACGTAATGAAGGTCTGGTGTGAGACGTGGCTTTGAATAGTGGTCAGGAAGTGGTATGCAGAACCAGGTGTCAAATAATGAAGATAAAACCATCTGTTCTGCAGTTGTCCATGAAAGCTGTGTCAAATAAAGCTATTCCTGTTGAAAAACATAGTATGTGATAATGTAAATTAAGGTACTTGAGTTAGATTTCTGCAAACACGTACTTCTGTCATCTAATTAGAAAATATTTTGCCATAACAGCAGTTTAAACAATACCTATTACTTTCCAAAGCCGTCTTCAACTTTTATTTAGCACAGACACATAAATTGATATAAAATTTTTACACAGAATCACATGATTCTGGGTTTTGATCAGTCTTAAATGATGATCTAAGAACTCTTGATTTTGATATTTTACACATGACTGAGAAAAATGTTTTTACACAGAAAACGTTTAATTTTAAGCCACTTCCTTCCTTGGATTTCTGTCTGCTATTAATCCTAGCAAATCTAAGTTTTTTGTATGAAAAATTAAAATATTTCATAACAAATAGCCACAAGGGGGAGCCCATGTTACCACAACGTTTTTTGAAAAGAGGGCAATCTTACGTTGTTTAAAGAGTTAAACATAAGCATTCTTCTTTAGTAGTTAAAAGGGTTCAGATTTCTGTTCAACAGGATCTAGTGAAAAGTTATCTGATGCAATATATTTCTCAGTGTTACCTCTATACTGGGGAGGGATTGAATAGGTAAGATTCTTGTTTTGAATAAAAACAGAACCAAAGGTACTGAAACTCATTTGACTCATTTGCTCTCTACTGAATTCAGAAGTTTTCCTATCAACTTTAATGGGACCACAGTTTCATCTTCATCCTCTTAAGAATAACAAACATAAACCTACACAATTCTTAGTTTTTGTTGATTGCTTTTAATGAATTTTAAAATTTTCAAGGATTAATATAGATTAACAAGGTGGTCATAACTACCATATAGCTTTGACCAACCATCTATTACAAAAATTCCTCGAAACCCATCGTACAGAGATAAAATTGATTCAGTGCTAATCAATATGTCACAATTTTTAAACAGAAAAATATAAAGAAGTAAAAGAAATTCATTGCCAGGTCTTCAAATACGGTTCAGTGGCGGCTTTATTGAAATAAATTTGTTAGGTGTGAGCATAATGTAAAACCAGGGATCTTATGTCTATAATATTTTCCCAGAGAACTATCTCAGAAATAGGAGATGACAGAGAACTACCATTTTGTCCTGGTTTTTGATACATAAAAATATGCATTAGCAGCTCTGAGATTTCAACAGTCAAGGTGTCAGAATCTATGCACCCTCAGCAAGTTTGGTGACGATACCAAGCTGTGTGGAGTTTTTGACACGCTGGAGAGAAGTGATGCTATCCAGAGGGACCTGGACAGTCTTGAAAGGTGGGCCAGTGCGAATGTCATTAACTTCATCCTGGCCAAGTTCAAGGTCCTGCACTTGGTTCACAATACCAAGCACAAATACAGGCTTGGTGGAGAATGGATTGAGAGCAGACCTGAGGAGAAGAGCTTAGGGGTGCTGGTGCATGAGAAGTTCAATATGACCTGGCAATGGTACCATAGATCATTTCTTTATGTTTCTGGGCTGTANACCTGGTCTAGTGGCAGGTGTCCCTGCCTGTGGAAGGGCAGTTGGACCTCGATGATCTTTAAGGTACTTTCCATGATTCCATAATTCTATGATTCTATAATTGTAGTACCTAGTGATTTGAAGATTGCATAGGTGAACTATTAATTGGTAGTTGTTTTTAAAATGATACAAAATGCAATAGAATTCTGTTTCTGTGCTTTCTTCCATAGGAAAACNTTTCCAGCCAAAATAAACGTTTTTTTTTTCTTCTCTTTGGAAAATTGTGTTCATATCCTGAGAATATGAATAAAGAAATGATTTATGGCATCATGGTAAAATTGTTGGCATTTACAATTGCTTTCATGCTGCAGGACTTAATAGGCTTCAGAGTGGGTGTAGAGATAAATCAGTTGCCAAGGGGACAGTATGTCAAGTAGAGAAAAACCACAGAGGATATCTGAGTGGAGCAGCCAGATAATACCTGGCTGCAGTTCTCAGACACTGACATTCAGTGGGCTGTAACCAGGCAAAAAGAAATGGGTTTACAAAGGACTTCAGATTGCTTTGTGAGGAGCCATTATGGGCAGCTTCATAATATGATTATCAGCTATAAAGCTACCTGAGCACACAGCAGAGCTCAAGTCCCAACATCTTCATGACTCCAAAAGCAGTTGGGATAGGGGGTTTGATGGGTTAAATAGGAGGCAAATGAGGTTGCAAACACAGGTGCTGGCCATCTTAACACACACTGTAAATACACACTGGTTCTCCTTAAGACTGAGTATGGTGAGGGCTGTCGCAGTAAGAACTAAATGAAGATAAACTGCCAGTGGACCAAGATATTAATTGCTCACCATTGTTAGCCTAGTGCTCACACCTGATAACTGCCGGGTATCAGGAGATAGGAGTGTAGAAGCTGCAGAGCTCAATTTACAGTCTGTAAACTCACATCTGTAGCTACCGTAATACCTACCCTTCACTTCTGACAGAGAAATTTTGCTGGCTCGGTAGAGAAAAATAAAAGGAATATGGAGATAATTATAATGAATTTATTTTAAGTTGAATTAAAACTGCTTTAAACTGTTCTCCTAAAATTCATAGAAAGAAACATGAAGACACAAGCTTCTTCCAACTATTTTATTTGTAACAGTGGACCAAGGGAACAAATGTGACCTTTACCATCCACTATTTTCTTACCAACAACAGTGACTTTGAATAATGAACAAGCCATTATGTCCTTGAATGTAGAGAACAAGGGCATTGCTATAATATTACTGAAGTATAACAACTTCAATTTATACTGAAGAGAAACTCAGCTACAGTTAAGCACGTAAACAGTGAAAGTTTTCTAAGGTGCACTCTTTTCACACCTACAAAATCACTTGCTTAGTTTTGCACCATAAAAAATCATGTACCTAAACACCCATAAAGTAGTACAAACACAGGTATTTTTTTTTTCATATCTAAACATATACTTTATATGTGGAAAAATTACAGTACACTAAGATCATAGGCTTATCTGTATATTTTGTAAATATACTGCTAGAATTCCATTAAAAAGAACAATCTTCAGTGTATAAAATAATTTTTGTAGTTGTGTGGGTGAAAAAAGTGAGGATGAATTCTTGAAGAATAGCAGCATGACAAAAATTGCAATTCGGAATTCTTCCAAGTTCATGTTTAGTGAACTTCACCAAGGCCTTCCTCTAGAATCATTCAGCACTGCTCTGCAACAAGGCTGTTTGTTCTTTTTATATCTAGATAATGACTGTGACAGGCTGCAGTAGCCCTGTGCTGAGAAGTGACACAATCCTTCTGCACGCAAGCACCTTTTGTAAACTGCTTACCTCTGTGGATAAGTAGTTGGGCATGATTTAGGAATCTACATTAACGGAAGCTTCATTAAGGCCAAATGTATCATGAAAAAGTGAAAATCAAGTCATACAGTCATGCACTGTTGCAGTCCACACATATATCTCGTCTTGTTCACTGACATACGTTTTCATAAGTCTGCTGTATTCATTTGGTTCTTGGTTCTCAGCAGGTACCATCTGCTTATTGTGCTTGGAAGAAGAGTTTTGTGGCAGAGAAGAAATCTTCATCCTTAATTTTCCAGCTCTAAAATCCATGAATACCCTTAGGAATAGGAGCTTTCTGTGAGTAACTCTCACTTCAAGGGTACAGCTCCCTTCTGTACATCCTCTTTGCATAGTACCACTGCAGGCTTTCTGCTTAGGGCACTGGAAGCAAGAGGCACAAATGTTAACTCCTGTCAAAAGTTCAAAACACCTGTTCTGGTTAGTTGTGTCCAGTTTCCATGACCTATATACCTCCTAAGTAGTAGGAAGGCATTAACATAGTCCTGTCTTCTGAAACCAGAGAAATTGTCAGCTTTGGGTTTGGTGGTCTTTTTTAATTTTTATATTTTCCTTCCAAGACTGGAGAAATAGCCATTATTTTTTGCATTTCTGTTTGTGAGGCATTTCTGATGATGGATGCTTGATTATTTATAATGCTTTAAATATCCTTGTTGAAAAACATGGTAATATGTAACTGTTGTTCAAATGACCTTTTGCAGTGATATTATTAGTTTATTGTGACAATGCAATTCTTTTGGCTTAATGGCAGCTAAGTTTTATCACCTGTGTTGACTATCTCAATAAAGGTGTGTGTGTAAACTGTGTTTACATTGGAAGGTGGGTATTAATAGAACTTATAAGGAAAAGTTTTCATAATTCTTCCCAAAATGGTGATGTAGCTTCTGCAATACTGTGCTTGCTTAGCAGAAAAACAAAGCAGTATCCTATGCAGATTAACGCCTGGTGATAACCTAGTGGTTTTGACAGCAGGGTTGTGTCTGCCTGAAGGCATTAATCCTTGTAGCTGGTTAAAATTTGTTTTTCACATGCAAGAGGCACACAGCTATGCCAGAACTTTGAAGTGTAGATCGGGACTTGAGATTATAAGCAAGTAACCTGGCATTGGGTTTGAGATAAGTCAAGAGATAAGGCAAAAAAGCATTAATTTTCTGACGTCTCCAGTAGCTCATTTACCTCCCTTGCCCTGTCCTTACATCTGCTTCTGAGAGACCAGGTTTCATTCCAGCTCTATTTATGAATTACGTGTTCAAACTACACAAACACAGTCATAATATGAATCAGTTCTGCATGGCTATGTCAACATCAGGCTATACAGATTTAAGACTGCCCAGGTTTTTCTCTAAGAGGATTCTGTGCTGTAACAGGGCCAGTAAAAATTGGAAGAGTAGAACTGAACACATCTACAGCTTATTTCCTGGTTCTATACAATATCAATTGGTTGATAATGCTGTGTAGCAACCTCAATACCAACCTAACTGAATTTTGTGTTTGGGAGTATGCCTGTTTAGGCATTCGATTTGAATGATTAGCAAGGGAAAAGTCAAACCCAGTGGAATATAAAGAGTTTTCTATCAGTAAGAACTATGTGAACATGATGTTTAATTTTTATAATACACAAGTCTAGGAATTGGAAGGAGTATACTGTGAATACACATATTGCTAGTTAAAAAACAAATATTTTTTTTATATAAGGTATTTTGGCACTAGGGTATAAGAATGCATGTGTCACCATGTCTTAGCTGTGTTGGTAGCTAGACAATAAACAGAAAACTCAAGGACATGAATTGATAGGTTTTTTAACCACTTAGACAAAGGACTACTCTGACATGATCTCGCTGGCTTGTCATTGAACTTCCTTCTAGTACGTGAAATCAGGAAATATGTAAATATGTTGGAGGTTTTTGTGTGTGTGTGTTTTTGACATTCCATTTGTTATTGCTAGCAGCTGTGTTGCAGAGGTTGGAGAAGCTTAGCCAGATGAGACCTATTTTTGGTTTATAGTCAGTGTCCAGTTTTTTTCCGTGGATGTTTGCTTGCGGTGGGGGAAGGATAAAGAAATCATTGTGAATGAAGTCAAGGGTTGTATAGATATTGATGTAGGTTTCTTCTGAAAAATAGTGGAACTGAGTTTTTGATAGAAAATTTGTTTGGCTGGAGAGAAGGCAGATGACCAATAGCTCAGATAGTCAATTATCATTGTTGTCCAGCAGCAAATTTCTTACTGCGATTTGCTGGGAGGAATACCAAAATGCTGCTCTCTGACCTCTCCCTAATACTAGTTAGTTTCCCTAATAATAGTTTGTTCAACTCAGAAGGTCCTCAGTGTACAATGAGGTGCTTGGATGAATTACAATTTTGCTCACTAAATTGAGCCTTGATTGCAGCACCTACCTGACATCAGAGAACAGGAGAGTTCTCCGACAGTGTTTGGGCAGTGGCTGAAAATACTGGCAAGGGCTGGATTTGCAGTAACATGAATGCAGCCATTTTTGCTAAGCATGGTCTAAACTGATTATTTCTGCTACTTTTGTGTACTTGGCTTCTGTACAGGAGCGTGGGGTATATTAATCCTCCATCTTTAGACTGATTCGTCCAACTAAAGGGGTAAGCCAGCATATTTCTGTTCAAACTGTCTATGGCTGTCCCATTTTAAACTCACCTACTAGCTATCCTCTCTGGATTCATGTTTTGCCCTTTTGAAGCTTTATTTTTTATTGCTTTTTGGGATGTGTGTGTGGGTAGAGTAAAGATAGAGCTCTGTGTTTATTAGTCACTCAAAAGATGACTAATTAATTAAAAACTGGCCATTTTAATATACTTATTTTTAAGAAATGTCCTGTAAGGAAATTTCTTTCTTATTTTTGAATGCATGTGAATGGTTCTACTTTCTCTGAGGTTAGCTGTGAAATTACATGGTTTGTATTCAATATATACAAATACGCACATATGTACGTACACATATAAATCACTATGCATTAAAAGACCTGCATTACCTTAAGTGCAAAAGATGGCACATCATAAAATTATTATTTTAAACTAATGCCAGTAGTTAGTAGTTCTACTTGATTTGGTATGTTAATTAATAGGGTGAGGCTGTAAGTTGCCTGTGTTTCAGTTAAGAAATACTAGTAGGTGTGCATGGACTTTCCATAGCGGTCAGTGTATAGGTCATAAATGCAAAACTTGAACCTACTGTGTTAGCTGCACTGATCGAGTACAACATCTGTAAAGGGTTCAGTGCATGTGAGAGGTGCTCACCCACTCTCTGTGTTACCTCTGCATTTGCAGAATCCTGAGATGTCTAGATGTCTGGTAGCCATACAGAGCACTAGTTGCAATCAGGCTATCAAGAATGTTACAATCCCGTACGAGTGGCCAAAGTTCTTTTTCAAATTTGCAAAGTTTCTGAGAATAAAAGACCTGTTGAGGAAAGATGGTACATGTGGATTACACATTGTAATCTACCGTGCAGGGCATCATGTTCTTCTTCATTTTATGACCTGGTGCTTTAAAACATAGCTTTACAAATTTGAAAAACATTTATCTGCGTAGAAAGGGGAAAATATCAGATATTTCCTACGAAAAATTAATCGTTTCTGAAGGCTGCCTTTTACAGAAATTTATGGAATTTTTCTTGATAATGTGAGTTGCTTTCAGTTAAACAAATTTCCATAAATTGAGCACTCTAAATAAGTTTTCATCTGTTTAAAGAACACTGTTAATTGTTGATACTTGAGAATTCAGCTTATGTCTCATTTATTGGTAAGAATGACATACTTCAGACATTGCAGTAATATAGTAATATCATTCAGTGAAAACTATTACTGCTTGTAGCACTTTTTACAGAGAAGAACTGTTTTGTTTTTTTTTTCAGAATTCAATAATTTTATTGTATGGTTCACTCATTCAAATAAATTGCAGGAACAAAAAGAAAGGAAAGTAATAGCAGTCCACTACACAGTCTTCAAAGCAGTTTAACATTCTGTGCAAAGAATATGTGTTATGAATTAGGAAGATGGAAATAAAACTCTGCCTGTTAATCTGATTTTCTTCAGCAGACAAACCAAGTATGTTTCAAAGCTCTGAGGATTCTTAAATGTTTTCTGTTAGTTTAGCACCTGTCTGATTTTTTTTATTTAGAATGACATGAAAGTGATGATCTGCTGACTCTTCATCTGCCTTTCCTATTTCATATCATGCAGTGCCATGTACTATCATAAATTTACATATATTAAAGCTCAAGACAGGACTCTGCTCCTCACAGTGAATTAGAATTGTATGCAATGGGCTAGATCCCTGGCTAGTGTAAAGGAAACTCAGTGGGATACTAAATGGTTTTATGGAAGGATCTAATTCTCCAGATGGTCTCTCAGGAATTGATCTGGTTTGTTTGTGTGTATAGTGTTTTTTCCTATGGCGGGTGTTACAGAAGTCAGAGAGAAATGCAATCCAGGAACAAAAGCAAAAGCATTATGGCTTCAAAAGTAGAAAACACAGTTATTGGTGAAATAACACTATTTTAATAATAAGGCCTCTGTAACTCACATAATGGCAACAGACCTATGGGAATCTTGACACAATCTTTAGTCTGTGTATCTTCTTTCAGGGTTAGACATCTAAAATTAGGTATTTGCAGAACAGCTTCAAGATTGGTCTAGTTTTCACAGCTGGTGAACACAATCTATGTATCTACTGTGCATCTCACAGGGCAAACTGGATTTCACAGTTAAAAAAAAACCCACAAAGCACTTAATTGGTTTGGGAGATGTCTGCACTGATGTTGGCAGGAGCTACTACTGGTCATCCAGCCAGCTTGAAGTCTGACAGCAAAGGCCCTGCAGGCAGCCTTGCAGAGCAGAGCTCTGCCTGGGCGCTCCACACAGGGGATGCTCTTGTGCTGCTCCTGGTCTGGATAATTCAGTCACAGTTATCCCAGGTTATGAATGGTTGTATGTCCTTCGGGCATATGTGTACTGACTTTAAACTTGGTTAGTTAGCTTGGCTAACTGCACAAATACACAGTTAATTGCCTTGGCTGAATGTGGTGACTACAGTTGCAACCCATGGTGCTGCAGTGATGCATGGGAGTTCATTCAAGGTGTGCAACCTGTAGTCACAGCAGCGGCTGCAGATATTCGCAGAGTACTTGACTGTTGAATTCCATTTCCAATACGTCTATGTACGGCTGCAAGGCAGGTGGTTGCCAAGTGCAACAAACTGTGTCATTACAAACAAGCCAGCCAGGATCCACATCCTGTAATTAAAGTTTCACTGCTGTTCCTGACAGTTCTCTAACTTATCTTTTGCCCGTTTCAAAATAGCACCTGTTCCTCTGCTTACGTTTACATTTTAAATTTAATATGAATCCCCTCTTACCTCTGTCCATCACATTTTGTGAGATAGGAGTGACCATAATGATCTTGCAAAATGGAAAAACAGATGGGACAGTTTATGCAGGACACAGAAAGTGGAATTCCTCTCACGCTTAGAGATAGCAGAAGTGGCATCAGAGGCAGAGAATACAAAGGAAGTGATATTGTCTCTTTTCTTCCTAAGGTAAAATGTAGAGATTCGAAAGAGGCAAAAGGGAGTAATCATGATCACATGGGACAAATGGGTTTCTAAAAATACGTTTTAAAGTATTAGAGTGAAGGAAAGATGTCCAAGGAAAAAGTAAGAACAAACAATAAAATACTACAAGAGGCACAAGTAAGGAGGAATGTTCTTCTCTTTCGTTTCCTACTAGATTCAGGAAATGAGCGCATCATAAAGTTTCCAGAGCACTGGAAACCCAAGCTTATGATCAGAAATTTAAACAGAGAGTTTCTTATCTGAATGTATATTTGACATCTGAAAGCAATCATGAAACCTACCATCTACGTGGCTCTTTTGGGATGAATGAAGAACAGTTTTAAGCAACTGTCTGGTCTGTTGCAGAATAAAGAAGGTGTCTAGTTAGTCACTAACCATACTCTGTATTTTCAAGGCAGTTTGATTCCAAGGAGGCTTGAGTTACAAGTTCAGCTGTAACTAACGTCTTCGGCGGCTGCTATTGCTCAGCAATAGCTTTAATAGTAAAACACTAGGGAAGCAAAAGAGGAGTTGAAACTGAAACAATGTGTTTTGTCATCTGTTTTCTTATAGATATTTTGCCTTCTGGCAAGTCACCTTTTCTTAACTAAAAGTAAACTCATATAAGATGGGATGATTATTTACTTACCTCTCAAAGGAATTACAAAGAGAGTTTAAGTTGCATTTCGAAGGATTCACATATGTGATCCTCTGAAGCATCTGAGTGTTTGGAGGCGAGTGGGGAGGAACGTGCTCAGTGNGTTGGACCCTGATTAATGTCTATGTTATCGAACTACTAAAGACACCTTGCAAGACATTGAGGAAAGATGGTGAATTAAAACTGCAAGTCTAAAATTTTAAAACTTTTGTAATTTAATTTTGGAAATGCCATAGATTTTTATTAAATAGATTTCTGTTTAGATTAGCATATTATCAGGCAAATGGACTACAAGGAAGTTCTTAAATGACCATATATGTAAACATCTATTACTGCTTTCAAGGCTAACCATTTAACTTCCTTGTTTAATATCTCTTTAATTTCTCCAGCTTCGTTCTTCTTTCCTAATGGTTTAGGTGCTCCTGTAACGTAAGTCCTAGGAGATGGCCTGTGTCCTTCCAGGCTCTGAGTTTTATTGCACTGCGGCTAAAGGGACTGTTCAGGAGAGAGAGGGAGAGCGTATCAAGATCAGTCTTTTTAGTAGAAAAAAAAAAGAAACAATTTAAAACAAGTTTTGGATTTTTTACTTTTTGCATTAATGATCTTGGATTTGAGGTTTCTGTAATTTCACCATTTTCTCCCTAGGCTCAGTAAACTAGCAGTATTTGGCTGTTGCTCTCTAACTGCCAAATGCAAAAGCCCCATCGCTAGTGATTGTCCAGATCTGCAGATAAAGAACCATTGCAGAATTCTGGGCATTACCCGTACATGTTCATCACATATTTTAAAATACCTGAGAAAACTAACTGCACTCAGTGTAACTGTGCTCACTGTGGTAAAGAAGTTTTGATTTCTTGCTCTTGTCTGAAATTAGTTTTAAAACAACTAGATGCAGTTTGATTTATATCTACATTATTTGCATTATATGCACATGCTGATATTTATGATGTTGTATGTTGGTATTTGCTATGCAATTGCAGTATCTGTATAATCCACGAGATTCATAGCAGTCCCCATAGTTCTTGTTTTTCTATAGGCCTGTGGGCACAGTATTATACAAATAGCATAATATAGGAGGACATGAGAACATCTCCGATATTTTACAACACAGAGAACCTTAGAAATATTGTGATGGTGTCCCTCATTCATATGCTAAAGACTACATGCTTTTTTAGAGTGTGTTCTGCAGACTGCATTGTACAGAAAAACCGGTAAGTTACCAGATCTCACTGAATATCAGTGGGAGTCATTATATACACCTTTAAAAAAACCCCACACAACTGGGGTAGAAAGTGAAAAGCTGTCTCGTAATGACAGAATGTGAATGCTTTTTGTGATAATTAACAAAACACAGACACTACTAAAATAAATTATAATTGGAAGAACTTCTGCTATTAATAAAATAACCCCTTGCTGTGAGGTCTCTTGTTGCAAATAACTCTTGATTGCTTTATTTATTTTGGTAGCTTAAAACAATGTATAGTTCTGCATTTTGCCTCACCGGTGAGGAAATAAGGGTGGCTCTTGATTAGCAACAGAGAATTCTTTGTTAGGAGTCTTTAGTCAGTGAAGATTTTGTGGTTTGGGAACATCTGCCCTCTGTGTCAGAATAGTCACCATGCTTTAGCAGGCAAAGCTTGTGAGGGGAGGATCTAGTCATGTTCTATATATGTGTTAATGGAATCAATATATGTGGTAAACTTGTGTACTACTATGTATTTTACCTTGTCGTCATAGAAAATTCTTTTTTGAAAAAAATGCAACTTTTTCAAGGAGTAAGAACCTAGGGAGTTGCCACACCAAACTTGTTTTGATGATGAAGTTGAGTATAATGACAATAGTTTACTGCTTGTCTACAGACAAGTTGTGCAAGCATGAATGGCCATTGGGTTTTACTGTTTTCAGCTGCTATTCAGTGTTCTGGCAGGGACATTTTTGGCAAGTATGTTAAGGCACAAACTTAAAGAATATTTTCATATTTTCTTTCACCTTTATATGCTGCATTTTAAGTAAGAGACATTGTTGTCAACTTTATTGTGACTCACTCTCCCAAACGGAAAACTTTGTTTTCAGCTCCTCTTCACAAATAGATGGAAAAAAGCCTAGTGGACTTCAGCACCTATTCACAAATGATCAGGTACAAATTTTAATGCTGAAAGAAAAAATTTTGTCTGTATATGACCCTTGGATATCTGAATATTTCAGCCATTCAAAATATCATGTGGGTCTTGCTGATATTCCAAAAGGAGAGACTGTGCTTTCTTTACGGAGATGTTACTGTAGTGGTATGCAGGTTCTGAACGAGCACTTAGTCTTCCTGATTCTAGTGACTGAAATCATGTTTTTTTTTAATTATGTCCTATTTGGCAGAAGCTGGTTGCACCTCCATTAGTGTCCGGTTTTTTAAGCAATTTTGATTTAGAGGAAGACAGAGACATCAATTTTCTTTCAGAGTGTAGTAGAGAGTAGGCTAAGATAGTGCTTCTCTGTAGAAATATTTATCTTGCACTGAAAAATCAAAATGTTATGTTACTAATCTGTAAAGATATTTCCATTGTGAAATCATGATACTATTTATGTAAGACTGCAACATTTTGAATTACTAGATCACAGAGAAGTAATTAATTGTTTTTGATACAGATACTGACAAGCAGTTCACTATTTACAACAGAGTATTTTTTCTTACCTTTTAAATGCACATAAATAAAAAACCCAGCTACAGCATTGATTTAAGAAGTGAGATACTGTGACAGCATTTACTTAAGCTTTCCTTTTCTGCTACTAGATACTGAGTTCACTGAAGCTGTGAACTTCTTATAATTCCATGGTTCTATGTAAGTGGAACCGCAGAAAATGATGAGGCAGGGGAGACTGCTTCTGTCCATCTGTTCTTGGGCATTTTGATGGTGTCTGATGATAATAATTGAAGTGCTCCTTCTTCATGCTCATTAACTACATTGTAGAATGTTTTAGTTGAGCCTGCTAGTTATTCATCAAAATTGGTATCAAAGTAAGAATACAGCATTACTTTCTGAACAGCACTAGCATGCTTATGCTCATAAAATTCTTGCGTAAACAAATGCTTCTCAGGTTTATAACCTCCAAAAGGGAATGTGATAGTAGACTCCAGCAAAATAGAAAATGTTCTTGCCGTCTTTTTAGAATAATAGGATATCGTGGTGTTATTCGATACAGTGATTTTGCATAAATTTTACTTTAGCATATGTTATATATATTCTGATGCAAGACATGCCTTAGTAACTTTTCTGCCATTTTAGCTCTAATTGGTCAATTAGTGCTTTAAAATCCCATACTGTTATGACACACTTGTAAGCCTCCAAAGTTTATTATCCATCTTTGCTGAGATAATTCATGAAGGAACATGCACTACTGGGTTTTTGTCTTGTGACATCAGATTGACATTCATGAGATGCTTAGGCAAGAGAACTGCAAGCAAAGCTACTCAATCTCACATTTAGAATTCAAATGAAGCAACTTGTTTATAGAACATTAAGTGTAACTCTTGTTTGCATATAATTCATTTATATTCTGGGAATTGTTACATTTCCTTGTCAAGAGTAACTGTGTGTATATAAACGCCTGAGGATAAGGTCAAGGAGGTGTTTTAGTATGATAAGCTTTTCTACAGATATTATCTTTTTGATTGAGTGAAAATCCTTCTCATTAACAGTTTTTGTACAAATTTATTTTAAACTGAAACAATAATATAGGCAGAAGAAGTGAGAATGAATATATATTAGTATGAAGTGCATACATTCTGGAGTAATCAACTTCAACTACTTCTATCATGATCTTAAGTATATAAACTTATTTAAAACTTACAGTAAATCAGTGTAGATAACTCTGAAAACGTGACTGTTTCTTAATTTTATGATATTGTGCTCATAATAGATATACTTTGGAAATAATCAGTTGGTTTGATATCTACAAGTATCTTGGTATTTTTGATTGTAAAAGGTGACTAATACAGGAATTCAGACTCTGGCAGACATCTATTGCCAGCTTCATTTTCTTGCTCCAAGCCTCACAACAACAAGCAAAAGAGGGTAAGGCACTTTTCTAAGGTTTAATGAAGTAGCTAGCATTCTTTTTAACTACCTTTTTTGTTGTAAGAAATATTTTACAGTTTTATTTCCTTCAGAGATTTTGGCTTGTTAATTATGAGCATTCAGACATGGCATATGTGGCAAAACCTGTAAAGAATACATAGCAGACTTCACTGAACAATAGATATATGCTAATCACACACTGTGATTGGTCCCCATCTTCAAGTAAGAATTATGCCAGATGTCCTCGCTTAAGGCAAATAATATACCACAGTGGTGGAAATATCGTGGTTGAAATGGTGCTTGTGGTGCAGAGATCTGCAGATATTTGAATGGTTCATTCTCCTCATTACATTTCTTCCTAACAAACCACTGGCATAGCAAAAGTCTGTACATGCATGGGGTGCTGCCATAGGAATTAGACATCTTGTTCCTCAAATGCATAAAATTATTCTTTGAGTGAAAAATTGCCAGGGACTCAGATTTTCGCTGTGGTCTTCCTCCTGTCTTCCCCTGCCTACAGAGTTGCAGCTGGTGTGCCCCCACACCATTCCTGGACATAACATAGTGGTCCCCATTGTGCTATGCTAGGGGTGACCATTCACTTCTTCCCCAAATATGACCTAGATTCTTCTCAATTTGAAAGCCTTGCATTCAGATCCCTGATAAGCATCTTCTTTCTTCTAGAGCTTTACAGCTGAAGAAGAAACATTTTAAATCTTTTATGGATTGAAGTTTATTGCAGTTGCCATCCTTGCTTTAATTTGCTTTCTATTTAAAAATAAAAATTAAAGCTCCACCTGCTATATATTGTCATGGCAAAATCTTCATATGTATGAAATACTTCTTAGTTTATAATACATGGAGTTGAATCAAACCACATTATTATTATTCATCTGCATGTTTTGTACTTTGTCATAAGACACATGAACTGTTGTATGTAGAAATTTAACACAAATGCAGTTTTGGAACATTTCTCTAGATGTGGAATCCCTCTTAGAAAAAATTATTCAATGCTTAAGTATGCGTGTCAGATAATAGGAAAAATGTCAGTAATAATTTTTAGTTACATATTTGTACATATACATCACTAAATGTAAAAGACTTCAGTATTTGTAAAAAGTCTAAGTAAATGTCTTCGAGTTTTGTTTTTTTCTTAAAGTATGAATCAGTAGCAAACATTTTACACATGCATCAACAATCTCATTTCTTTTCCAGTGGGTATTGTCAGTGACTTCAATATTCTTAATACTCTTATCTATATGTATATTGATGGGAAAATAGGTGTTTTGTCTATCTGAAGTATTTTCTTCCTGGAAATCTTAAAAGTATTTTGCCCTTTTTTGTTTTCACATTAAAACTATGAATAATTTAATTGTGAGTGTTTTTGTTTTTTTGTTTTTGTTTTTTTTTTTTCTCTTATTAACAGTGAGATTCTAAATTAAATTTTAATTTCAGGGAAATATTCAAAAATGCTGAAAAAGGAAACAACTCATAATTTTCTTCTTGAGCAAAACGACAAATCACAATTGTCTAGTGAACATGGAACCAGAAGACAGTAGTAGCATATGATCCACATTACACATATGGCATTTTCCCCTAAAAACTGTCTTTCAGAGCAACAGCCTATGCACATGTTGGTGTTATGTTACCTAAATGTAAGTGACATTTCAAATAGTCAGAGCATAGTCTGCATTTCCATTCAGGCCTAATATTCACAGGTTTCATTCAGAATTGATTATCTACACGTGATTACTGGAACAGCATTAGTTTAAATTTCAATTAATATTAATATAGCATTGTATTGGCAGTATATAGGCATGTGTTTTTCCATTCTGATGTCATCAGAGCCCATTCTGTATATTTATGTATATATGTATCTGCATGTGTATATATGTGGGTATGTATGTGAACGTGAATGCCCTATACACACAAAGTTTGACATAAAAATGAATGAAAATAAGTGTCTCCAATGTAAGTGCGTTTTAGGGAACTTTTCTAGTGTGTTTAGTATAGGCTACTTCACGATTAGCTGCATAATTTTCTCTGTTTTGCTGCTGTAAAACTCAGTGAGAATTCTGGTTGAAAGAGGTAAATTTTATTGGATCCGTTTCTAGACCAGAATTTTTTTTTGGACTTTTTTGTTAGAGGTGGATTTGAATCTTGCAGCTACTGTGAGAATGTTTCCGATGTTATATTCACCCTTCCCTGGATGGTTATTCTAAAGATTTCCCATTAAAAATGTTAGTTGCTGTTGGTCTACTTGATGTTTGACCAGAAGCATTTGTAAAGAGGACAAATACCATCTTCAGCATGTATTTGTCTGTCTCTGTATTCATACGAAGATTCAGGTAACTGAACCAGGGAGAGGCACACGGTCCAGACGACTAGCATGTGTACCTGTAACATGCTAACATTCACAAGAGTTTGTTTGTAGAATCCCTTCAGACTATCAAAACTATTTAGTTTTTAGCTCAGCCTGTGTTGATAGGGCACAAAAGCAAAATTCTGTAACATGCTCTAGAACAGATACTGGAGTTGCAACACGGCTCTGTTTAAGCATAATTTAAAGCCTGATTATAATTTCTGGTTTTGTGAGCTGGGGTTTAACTGGCATGCTTTGGTTTAGCCTTACAATGCTGGAGAAATCTGTAAGCATGTTTGGTATTTCCCTCTTATTTTTCCTGAGTCATTTACAGAGGGCTCTATCCCAAAATGCTGAACGTAATGTTCTTCCAGTTCAGGTATTCTTTAGCCAATTATTCCCCACCCCCTGTGATTTCTCTGTCATTGTGTTGGTGCCTTTAGCTTTTGTGGAATCACAGATAACAGGTATTGAAGGAGCCTCTGTCCCAGACATAATACCATACCTATATTATTTTTTATGGATGTGTATTTTAAACCTTTCTTAAAACTCCTCAGTGGTGGATGTAAGCACGCTTAGATTTTGAAAACTTGGGAGAGCATTAAGAGGAAAAAATCAACGGTACATGACCTGCTCTGTATCTTTCCTGCTCATCTGCTGTTGGCCAGTCAGAGATAGGATACTGGGGTAGGTGGTTTTGATGTAGCCCTTCCAACTCACTTGTCTTATGTTCTAATACCAAGCAGCAACATATTCCTTGCTGTTAGAAAGTTTTTCCTTGCGATCAACATTCCCTACTTCCTTACTGCAGCCTCTTGCAACGAATGTTGTTTTATACCTTTGTTCAGTGTTCATTCTCCTCAGTTATGTTAGCTTTTTCAGACCTTTGGAATGTGGTCATGTTTCTTGAGCTATGATCCTTGTTATTCTACTTAGAATTTCTCAAACTAGTCCATGTAGCAAAAATTGGGCATCATTCTCCCATTGAGACCTTATTAGTGTTGAACATGCTGGAAGTTTATGTTAGGTGCCTCTGAGGCTCTGCTTTCTGTATAGAAACCAATATGATGTCTGTTTTTTTGCTGATTGATGTCCAAATGATGATTCACATACCTCCAGATCCTTTCCTCAAAAATTGTTATCTATACAGTTATTTCTCTAGTTAATTGTATCTGCCTAGGTGTGGTATCTAATTAATGAGGAGTCTTCCCTCTCTAATTTGTATGCTGTGTTTTTCTGATATTTGCCCAAGTATTTTTTAACTCAAAGTCTGCTATTTCACTAGCTTGTATCTCCTTTTAGGTAGGTTCATCTTAATAAGAACTAGTTCCAGCAGGGTTATCAGTGAAAATCTTAATAGTTACATACCTGTGACAGAGCTTGATCTGCTTATAGATTTGAAGAGAAAAAGTGGGTACCATACACTTATCATCAGTCCACTTGTTTACAGTTGTGGATCTCAGTATTCTGATTATAACAAATCTAATTTATTTTTAATGAGAGAATTATTTGCATTTTAAAAGAGGTAAATGATCTGATGAAGTTGATGTGCGTCACAGGTTTCAAAGCTTCATGTTGAGACCGTAGTTACTAGCAGGTATAATGAATATGCTGTCTTTTCATCATGATTCCATCTTTTAAGAAGTTAAGTGCCTGCTGATTAAAATACAGAGTGCAAAATAGGTAAAGGAACAAAAGGGCTTTTCAGTCCATTTTCAATTTCCTATCCTGAATTACAATGTATTAGGATTCCAGACTGCCTTCTACTTTGCTGACTCCGAGGAGGGCTGTCTGTATTTGAAAGAACCAGACTAAAAGTGTTTTCACTTATGCTGTATCACTTATTAATTAGGTTGCATGAATGCCCTAGCTCTAAAATAATTACATCAATTTGTTTTGCAAGGACAGACTGCTCTAGTTTGACATTTAAGGAGAAGGAAAGAAAATTTTATTATTTATATTGTATATAGGAGAAAAGTGATTTCCCTATATTTTATCAAGCAATAATCTAATAATTCAAGATATTAAAAAAGAGAGAGGTACTTGGCTGTTACCTTCTCATGCAGAAAGCATATTTTACTTAAATTTATTTAAATGCCACTTTTATCATGAAACTAAGAATCATTATACACCTTTCACATTATTGCAAAGTAGTTTATTAATTGCAAGCAAAACTTTTTCCATTATTCTGAATTGCCTATGACCAATTTATCTTTTTTCTTTTTTTCCTCAAATCCATTTATTCAAAATTATCCCCTGGCTCATCCTTAATTTAAGCTCAAAAATTATCAGCTCATGATGACTATTTGAAGCTAGAGCTGTCCTCTTTTCTGCTGAAGACAAAGTCACATCATATGCTTTCATATGCTTTCTCTCTTTGATCAGATGGATGAACACAGTGACCCATTTGTGCTAAAAAACCTCCCAGCAGTCAAGAGAGCACACCATATTAGCTGTCACATACTATAAAGTGGTATGAAATACAATACGAATATGCCCAACAGCTTTTTGCCCTGTAGTGTAGTCAATTAAAGAACTTACACTTTATCACAGCTAAAGCCTAACAATGCAGCCAAGTGAGTGGCAGTTGTAATATTTGGGTTTCAGAAGTCAGGTGATTTAGGAAGGTGATCAGCCTCTTAACAAAAGCACTTATTTTTGATACACAGAATCAAGTTTCCATAGATGTTCTTGAGTATTTACTTGAAGTTTACTAATACATGAACAGCAGTATACTTGGTAAAAAAATTTGCAAGCAATGGTTGACACAATGCAATTTGTGGAAGAAGTTTCACCTGCAGAAAACTAACACATTAGCAAAAGTTGGTTTGTTTTAGTCTCCAGTTGCATAAAACTTGAAGATCTGCAAGATAATACACATACCTAAGGTGTATATTAAGTCTGCTAATGGATTTGGACTTGTAAGAACATAATTTTTTTCTTCATGCTTTGGGGGCAGATGAGAAGAAACCTACTTTTAGTGACCTTCTAGAGCAGGAAACATGCAATAGAATTTTGGTTATTTTTTCCTTTCTGATTTCATACTATGTTGCTGAGATGCATTGTCTTTTCTGTAATTTATATGATGAGACAGGAGGATCTCCTAAATTGTTAGAAACTATGGTAGATGTTTTTTCAAGTATTTTTTCTAAGGATCTAAGGGTCTAAAGTTCAAGTATTTTTTCTAAGGGTCTATTTTTTCTAAAGTCTCACTCGTCTTCAATATTAACAAGTATCCTATTTTCTCTTACATTCCAGAAGAGTTAGCGTGGCTTTAAAACTTTGTGATTATTTCATTGTTTGCTTTACTTTTCAGCTCTGAGTCATGCAACCTTTAATCTCCTTTAGATTAAAACCCCCACGAATATCATTTAACACTTTCCTATTTAGAAAATGCTTGAGGGATGCTTTACTGTGCCCTGTGTCTTGTTCAGCTCTCTACTGTTTCATAGCAATATTGTTTGGTTACACATTGTAACAAATAATTATTTCATGTTTTTGAATGCACTTATTTCTCACATGATACTGACAACCTTATTTAGGTGTAGAAAAGTCAAATTAGTTGTGTCCACATTCAGCACTTAAATTTGAACTATTTTCAAAGAACATATATTCAGGAAGGAAATTCTAATAAGATTATAATCTCAAATGTTATTCTGACCTTTTAGAAATAAAAAGGCCTACACAAGCTATTTTTCTACCCTATTAAATGAAAAAAAAATGGAACTGTTTTCTGGCACTGAAATGCCCTGTGGGTATGGCATTGTCCACTTCATTATCATCAAACTGGATTTACCTCACAAAACAGGGTGGCCACATTAAAACTGGCTTAAGATATCTCCCCAAACAATATTTGTTAGGATAGAGAAATCCTTTGGGAAATGTTAGCTGTCCAGCTTCTGATATTTGGGGATTGTTCTAAACAGTTTAACAGTATAAGTGGTTGAGTTTCATTGATTTTGCCTGAGATCTAGCACTTTTGGATCAATTAGTTGCAGTCCAGGGGATTGAGAGACAATGTTCAAAACTGCCAGTTCTATTTTCCCCAGGAAAATTGCACAGAAGCCTGAAGAGGGCATTTCCAATAGCCTGTGTGCACTGAGCAGACCAACAACCAAAATCTCCTTGGGACACTATTCCTTCACTCTTTAAGGGTCTGTTCTGATATCTGTACACAGAGTTTGCCTAATACAAGCAGGAGAAGGTTTCACACAATGGAACAGCGGCAGCTACTTTTATCATTATAAGGTAGAAAAAAGTACTGATAGTGTGTCTTCTTTATATAGTGGCCTGAGGGTAAGAGCATTGCACACAAAATTGAGAAGTGGATTCAGCCTTCTTCTGTCTGAAGAGGTTCAGGTATTTCTTGCTCCATGTAAGAAACCTGTCCTTTAGGCTGTCTTATAGTTGCTCAAGTGGCTGAATGTATGCCATTTATCCAGAATCTGTGAAAGTAATGTAAAAATTTTTGGGTATGACAGAGAGAAATTGAGGACGGATATCTGTGATCCACTGGCATAAACAAAACTGCCATCCAGCATCTGTTCCAAAGACATTTTTATCTAGTTATAATACACTGTAAAACACAGCTACTTGGAACAGTGGCTCTGAGCAGCTGGGTGCTTCTCAATTCCACCTCTGTCTCCAGCAGCTGTGTGGTTAGGACGCTTGACTGATAAAACAGAAAGGAACTTTAATTTGCATCGGGCAGGACAGTGAATTAAATTTGGTTCTCCCACTTCTGGGGAAGTGTTCCAACACATTGAATAAGAAAGGGAGGCAGGAGGAGGGAGAAACAGTGGCCTTACTGTTTGCAGGGAAAACCTGGATCTTGCTCTGTTTTATAAAGAGCTTTGGCACCATACTGCATAAAAAGGTCAAAGCTAATCCTAATTGGAAGGAGATATGACCATTTGACCTAACATTGTTCATCTCTGTCCTGAAAAAGACACATCTGTCTTCTGTCTTCAGCATTGCTCATTGTTAACTAAATTCGCACATGGCGAATTGCATTTTCAGGCACCCATTTTTTCAAGGGCAGAAAGAGTTCATCAGTAGATGTAATTTGGTTTTGACTATTAGAATTTGAAATAGTATGTAGACTTTTAACACTGGGAAGGCTTATGTATCTGATAGATTGTATATTTTTTTAATTAAAAAAGACACTTTCTTAACACAGAAAGTTTATTTTTGTTATCTCATTAGACTGTTCTGCCCATTACAGCACTAGTGTTGGCTCTCTTCATGGCTTTTGTATGAAACTTAGGGGACTGATCAATATGGATTTCATAATCTGTGACCATGCAATACAATTAATATTTAGTCCATGGTGAAATTTGAGCTCTTGATATTGAGCACCATGTAAGAAACTAATTTAATAAATTACTTTTCCATTGATGTTATTTCTGTGTGCAGAGAATAACTGTTTTTCTTTCCACTTTTTTTCATGAAAGGACTCAGAGAATTTTGCTTTAGATTAATTTATTTTACAGCTACTGAGAAATAGTAAAGAAACAGGCAGTGGTCAGGTTTTCTCTCCATAGAGCAATGTAATTGCTCCTTGTTGTAGCAATCCAGCCTTACTACATGAAAATAGTGACAGAACCGATCTAGGAACTTTGATTTCCATATCCCAAGGTGGAATTTAAGATTCAGTGACTTCTTTTGCATTTCACTGAGCCAATTTTGCATTCCTATTCTTGTTCAATAAAATGTGAAGTACTTTTTAGAATTCCTTACACCTTAAAATGGAACAGAGTAAAAACAACACCCCAACAACCCAGGATATCATTAAAATCATCATGACAGCCTTCCTGCAAAAGACGAAATTCACAAGCATTTATTGCTAGCTGCTTAAGTTATCCAAAACCATTACAGATTTTGAGAACTGGCAACAAAACAGCACGTCTTTAGAATAGTCTTTTTCTGTTATTTCTGGGCTTGAATTACTCTTGTTTGAGCAGCATGAGAATGACAGCTAGCACCTCCAAAACAGTCATTATTGGTCATTTCAGCATCTCCCTGGCTATAGTTGATTGTACAGCAAGCTTTTATAAAGGCTGTCAGATGCTCATTCCTCCCCTGCTGCAAATTCTTAATAATTTCTGCAAAAGCATCTTGGATACTTCACAATTCTTTTATCAATGGCCTATTTTCACTCTTGCAGGCTGAAAGTGCTTCATCTGTATGGTTTCTCTTTCAGTTATGGTCTGAAGTCCTTTAAAAAATCGATAAAACTATGAAAGTCTTTTATAACCTTACCATANAGCTCTCTCAGCCTGTCCTCATAGGAGAGGTGCTCCATCCCTCTAATCATCTTGGTGGCCCTGCGCTGGACCTGTTCCAACAGTTCAATGTCCTTTCTATGTTGAGGACTCCAGAGCTGGACACAGTACTCCAGGTGGGGTGTTTTTTGCACTATTATTCATGTTACTTTTTTCCCAGGACTAAGTTTTTAAAGATATAGATCATGCCTCTTCCCCTTCAGAGTTTATTAGGACAAGGCTCTGGGAAGACCTTATAGCAACCTTCCAGTATCTGAAGGGAGCTTACAGGAGAGCTGGAGAGGGGCTCTTTGTCAGGAAGTGTAGTTACAGGACAAGGGATAATGGTTTTAAATTGGAAGAGGGGAGTTTTAGATGAGATATCAGGAAGAAATTCTTTCCTGTGAGGGTGGTGAGGCACTGGGACAGGTTGCCCAGAGAAGTTGTGGATGCCCCATCCCTGGAAGTATTCAAGGCCAGGCTGGATGGGGCTTCGAGCAACCTGGTCTAGTGGGAGGTGTCCCTGCTCATGGCAGGGGAGTTGGAACTCGATGATCTTTAAGTTCCCTTCCAACTCTAACCATTCTATGATTCCATGATGCAATATATCTGACAAATACAGCCTACATGATGGCTGTTACTAAATTCCCTTATTTTTTTTAACTGAAGAGAGTAAGAGCATCAGTAGTACTTAAAAGTATACAGCAAGGAATGAGGGTATGTATTAATGGTTTCTTATCTGCCCAGACTTAACATTTATGTATGTGCACCTACCCTATATGCTTCACGTGAGGTGCATGCCTGGATATAACTGGGGAAACATCTGAAAGTGCCATAAAAGTCGTAAGAAGTGCAAATATGGCACAGCAGGAGAAAGGTAGAGAAGGGAAATAGTGTTGAGGGGAAGAATCATTGCCACAGACCATCTGCTGGACACCTCCCAGAAACACCACTCTGCACACCAGGGTCTCACCATGCCTGGACACACTGTGCTTCACTCCCTGATGGTAGGGAGAGGGCAAGGTTCATGAACAAGTACAGGTGCAAAAGGAAGAGATGGAGTGTCACATTGGGATTATGGTGCTTTGGGATATGCAGTGGTTTGCAGAGGTGATAAAGTTTGTGTCAGCGAATGAAGAAACTGGAGTAGGTTTAATCAATCACTTTTCATGGTGCTGTGATTGGTATGATACCTGTGTGCAATACCAACTGTTTTCAATCAGTTGTTTCTGTATTATTGGTTGATTCTATTTTACTTATGGTCTGCTTTCCAAGTAAACTGCACAGTTTATGCTCAATTGCTTAAACTGTCCACATGTAAAACAGACAAAAGTGAATAAGAGCGTTATTGCAGCCATACAGGGATCCATTCACTCCTTTAATCATGCATAATATTGGGAAGATTAGTTAACATATGTAAGAAATATAGAAAGTAAATACTCTGTCTTCAAAGTAAGGTCCAAATAGTGTGCACTGAATTGTAAATATTGCCAAAGCCACATATAATAATGAGGAGAAACAAATTACTGAATAATTATGGCCTATTTAATAACTTTTAAATGATTGATATTCCACACAATAGTCTTCCTTTAGTATGTATGTAGGATTTCTAAAACAATATATAGCAAGGGATGGGAAGAGGTCTGCTCTTTCACGTATGGGATCTGCCTCGAGCACAGCACTCTAGCTTTTTTGGGCTTCTGCACAATTCTGCAAAGTTAAGAATTTTGTAGCTTATCCCCCTGGCCAGTTCAGCTCCTCTACTGTTTTGCTTCCTAGGGTAATGCTAGGTTTTGATGTCAGGTCATGCCACACCTCCCACTTCTGGTTACCCTACCTCTTCTAATCTGCTCCATTTAATCTCTGTGTCTACAACAGCATCAAAACCCACCTTTTCCCACTTAGTACAACAGGGCACTTTAGTAGTAATACAATCAATATCTTCTTGTTCATGTGTTATCTTAGGCCCTCCCTGCAGTTCCTGAGCATGATTTCATGTTCTGTTTTGCCTCTTCCGCCAAACAGAGCCCCTGGCTAGCTTGTGTGTTTCATGGCACAGTGAAGTAGTTTAAACAGATAGGCTGAAAATTGCACATGGGGTAGATCTCTATCTCTAGCTTCAACATCTTATTAATGAATTTAAAACTCCTCCTGTAGTATACCCACATTGCTAGACCACAGAAGCAGGGCTTTGCTTTTGCATATTTATTTAATTCAGAGTTGGATTTGAAGGGACAGATCCTTCTAAGAAAAGGCACATAATTTCAGAACAAAGCACCATTTTGCCATTGACTGCTAGGAATCCTGCCCACACTACCCGCTCTCAGGTCTCATCAAATAAATCAACATGTATTTGTTATCTCTGTGCTGTTGATTTAGGACAATTTGATTAAACTATGGCCTGCCAAACAAGCACTTGTTGTGTAGCATTGTGTAATACCACAGGCACTATCTGTTTTGTAGGATATTCCTGTGCCATGGCAGTGCTAACCAATACACTGTACTTCATGTCATTGCCTGAGATTTGTGTGACAAAACTTCTCTAACAGTAGAAAAAAGTAAGATGCCGAAGACCAAATTATCTTTTATGACATCCACTGAATACACAAGTGATTACCTGCACATGAAGGCAGAAATCTGTCCCATGTAGGCTTTGTATTGGTAAATACTGCAAGATTTTTGTGTGATTTGATTAAACCCTGAATGTTAGTGTGAAGATTTCCATTTGTTTTTAAGGTTGTTTATTGTTTACTTGTATCACATAGGTAGAAACATAAGCTTTCAAAGAAAACAAAGGTGCAGACCTGTGCAGCGGGAGGCAGAAATAGGAAAATTTCAAAGAAAACAATGATGCATATCTTTGCAGGAGGGTCAAATCCCGAGACATGTAAGAACAGGTTCACATAGAAAAGTTTGTGAAAAGATGATGTAAAATCTTAGAGAAAAAAAAAAAAAGATGGGGGCCTGTATGTCCAAGGCCTATGCCCTCTACTTAGCAGTCCAAGGTAGTCACTACCACAAGAGACAGAGAGAACAAAGTGGGTAAAAGAGCAGGCAGGATAAGGATTACTGACAAATGTCAACTCATAAATCTGCAGCCACAAAAGCAAACAAGAAAGTGAGCACGTAGATCTGAGTGGGAACTCCCTGTCTAGTGAGACACATTCAGCCCCACACAAGGCCATTCCCTTTCAGCTTAGGAGCTGGTCAACACTGAAAGCCAAAAGTCCTGATCCCTGTGAGCAGAGAGCGAGTGCGTGTAAGCAAGATATATATTTCTCTTGATGGCCGAACAACCCTTTATCAGCTTCATAAGGGCTTCCTCGTACTCTTTGGGCACAAAAATTTGATGGACAGATGAGAAACCATGCAACATAAAGAACACTTGTTAAATTAACTCTGTTTTACTAAAACACTAGATTTTGCTAGACTTAGAGTCTGAAGGGATACTGCTTTATTAGTCTGAGTAATTTTACAGTTGTACAATGGAAATGTGACAGAAATATATAGAATCATAAATTGAATTCCCTCATTTATTTGATATTTTTAAACTAAAATTTATATTCCAACTTATTTAACAGGTGTGTTTCTCTACAGGGCAGGGATCATTCCACAAAACATTGTATTGACTAGAGATAAATTGCTGACACAATCTTAAGCTCAGTCTGTTTAAGCCTGACAAAATAGTAATCAAAAATTTAATAATAATAATAATAATAATAATAATAATAATTTCCTTTGAAGGCATTCCACTCATATGCAGAGTACTGTACAGTTCCCACTACTATACAGAGAGCTGCATAGTTCCCATTCACAGTATGTGATTTCCTATAATAAGAGGTCAGTTGGAATACTTCTGATTTGCTGGATCAGGTACTTAGCCTTGGACTGTGTTTTGGTCAGTAAGGAAACAGTGTTTCGATAGTTGGATTTGTATTCTGTTTGACTGTCTCACAACTCAATTTACATTTGTAGATAGCCATAAATAAGTGCAGGTAAATAAGTAATAATAATAATACACACAAAAAACCCTCAGTGAAAATTTAGTTGCTTACAATGAAATCTGAGTTTCGAGCCTGGCTTTAAGAATGTGAGAAGTCTTGACTCCTGCCAAGAAGTAAAGTACTGGTNCTTGTATCACATAGGTAGAAACATAAGCTTTCAAAGAAAACAAAGGTGCAGACCTGTGCAGCGGGAGGCAGAAATAGGAAAATTTCAAAGAAAACAATGATGCATATCTTTGCAGGAGGGTCAAATCCCGAGACATGTAAGAACAGGTTCACATAGAAAAGTTTGTGAAAAGATGATGTAAAATCTTAGAGAAAAAAAAAAAAAAGATGGGGGCCTGTATGTCCAAGGCCTATGCCCTCTACTTAGCAGTCCAAGGTAGTCACTACCACAAGAGACAGAGAGAACAAAGTGGGTAAAAGAGCAGGCAGGATAAGGATTACTGACAAATGTCAACTCATAAATCTGCAGCCACAAAAGCAAACAAGAAAGTGAGCACGTAGATCTGAGTGGGAACTCCCTGTCTAGTGAGACACATTCAGCCCCACACAAGGCCATTCCCTTTCAGCTTAGGAGCTGGTCAACACTGAAAGCCAAAAGTCCTGATCCCTGTGAGCAGAGAGCGAGTGCGTGTAAGCAAGATATATATTTCTCTTGATGGCCGAACAACCCTTTATCAGCTTCATAAGGGCTTCCTCGTACTCTTTGGGCACAAAAATTTGATGGACAGATGAGAAACCATGCAACATAAAGAACACTTGTTAAATTAACTCTGTTTTACTAAAACACTAGATTTTGCTAGACTTAGAGTCTGAAGGGATACTGCTTTATTAGTCTGAGTAATTTTACAGTTGTACAATGGAAATGTGACAGAAATATATAGAATCATAAATTGAATTCCCTCATTTATTTGATATTTTTAAACTAAAATTTATATTCCAACTTATTTAACAGGTGTGTTTCTCTACAGGGCAGGGATCATTCCACAAAACATTGTATTGACTAGAGATAAATTGCTGACACAATCTTAAGCTCAGTCTGTTTAAGCCTGACAAAATAGTAATCAGAAATTTAATAATAATAATAATAATAATAATAATAATAATTTCCTTTGAAGGCATTCCACTCATATGCAGAGTACTGTACAGTTCCCACTACTATACAGAGAGCTGCATAGTTCCCATTCACAGTATGTGATTTCCTATAATAAGAG
>VXBW01002022.1:35616-48740 GCA_013400375.1 Thinocorus orbignyianus | reverse complement strand
TTTTTTTTTTTTTCTGAAAGATTCCGAAGTATTGCTAAATCATACTTCAGAAGAGCAGATGGTGTCTTACTGCTGTATGATGTAACATGTGAAAAAAGCTTCCTTAATGTGCGAGAGTGGGTGGATATGATTGAGGTAAGACCCTTAAGTATGTACAACTTACAAACTATGTTTCACTGCATTGTTAACCTTTTAGTTTGTAAAATTGAGATATCTGTGTATTGGAATTAGTCAGACTGCAACCTCTCATAAAACTTTTAAATGTGCCTGACCTATTCAGTTAGTATTAAAACTGATACATCCTTTTCTATAAAAGGATATTATGTAATCACACTCTTCCTATTTGCTTCCTTTTGAAATGAGTGTGAGAGCCCATTTCAGATACCCACTTCTGAGTGGGCTTGATTACTCCTTGTAGTCTTTGCATTTTAAGCCAATAGGCTAGATACTGTAAATTCTGTAAATTAGTTCAAGTGAAGTTTTCAGTATTTCTCTCTACTGCTAGTTCTTGTTTGTTTATTTGAATGCAGATTTGCATTTAATGAAGAGTGTTTTTCTCTTGTACCAGAGGTGGTTAGTAGGAGGGAAAGTGATAAGCAAAATCTCTAATTCATCTTCTGAAAGCCATTTCTTTTATTCACAGTACAGGAGTTGGTCACTTTTCCCGTAGTGATTTTGGCATATAGGATTTGCACGTAGTAACCATTTCCGTTGGGTTAAGTTAACACATGAAATTCTTTTCATAATTTGTCTTTTTTTTTTTGTGATAGAGTGTAAGCCTTTTTTGTGCGGGAAGGAAATCTATTTGTTATGATGATGCTAGTTTCTTTTTTGTATTTTGAGTGTTCTAGCAATAAGGGAATAAAATCTTATCTCTTTAAAGGATGCGACTCATGAGAATATTCCAATTATGATGGTTGGAAACAAAGCAGATCTCCGTCAACCTGTTACAGAACAAGGGCAAAAATGTGTGCCTATAAACTATGGAGAAAAACTGGCTATGGTAAGGTCTCCTGGTATACTACTTTAGTATGAAATGGCCTTAGAACTTTGATCTGTGGTTTTAACAACTTCAATCTAAAAGCCTCGTGAGAAACTAGTAAAGGAAAGTAATTTTCTGGTCATTTGGTCTAATTTAGTAATTAGGATTCATATATATTTTTCATGAAAACGGGGCTTTTTTGATGACGTTTGTTGGAATAAATCACATCTTAGTGTCCACTGAGCTGAACTTCATTATTGGCGAAGATAGTCTTCTCAGTCTTTATGGTGAAAATGTGGATGGAGTAGAGACTGAGTTTTTCAGCTGCCAAAGAGAAATTGTCAGTGCAAATATGAAACATGGTAGTGAGCGTATCAGGCTTTTCACCTGGCTTGTGTCTGTTCAACTTTTGAATACTTTAATCTTCAAGAGACTATCCTGTATTCTTGCCCTGTCTGCAGAAAGGAAAAAAAATATAAATAGAAGTGTGGACAAGTTTTTTNTTTTTTTTTTTTTTTTGCGTGTACTTATATAGGGCACATGGGATGCACTTATCCCCTACTTTGCAGAAAAAGATGTAGAATCTCTAGGGGCTTGAGCTGCTGAGTGCTTACCCAATTGGTTGATTATATGGGGGCAGAAAACTTATCTGTTACTTATGGAATGATATTTCTGGTTGACCTAGAATACCAGATGCTGTAGTTTATGCATAGCTAAAAAGCTGGATTCAGTAACCTGTTACAAAAACTCTCTTCCTATTTTATAGTCTTGTGGACAAGAAGATTGGGCATTAAGCCTATGATGTGTTTTTTGTTCAGTTTGTTAATTCAGAATATACTGAATATAAAAAGGGTACAATTACAAAGCGATTACTGCTTTTTTTCACAGTACTAAAGTGAATGTATTGGAGAATGAAGGGTACCAGAAGAGATGCTGTTCATTGAAATGTGTGTCATCTTTGTGTTACTGAGGAGACCATTTGTAATTGAATATACATATTCACATGGGAACCATTTCAGATTAGTTGGCTTAACATTTTATTTTTACTCACAGACTTATAATGCACTATTCTGTGAAACAAGTGCTAAAGATGGATCTAATATTGTAGAAGCAGTTCTTCATCTTGCTCGGTAAGTAGCAATGTTTCTATTCTCGAATAAACATGTCGGAGTTTATTTTATAAAAAGGACATTCTATGTTAACACACAAAGACACACATGTGCATCTAACATGATACCAAAATAAAATTTAAAAAAGAATACCACATTAAACATTTATAGATAAATACAAGGCAGGATTTCATTTCAGCTTAATCAAGTAACGTTTTTGCTTGCAAATGTTACAAAGCTGTTTCAGTAATTAATACTTAAATTAGAGCTCAGTTAAGGAGCTCACAATTTTAAAACCTGTTTTGGTGAATGAATTAATTTTTTTTAATGGTGCATTGATTTACTTCCTTAATTCTTTCCAAAATTAATTTCAAATGCATATAATACTATGTATAATTGGTTCTTATTTTTTTCCTATGTATTAATATGTATTCAGTATTATTACTGACCATTCTAATTCCGCCTGTTTTCTTTGATGTCCCTTTCTCTAAATTATTTAAAAGATAGAAATTCTGATTATTTCTGGTATTTCTGTGATAATGTGTGTACCAAACATGACACTTCTCCTGCCTTTCCAAACCATTCTTTGTTACAATATAGTATTTAAGGGCTGGCAGTATGTAATGAATTGTCAGCGTTTGATGTCTCAGTTTAGTATATAGAGCTCAAGGCCAGAGTTGCAAACTCTATTAATGTGATTTTTGCAGCAACCTAACGTAATAATCAGACTTTTTGATATGTAGTCAGTATTTGATTATTCATTGTTAAAATACTAATGATTAACATGGCTTGAATACAAAATACTGGCTTTCTAGAGAGAATCATTGATTCTTCACATGGGACTTTCAAGAGCACCTGTATTTCCGGGCAAGTGCATCTGTCAGAGGTGCAGCAAGAATGTAGGCATAGGTTTGTAGGTCAGTGTGAACACAAAGTTAATTGCTGTTTTGTTAAATTAGTTATTTCCAAGAACCTGGCCATGAGCGCAGCGGTGGATTATGAAATTGGAGAACATACATAGCACAGTTATATAATATTCTTCACAGTTGAAAAATTGTCTCTAATGTTTAAATATGGTGACTTTGTTTAACTTTTTCAAGAATAAAAAAAAAAAGTGTTTTGGCAATTGGAGCGTCTCTTTTCAGAAACTAAAAAAAAAAAAAAAACCCAAACAAAAAAATTGGTATTTTTCTTCACAAGGTTCACTAATCCTTAAATGGTCTAAACATTAGCCAGAACCTTGGTCTGGAATGATTGGCTGCAAATTCTTTACTCAGGCCTTAGTAATTTGTATTCTTTGAATGAAGCACTTCATTTTGAAATAAAAATTTCTAAATGAACATTTCATTACTGTTGTGTTAAATAATACAGTGTTCTGAGAGGAACTTAATGAATGTATTGTATTAATAGGAGGAGGACTTAGATTATATTATATATAAACAAGAAATTTTAGAGCTGGCTTGTTTAATTCTAGGCAGCCTGTAGTAAGAATACAGATCAATAAACAGTCATAGATACACAACTTTTAAGTCTGTGTTTATAATAGAACATCCAACAACATGCATTTTCCCCTGAGGGTAAATTTATACTTCACACTGCAGTGACTTAGTTTTACACTTTCAGGTATGAATGTGTTCTGTTTCTGCGTAATAGACTATTAGTAGACAGAAGCAAACAAATTAAAGAAAAATGATCAAAAGAAAAAGAAAGGGAAAACAGAACATTGTGGTGTTATTACATATCACAAATTATTGTATTTCTGTCACTAACTGTGATTTGTGTAGAAATACTGATTACGCCCAAATTGGAACCTTAGGAGACATGTTGATTCTGTGCACTAAAAACCATAGTGTTAACCATACAATACATGATTGTGAGTTCTGTAAGATATTCTGGAAGGAATGGAATAATGAGCATGAATCTATTAATTCAGTGCATTTTTTTTTTTTTTTTGGTTTTATCTTTTTACAGCGAAGTGCGAAAACGAAGTGATAATCAGGATGATACACGGTCAGTAACCAGCCTGGCTGGGACACCTGTCAGAAAGTCAGCACTCACGAAAAACTGTTGCAATGTTTAAATGGTAGATACTTTTCATGACCTAAACACCTTGTATATTTAAAAAAATACATATATGAAGGATTTCTATAATGTAGTCTTTTTACTGTGGATTTATACATTTGTGTATTTAGAAATTGAACATCATGTTAAAAATCCACTCTTTCTACTCGTATTTGTACACTTGCTTTGCCCCATAGGCTTCACTTTTCTTAAGTAATAAAAGTCAGTGAAGTGACCTCAGAATCAATGCTACAGTAATTACTGCAGACAATATTATATTTTATTTTTTTTAGCTGCTCGTTTCTTTAAGGGCTCATTATTTCTTGCATACAGAACATGATAATGTCATACGTCACCCATAAAAAAAAAGAAAAAATTACAGCTTCAATTAATGAAATCTCTTTTTGCCCATGCCTGCTTGTCTAGTTTTTTGAAGGCCTTAAGTTATTTGTTGATGAAACATTTCCCAAGAAAACACCAAACCGTTAAAAGGTTGCTTAGATCCAGGTAAAGCCTAAGTTCAGGGTATGAAGGAGAATGGTCTCTGTTGGGAAAAAAGATTGTGGCAGGTGCATGGGGTTCTGGTGTAATTTTGCAAAAACTGGTGAGTTAGAATTTATTTGGTTTTGAGAGTTGGGATTTGATTCAAAACTGAGAAGTAGATTTTGCATCTAATCCTACACAGATCAGACATGAAAAGAATATTTGCGTGGACCAGTACCATTCAAAAGTCTAGAGAGAGTACCAATATCTGTGATATGTACTGAGATGGATTAATGGTCCAATGTCTTCCTGTTTGTTTTAACTATGTCGTTATTAGTATTACAGAGAGAGATGAGTTGTTTGAAAAACAAGAGAAAAAACTACATCTTCCATTCAAACACTAATTGAGGGATTGTAGTAGTACAGAGGAGTTTTAACAGATAGTCTTTATGCATTTTTAAAGTTTTAAATCTGCAGTTGAGAGAATTGCTGCGCATGCACAAGCATCTGTATAAACTGTTCATTAAAGAAGTCCCTGAAACAAATAGCAGCCACTTACCTTAATGAGAATTCTTTTGCCTGATTTTTAGGAGAATTCTGAGAAACTAACCAGCAGGCAGTAGCTTTAGGCATTAGCATCTCTAAAGACTTGAGTTACTATTGCTTATAGTAATAATTCTCAACAGTCCTATAGGGTTAGTGAAAGTTATACGTATTTCTACAGCTAACAGTCATGGTCCACTTCTCAGATTTCACAAATTTTGATGGGAATGGGATAGGGCTCCTTCAGAGCCAGCAAACACCATTTCAGTCTTTTCTGTATATATTAATAAAACATCTCCAGACTGAAACCTAGCTTGGTAAAACAACCTTGGATAAAGTTTTATGGACTAATTTGAAACCCATGAGATTACCAGCTGTTACTGCATTTTATCAGAACTATATTTGAACACTGTATAACCTGTGGCATGCTATCAGTTTTATAAAATGGTGAGTTCTCAGAAACAGGATGATTCACCATTTGAAAAAAAAACACCTCAGTTTTAAAGTAGGAAGAGTGCCGTTTTTAGGAATCCTTTCAAACCTCTAGATCAGAGCAGCTAATTTACAGCTATCTGAAATCTTGTTCTTAACAAAACAGGAAATCTAATGCCAGAAAGAATAAGGTGTTTTATTTCACTGTATTGTGCTTCAGCTCTAGAAGAGAAAATATTGGTGTACTTTTTGAAGTAGTAAGAGAATCTTCACATAGTACCTTATTCCATGCAGGAGACTTTAACATTGTAGCATCTTTCCACCCAGCAGTACACGAAGCCTCACTGTAGTCCTGAGACTTATCTGGAGCATGTGGTAGAGAACAAAGGAGATATGGTCACATATGTATTGTTTACTATTAGCCATGTATTATTTAAATGGGAAAATTACAGCTGAAATTAGCTTAATTGAGAGAAAAACCATGCTTAACTAAACCCGTTGATGAGGGCCAGTTCTGTGTTCTTTGTGTATAAAATCTTCTTTCTCTCTAAGGGATGAAACAGAAGTAGAATTTATATGGGTTGTTCTTGCAGATAGTTCTTCCTGCAGCAGTAGGGAGGAGAGCTGGAGATGACCCAGCACTTGGTTTCTGAAAAGTAAGCTTACAAAGTGTAGGTATTTATATTTTTCAAGATGACAAGGTCTTATTGTAAGCTGTTTCTTTACATTCCAAAATACTGTTCCTTCAGTGTTATTAACTTCTGTTAACTTGTAGGGCCTAGTCTGAGGCTCAGTGTTCTGTGTGTGCCTCCTGAACCATCGTGTTTGACCAGCTCTGTGGTATTGGCCTGCAGTAAATGAGGTGACATATGTTTACCTGAGCCTTATTGACACACCTGCATGAGCAAAACATTTTGATTGGGTACAGAAAATCACATAAAGTTGTTTGCATGAAAAATTTCTGGAAGTGGTTTTGTCTGACTTCCCAAGCACCTAAGCAGAGGTGGACTTTTTCCAGCCCTAGATCAGGTTAAGTGGGGGTTTAGCCAGGCCGTGAAAATCCCCAAAGACAGGAGGGGCCACCACCATTTTAGGCAATCCGTTCCCATGCTCGCACTCCCCTTCTTTATAAAAATTTCTCTCCATGTCCAAACTTAGTTACCCTCATGGCTGCAAATCTGTAGCTGTTTCCCCTCATTATATCATTGCCTGCTAACAAGAATGGTTTCGCTGCAGTCGTGGTAACTCCTCTTTCAGTATCTGTAGGCTATTAGATCCCTTTCAGCCTTCTCTTCACTGGCATAATAGCAATAATATGGGTTCCACATCATAAAGTTAGCAGTGTGTGTGCATGTGCAGTAATTGCTTTCATATCTGAAGTGCTATGTTATCATACAGAGTGTGCCATGTGAAGGTCCATGCCTGTAGAGAGCCTGGTTAAAGGATGTGAGTCCAGGGACCTGCCTTCACACCTATTTTTAACTCTCTGTAGGGTTGGGCTATTGATATTTTGGGTACTTTTTTTGCCATTTATTTTAGTGACCAAAATATTTCATGTTATTTGGAAAAACTGTATAAACTTAATTCTTTTTTTTAAGCTCTGTGATGATTTTTTTTTTTAATGTGTCATGTAAAGCAACTTTCATTTCAAACAGTGTTGTTTTTTAAGTATGATTCAGGGTTGGAAACTGTTAAGAAAGTTTTACCTTGGAGTAGTTTTATGGTCAATGTCTTAAGTTACTGAAAAAGCACAACCAAATGGGGATATATCTATAGCTCAGTTGGAACTGGTTTTGGAAATCCTGTGATGATCAGTTCCATCAAGTGAATGTTCACATAATGCCGTGTAGAATACATGTGAAAGCAGAAGAACTTGGAAAAAAATATTTGAATTTAGAAATTACAGCATGTATTTATACATAGAAATAATGGATATCAAGTTTTCTGTTATTGCTTCAAATGGTTGCCTTGCCTTGCCTAAAATGTAAAATGCCAAACATCAGCTTTATGCTCTGACATGGTTGCACTATTGTAATTAGAATATTTTTATGGTTTTGCATAGTACGTAAGAACTATTCATTTAATCATATAAAATTATTTTTTTAGTACAGGATGTGTTCCCGTAATACATGTATTTATTTGAAAAGGAAAGACCATTCATGTTTTTCCTCCTGATCTGTATATAAATTATTTTTATTCAATTGAAATGGAAGTATTACTTTATTCTGTATTGTTTTTGACCCTTTTTAATTGTCACATAGTATACATTTCTGAGGCAATAATTTCTGTGAGATGGTCTGGGAATGTTTTGATCACATAAGTTCTTATAACCACTTTGTGCCTATTTAGCATACATTAGTGGCTTTTTCTTCTAATGTGCAGCTTCTTCTAATTGTTCTTAGAAGTACAGTTATGGCCTAACATGGTTTAAGTGTTGTTCTGTGTAACTACTTTTGTATTAAGTGTAAAATCCTCTGTTGTTTTAGAAAAATAAATTACATTTTCAAATCCATATAGCCTGTTTAAGATGTATTCCAAGGGAAGTATATATGGGCCACTCCTGCAAGGAGCATCATGTAGATGTGCACCAATGCAGATCCCCAATTAAGCTATTAAGTTCTGTGCTAGTGCAGGCAGTCTGTTCATATATAGATCCTTTTGCAGAGGTTTTTCTTCTTTCCACAGTCCACTGCTGTGCAGCAATATCAGGTAGCTTTTTAAGGATAAAGATTTCGGTGAAAGATCCCTAATTCATAAACCAAGGCAGATATTTAGTCATACAGTTAGGGCACTTTATTATGTTACAAAGAAATCTACTTCCAAGATATTTCTGACTGCATTAGGTAATTTAAAAAAATGGACCAATATCTCATGTGCAGTTCAAATACCCTTCGCCTCTTCCAGATTTGTTATAGCACGTAATGCTATCCCTCTGGCTCTGCCCAGACTGCTAATGGATTGGAGAAGCTTTTTACAACATCAATTATTTTAGTTTTTTCTCCCACTGTATTACTGTCGGGTGTAATCCTTTCTTATTGGTATCCTTAGGACTGGTAGCATCAATATCCATCATTATTCATTTTTCCCCACCTATCTTGTTATATGAGAAAACTCTTCTTGTGGTAAAATCAACTTTGTCTCAGATACGTAGAATGTAGGTTCAAAAGTGTTACTCAGTTTGTCCTTTTTCTACAATTTCTGCTCTTTGAATTATGGCTGTAGGTATCTGGGTTTGTAGAAAAGTAGTCGTTGGGTGGCTGAGCAACAAATAAACCCCAGCTGTGAAGGTTTCCCACTCAATATAAAGTGAAATATTTAAAATAGCATGGCATTTTCTTACAAGTATGAGCAAGAAATTCAGTGCCAATTACATGTGCTGACTTAATAGAAGCCTTTATTTTATATAAATAAGGTTCTAAATTGTGAACACTCTTGAAACTTTAATTTATACTGTTTAGAAGTAAAACTGTGGTCTTCATGCAGTTTGTTCCTTCTCAAATCTACGGATCACGGCATTCACTGTAATTTTGTACATATATATGTTTAAAAAAAAGTACACATTTTCTGTGTTACACTTGGCTGTATAATAAAATATGCTTCGAAAACATTTTTCTTCAGTGTGTTTTCTTTTTGTCAGTTCTCATGAGCAGCAGTCCAGCATAGCATCTGTCACCTGCTGGCTTATTGTCATTAGGATTCACCAGTTTCTGTGGCCAGCAGAATTGACTCCCTCCAACTCTCAATTTACGTCTGAGCTAGAGATGGCTCTCACTATGAGTGCTGAGTAAGTCTTGAAGTTATGCTGCTGTATGTAGAGGTGCTTTAGCCACTCTCTCTAACTACTACTAAGTGATACTGTTAAGGTAACAAAGAAAAGAAAAAAATAGTCAGAAGTAATGTAACTATGCTCTATATACGGTTGCAGACATCAAATAGAAAGTAATAAGGCCCTCCATATGTCAAAACTATCCCAAACCCCAATTTAAAAGCTAAAGTTGGCAACGTAAAATGGTATCACAAGATCATTTAGGTTGGAAAAGACCCTTAACATCGAGTCCAACTGTTAACCTAACACTGCCAAGTCTACCACTAAACCATGTCCCTCAACACCACCTCCCTGTGCAATCTGCTCTACTGCTTGATAACCAATGTTTTCAGTGAAGACATTTTTTCTAATATCCAATATGAACCTCCCCCAGTGCAACTTGAGGCTGTTCCTTCTTCTCCTATTGCTTGTTACTTTGGAGAAGAGACCAACACCCACCTGGCTATAGCCGCTTTTTGGGTAGTTGCAGACAGTGGTGAGATCTCCCCTCAGCCTCCTTTTCTCCAAGCTAAACAATCCTAGTACACTTAGCTGCTCCTCATAAGACTTCTGCTCTAGACCCACTAGCTTTGTTATCCTTTTCTGGACATTTTCCACCATCTCAGTGTCCCTTCTGTAGTGACGGCCCAAAACTACACACAGTATTCAAGGTGTGGCTTCACCAGGGCTGAGTACAGGGGATGATCACTTCCCTAGTGCTGCTGGCCACACTGTTCTTGATACGGAAATACCACTGGGCACACTGCTGGCTCATATTCAGGCATCTGTTGACCAACACTCCTGGGTCCTTTTCCACCAGGTATCTTTCAAGCCACTGTCCCCCAGGCCTGTAGTGCTGCATGTAGTGCTTGTTGTGAACCAAGGTAGTTGGCCTTATTGAGTTCCATCTCGTTTGCCTTGGCCCATCAGNGACCCTTAACATCGAGTCCAACTGTTAACCTAACACTGCCAAGTCTACCACTAAACCATGTCCCTCAACACCACCTCCCTGTGCAATCTGCTCTACTGCTTGATAACCAATGTTTTCAGTGAAGACATTTTTTCTAATATCCAATATGAACCTCCCCCAGTGCAACTTGAGGCTGTTCCTTCTTCTCCTATTGCTTGTTACTTTGGAGAAGAGACCAACACCCACCTGGCTATAGCCGCTTTTTGGGTAGTTGCAGACAGTGGTGAGATCTCCCCTCAGCCTCCTTTTCTCCAAGCTAAACAATCCTAGTACACTTAGCTGCTCCTCATAAGACTTCTGCTCTAGACCCACTAGCTTTGTTATCCTTTTCTGGACATTTTCCACCATCTCAGTGTCCCTTCTGTAGTGACGGCCCAAAACTACACACAGTATTCAAGGTGTGGCTTCACCAGGNACTGGATTTAACTCCATTCACAAAAACTCTGAGCCCTGCCTTCCATGTAGATCCAATAGGAACTTTAAAGCGCTTAGTTGTCTGGTATCTTATTACAAATACATTCTTAGTAAGTGCAATTCTCAAAATACTAAATAAACTCCATTTTAATAAAAAGTAAGGTAGTTGACAACAACCTAACAGAGACATCATGGATTTTCAGGGTAGTCCTTAGATCTGTGGCAGATGTTTCTAGGCTTCACAACAGCTGCTGCTTTCCTGAGTGCTACTGACATCCAATGTTGCGAAGTTTTGGCATCTTGAGCTCCTTGATGAGATGACTTTAGAGTGACATTGACTAGAGGTACCCTGGGTATCTTTTTTTTTTTTTCTAGGCTTGTAGTGAAAGTTTTATCTTCTTGGCATTTCTCAATGAATTTTAGATTTACTTGAGCTGGTTGTCCTGCCTTACTCTGAAGTCCATAAGAGCATTATGTTCTCATGCATATCAACCTCCAATTAAATTGGAGTTAGAGCAGCAGAAAAAGTGTGTCTTGGGACAGCATGTGTAGTGTGACAGCAAGCCCTATTCTTCTAAGCTCACGTGCAGCTTCACTAGTGATTTGAACTGGAGCTAAATCATGAATGTGTGCCCCTTTCTGCCAGAGATCAACAAGCCCTGGAAGGATGGGGTGTGGTGTGTGCCACTCAAAATGCTCTTTTTGAAGCCTGAATTCCCTTCTTTTAGCACACAAAGCTAATAAGAAATTTGATTTTCCTATTAGTTTTCCTTTTTAGGTATTTTCCTCCCTTGTTTCTGTAACCTATTCTTCCCATGTCCATAATAGTAATATGAATTTAAATGTAATTTTGACTCTTTTAATTATCACAAATTAAAAATTATTGTTGAAACTGGTATCTGTAGCCATATTTAATACTTGTTACTATTGGCATGTAATCCAAAACAATTTTTATAGTCCTAAATTAAGGGACATGTCTTCTAACTGATATTATGGTCAATAAAGAATTCTAGTTCATAGTGTTGTAATCCAGGAAAAATGAGATGTGCAGCAATGAAAGTTGATCTTACTGCAACCAAGAGTACTCACCTGATAGTTTTCTATTTATATTTTTCTATTACTTTGTGCAAATAGTCACTGACTTTGCTAAGAATTTACTGTTGTGTTCCTTCTGCAAAAGATCTTTTTCTGATCCTATTAAAAATTGGAAAAAAAATATCAAAAATAGAAATAAGGATAGAATCCTTAAAAGTATGGAGAAAACCCTCTTTATTGAGTTCTTTGTTTTCTCTGCTCTGCTCTGTTAAAGTGTTTTCACTGGAATTAAAGACCAATGGAAAAACTTAAGATACAGGATAACAGGAAAAACAGGAAAAAGGCTAAAGCTACTATATTTAGAACAAAATACTGATTGCCTCATGGCTTTTTTTTTTTCTTTTTTTTCTTTTTTTTTTTTTTTTTTTTTTTTTTCCCAAGAGTAGCTTTCCAGTTTCGTCTGTATCCATTCCTGTAGGGTGTTTCCTTTTGTAGTTCTTGTGGAACTGTGTTCATATCACAAACCTGTCTTTACAGAAGTAACTGTTACTGGAGTTGTCAGAGAAAATCTCCAGGGGTTTAACAGCGAATTCCTGAGCAAAGTTCCCTTTACCACTTGAGTAAGTCAAAGTGCCTGAGGTTTGGATTGATTCCACTAAAAAAAATTACTTATCCTCTCTATATAAATGCACATTCTAAGATAAAATAGTAGCACAGATTAACTATTTGAAAGATGTTAAACCAGGCACTTTTCCCATATTTATTTGCAAGTCATCTGAAGTGACATGAATCATAGTGTAGGGCTAAGCAATGACTAGTAACCCCTTTCTGGGCAGCAATATTCTGATTCTAGAAAACTGGGTTTAGGCAGGTATATGCATAAATATGCCTATACATACACATGCACATTAAAGAATCTATGCTCTTTTTTACTTTTATATAAATGAATATATATATCTTGAATACATATATATGACCTCATCAATACTTATGAATATCTAAAAGGTAGGTGTCGAGAGGATGGGGCCAGAATTTTCAGTGGTGCCCAGCAACAGGACAAGGGGCAACAGGCACAAACTGAAACACAGGAAATTCCATCTCAACATGTGGAAAAACTTCCTCGCTTTGAGGATGCCAGAGCACTGGAACAGGCTGCCCAGAGAGGTAGTGGAGCCTCCTCCTCTGGAGATACTCAAACCCTATCTAGATGCATTCCTGTGCAACCTGCTCTAGGTGACCCTACTTTGGCATGGGGGTTGGACTAGATTATCTCTGAAGTTCTCTTCCAGC
>VXBW01002022.1:1461-28921 GCA_013400375.1 Thinocorus orbignyianus | reverse complement strand
TGGCTCATAGATAGTTTCGATTTCTGGCTTGTTTTCTGTTGGTTTTGGGAGGAGGTGAGTTGGAAATTATAAAGTGTGTTTTAGTTAAAGCTCTGAGTATCTGTTGCAGAGTTTTGATGTCAAATTACTTATATTTATGTGTGCATATATCTATTAATGTATACATTAATACATATATATTATATATATATGCATATATATACATATATATGCACACAGACACAAACTATTTTCCAAAATGAGTTGCTTATGAGGTTTCAAAAGCCATGTTTCTATGATTGTTTTGTGTTCAGTAACTCTGGAGCATTTATCCGTGTAATAGCATAGTCTTCTGCATCACTGGTTATATAGACCTCGTGCTCCAATAACTTTTGTTTGATAGGATTCAGATAAAATGCTGCTTAGTATACTTTGTATTTAAAACCTTACTTATAGCAAATAGAAAAGCAGACATTTAAAAAGATGTAATCAGGCTGACTTTAGAGGCTAATTAGGTTTCAACATATATATATTAAAATATGTGACTGAACAACTTGTTATAATTAATGTAAATGTCGCTGTGTGTTGTGGTAGAACTGCAATGGGAATTATTAGCAAATATAGTTTTTTGTAAATGAATATATCTTAATATATCTTAATTCCTTGTACAAATAATAATAAAAAAAGAACAAAAAAACAAACCAGCCAACCAACCAAACCCAAAACAGAACTGGCATTGTATTTTAGGAATTGATTATGAAAGTTTTTTCATGTAGGCAAATATCTATGTGACCTTAACAGAATCTTCACAAGATGACAGTGGAACAATCATTGCAGCGCCTGCAAGAGCAAGTATTACCAGTACTCCAAAAGAATTAATCTCACTGTGTTGAACTGCCTGTCCCAGCAGATGAATGAATATCAGTCAGCTAAAAGTTGATCCAGGAGTGGTAGATATAGAAGGCTAGTCTTCACATCTCAACTAACTCAGCAGTCGTATGCATCTCCATCTACTTTCTTGCACCTCTAGGTCCGCAATTATTTTCAGTGCTCTCCAGACAGATAAGGGTTGTTTTGGAATAAGCAAGAAAGTAGATTTTTGAAGCTCAAAGTTTTAGCAGCTGTGCCTTATCATATGTCATGGAAGTTCCAGCTCAGACTCTGGTATTAGTAAGTCTACAAGCACGGAAAAGGAGAAAGGTTGCCCTTCAAATGCCTTCCCATACATATGAAGCCTAATATTCAATATTCAATCCAGAATTTAAAGCAACTGTTTGCACGCTCCTTGTGGACTGTTTCTGACTACTGTAGTCAGTGGAATCTATTACATAACATCTACAGGCTTGTTATATTCACTCAGTTTATCCCTTCAAAATTAAGCGAATAAGAGCCTGTTAGTTCTTAGGAAGGTTTGTCCCTAGCAAGGAAATAACTGTCAGTTAGAGAGGCTATCAGGAGAAACAAGACAAATTGAGGTTATTATACTGTCTCCAGAGTACTGTCCAGAGTCCAGCCTATGCAATGTATCTGTCTGCCAAAAATGACTGGAAATCTAGATTGAAGACTTTCTTAATCCTGTTTTAAGTAGCAGGAAACGTTGACATCAGATGCTTTCTGTTCCTGTTTTAGTGATTACCTTGGGACCACAGTTTCAAGTACCCTTCTATTTGTGGTTCAGAAAATTCTCCACAAGAAGTACATGCAGCATCTGCTTGAACTATGGATATGAATCTGTTGCCTATTCACTATGAAAAGGTAAGCCTTCTCTGACCTCAGAGCAAGACACTTGAAAAAAAGAACTTCCTCTTTTTCACTTAACTTTGGAGACAAATGATTTTTCCTCATTTGTTCTTGCAGATTTTCTTTTTAAGCATGTACACAAAAGTAAAACTATTCTAGCCCTTGGAAAACTACTGCAAGACAACTTTAACTGGAGTGTTGAAAGTCTAAATGCGGTATATAATTTGTTTCTATCTGATAATTTTTTTTTCATTTTTATATCATCCCATCCTTTACGGATTCAGTATAAAACTACACTGCTGAGTGCAGGGTAGAGCATGATCACTGTCTGTATAGTAAAAATTGAGTTTATTTTGAGAAAACCCTAGGTTGTGCACTTTTGGGAAGCATTGTCTGAGCTGTTTTTCCTGTTGCCTGCATAAGTCAGGTGTTGCTGAGGCTAAATCCACAACAGTCAAGCCAGTCAAACCGCTGGTCAAACGAAAGGTTTCTTTTTTACTGCATGATTACCTTCAGTGTGAGACAGCTGAATCACCAGCAGCAAGGAGGGAGAGTGTTTGGGTTGTGGAACTGGTCTCTGCTATCTACGGGAAATATGAAAAATGTAAAATGGAGGAGTGAGGTCTCCAGGTAATCTAAAATAGATTACCTAAAATAAGTTTTTCTGATTAATAATCTGTCCTCAATATTGAGCAACATCTGTCTGGGGAAAAAAAAAAAAAGAGTTTAAACTTGTCACAGAGCCAGCGTATGTTGTGAATCATTTAGGCTTCTAGACCAGTGGTCTAGGTTTTGTAGTTTGAGTAATTTGACTAATCATTTCTCTTTCTTTGTTTCAGGGGATCCAGGGAACCCAAAAAAGATAAAGCCCATGTAATACTAATTTTTTTTTGCCTCTTAGCCTTGGATTTGTCTTATGAAAGAAGACATTCACACATTTCATTGCTAGTATTCTTAACATTAGTTGAATCACTTTTTTTTTTTTTTTTTTTTTTTTTTTTTTTTTTAATAGCAGGCCATATAGTGCTCTGTTTTGAATTTGTAACTGAAAGAGTGTTGACAACACACTATTTTTTGGGTATTGCTGAGTAGTGCTTGCCCAGCATTGAGGTTTTCCCTTTTTTTCACTTTCCTCCCTTGCTTTCCTTCCTCAGCAACTCAGCTTGGGGCAGGCAGGTGTCTCAGAAAGGACACAGACAGGACACATGACCCAAACGGACCAAGGGGATATTTTATACCATATAACATGAAAGTAGGAGGGGGTAGGAACGTTTGTGGTTATGGTTTGTGTCTTCCCAAGTAATTATTGTGCATACTAAAGCCCTGCTTTTCAGGAAGTGGCTAAATATCTGCTGATCCATGGGAAACAATGAATAAATTCCTTCTTTGATTTGCTTGCACATGCAAATTTGCTTCACCCACTAAACTGTCCGTCTCAACCCACTTCTGTTTTCTCCCCTTCCCAAGATACAGAGGAGTGATCAAGTAGCTGTGTAGGTATTTGGCTGTCTGGTCAGCCCACCACAGGCCTTTCTCTTGCATAACATGGGGCTTAAGGGGTTTGACATAAAGTCAGCTTTGATTGTAGAGTGCTAGAATGAATCTATAGCTATTATAACTGCTTGGCTCTTAACTGGCAGGATCCTGTGCTTACCACAGGGCTCATTTGCTATATTATATATTAGAACCCATGGCTCTTTATTGGCTATTTTTGCTTTTTGCTGTTTGATATACTGTTTATCATCTTACTTTGCTGTGCCTGGTAATATTTTGTATGTGCCCATGTGCCTGGGCTAGAATACAACCCTGGCATTGCTACCATGCCTATACTGCCGTACTGAATATGTGCTAAGTCAAATATGAACTGGAGCAGGAATGGGTCCCAAAAAGGACTGTGGCCTATGAATAAGCCCATATTGGAGCAGGTACACTGTCAGAAGGACTGTAGCCTGTGGAAGATCCATGCTGATATGGGTGCAATGGGTGGAGTTTTTTGCAGTAGTAGTTCTATAGCCTGATCCAAAGGGACAAGTGATGGAGATTGTAATGGATGTACATTTAATCTGTTGTAACCCATGGACTGAGCTGTATATTTCAGGAAGTGCTGTTGCAGGAACCACCCAAACAATGAAGGATGAACATTGCAAGAAACTGGGCAAGTGTGGTCATGTCTCAGCCTGAGCTGTCTTTGCCTCTTGACAACATAACAAACTATGTCTTGTGTTCTGAGCAACCTCTTTAACAGATGGAGGCCAAGCCATGAACTGAAAAAACTCATTGGACTTTTATGGTCTTCTCACCTTTCTCTTATTTTCTCCTCATCCTCTGGGAGAGGTGAGTGAGCAAGCAGCTGTTTGAGTGTTTGGCTGTCCGCTGAGTTCAACCCACCACACCCACTCATCTGCTACAGGATACATTTAATAAAACGTTCTTCTCCTTTGATATGGGTGTCACCACTCCCTTTCAAAACCTTGGAGTTCTCCCTGATGAGCAGGGACTAAAGAAAAGGAATCTGGGAAGAAACTTACTACTAGATGCTATTTGTGACAGGAACTTAGTTTAGAGATCCAGTAGAGTTTTTTTTCTGTTATTGCTAGTGAAATGATCCTTCTCAGTCTCCCTGAAGTTTTGGTTCAGTAATGTTAGTTGGTTTCAGTGTCTTCCTAGCAGAAGGACAAGTTGAGATAAAATTTAAATTAGCACTTGAGATTTATAGCGTGTGAGGAATGGCTCAAACTTATCAATGGATAGTATATGCTTATATGAAGACTGCACTTTTCACTTAAGGTGGATAAATTTGCTATTAATCAAAGTCTAGAAATAAAGAGTAATTGCTTATGTTTTCAAATAGGTCTTATTATGATTGTGGAATATGAATTTGGAAAGATTTGCTAAGAACACTGCAGAATTGTATAATTTTATGGAACGTTTGTTTAAAACTACCTCCTTTTCTATCTATCATTGAACAAGGTAATTACATTTAGAACTAAGCTAGGTATAATACTAAGGAAAGTAGAGAAAGGGATGAGAAGTCACTAAAAGTTAAATCAACTTATCTTTCTTTTCCACTTGTTTTGGTTCTGAGCAAATAATTCTTCAATTTACTGTACATATGGTAAGGATCTTAGCCATTCTTGAAATACGCTCATAACTGACACATTCAGATTTTCCTTCAGGCCAGAGAAGGATATGATGCATATGGCGGCAAATAATTTGTTTCCTGGGAAGAAAGGCATTTAATACCTCAATGTCATTTAATTCCAGGGTCTGATTCTACTGACTACCATTATTTTTTCCCCCAAAAGAGGTATACAAGGGTCTAGACAAACAGTTATGCAACCACTGACTTGCCATCAAATTTTGTTTACTTTTTCTGCCTTTCTTGTGTCTACTCTCAACAAGAAAAAAGGATTATTTTGTGACATAGGTTAAAATGTGTCTGAAATCCAAGTTCTTTGGCAAATGAAACTTAGGCTGATGTGTGCAATTCTTTTCTACTAAGGTAAGAAAGTTGGTAGTATGAGTTGATTTTTTTCAGATTGGTGGGTTTTTTTTGTTTGTTTGTTTTTTTTTTTGAAAGGAGGTTGCTAACCAACAGGGCTTTTAAGTAGTGATGTTCTACTACAGCAGCTAAAAGAATAACCTTTATGTAGTCTTGTCAAGATAGACCTTCTTTGTGGCTTTTTTGTTCTTTTTGCTCAAATCTGTTGGTTGAACAGAAGGGATTTAACCTTTTGGATCAAGTGTAAGCATGCCTTTTGACCTGGATTCACAAATATCTGATAACTAAGACTTAATGTATCACACCTTAAATTCACAGAAACAATGGTGTAAGTATTCAGCAGTTCAGATTTGTACTAAAACTCAAAACCCAATAAGTAAATAAATGGATGAAAGATAAAAGATCCTGTAATACCTACTGGGCGTGAAGTAAATCTTCTGATTAATGTTTTAGCGAATAGGGCAGCGTTGCTATCAGTGGCAGCAGAACACATGCTGGGGCAGTCATTGGAGCAGAAATTCTATGTTGGTGGATTATCTCCTGCAAATGTGAAAGAAGGAATTAAGAAGTGTTCGAAAATAGTAATTTTTTCTTGTTGAAAAACTGATGGCATGTCAAAGAATTAATTTACTTACAACCATGAACTATATATTTGGTGTGCTAAATAGTGCTGGACTATAGCCTCCATTGCACAGATCCACATTTAATTGAGACCAACTCATTACCGCCATTTCTCTCATTACAGAGAAAACTAATCTTTCAGAGAACGTGTGATGTGGCGACAGCTGATGACAACTACAGGAAAATAATAGAACATGCAACCTGTCAGGTCTTAACAGACAGATCAGCAAATGATCTGTGATCATAATCTGGGAAACATGGATTGCTTGTAACACCATCCTTCTTGTCAGATTATAAATTGTATATACAAATACTTGCATACCCAAAACCTTGACTGCTGCCCCTCCATAGGCTCTATTTCTTTTCCTATTTAGCACAGCAGTAGAGACCAGTAATTAATTTTCTTCTGTTTGGTACAGCGTTTAGCTCATAGGTTCCTTTGTATAGTATTTTTGTGTGCAGGTAGGCACAAGTATGCACAAAATCCATTACTCTCTCACTGAACTGCCTTCTTTTTTGTAATGGCTTTGCTATGGCCTTCTTGTTTGAACATAAGAGCTATTTTGTCCCTGATAGTCAACAAGTTGACCAGCCCTTAAGCTCAAAACAATGCTGGAAACATTACATCCTTTCACAACACGCAGGGAAATCTTTTGGTGTAACAAGCTTTGTGAAAAAATAAAATAAATTTAAGTTGATTAATGATGACACTTAATGATTATAAATTAGTTTTCCTCTTCAGGATTAATCATAAATTAATTTCTCAATGCCTTACTGTCCTCCCGGTCTGCTCTCCATTCACTAATAATAATAATAACAATAATAATAATAATAGTAGTAGTAGTGGTAGTACTAATAGTAATAACAATAACAATAATAATAATGATTATTTTTTTTTTTGTACTGTCCCCTGATTTTTCACTTTCGGTAATAAAGCCTGACTGTCTTTTCATACTTTCATTTGGTGGTCACCTATAAGCATCATGTGATTCTTCAGTATATGTTTTAATGCATACTCATCACTGAGCATAAACCATAAATTTATAGAATATTTAATTTACTGCATTTGACTGTGTATTAGATTCTAGTAAACTGACCATAAATTTATCTGAAATATTTTCCGTGGGTGCTAGATTTAGTACTGCTGATTCATTGAGAGGCTGTCAGATATAAAAATTAGTACTAAATAAACAAATAGATGACGATAGCTTCAGCAATATAAATAAATACATAGTTAATTCCCCCTTCAACTTTACAACTTCAGATTGTGACAATATTAATAAAAGTACTGTGCAGCGTACAGTTTGCATCATAGATAGGATTTTTAATTACTTAGAATATTAGTGAGGAATAAAAGTAATTTGTTTTAGAATTCAGTAAGTCAAGCGTCATACATCTATTGCAGGCCCGAGTGATGGGACATGGGAAGATCATATTTTCCCTTGGGATTTTGGGGATGGCTCCAGAGAAGGGCATTGCTTGCGCTGTCCCTCCCTCAAAATGGTGGAGCAGATACAAATGCCCTCCACCTGGATTTCTTGGGGACTCACAAAGTACAGTTTTTTGATGGTCTTTTCCCCCTTCCTGTAAGGACTGTTTGGTGTGCTTTAGGACAAGAATTCCTTTATTGTGATTGACAGCTGTCACAACTTGCAAGCTTTTATTAGTGTTATAAATCTACAAAAGAATCACTATCTCTAGTCAGTTATAATACTATACATAATGTTAAAAATGAATAGGTGTTTTTCATTCTCCATTGTCTTTGCTTCTTAGAGAAGCTGTGTTATTTCCAAGATTAGTAGTCTGGTTGCTGTTTGTTTTCATTTAGTATATCTTAGAAAGGTGAATCTGTGCATAGTATGTAGTCTGTATTCTCTCCATTCTCAACATGTGCAGTTGCAGCCAAGCTGTCTAAAACAAGGGTTGTTTGTACTTAAGGTAACAGGCAAGCTATGAGTAAATTCTACTTCAGTAACTCATTACATTAATATGTGGAAAACTAACGGTTGTACTCGATCTTTGCGTAAACGTGTCTGACTGTCTTGGAGGTACATTTGGTACATATTGCATGTAGAAAACTCATGTTGTTTTAAGTTTTCTGAGGCTGTTCCACATGGGTACGTTGGCACTGAATTCTCAAAGACTGTGCAAGCTGATTCCTCAACTTTGGTCTTGAGTTCAAAGAGTTTTGCAGTTCCTATCTAGCTGTATTTACCTAATCTAGATTAAGTTAGATCTATTATCGTTCATCTGCTTTGTTGGTCTATAAAATATTGTTTACATTGATGATGAGAAATGATAACTGATTTGTCTTTTTGTCTTTGGGATTTTCATTTCTTCTCCAGGAGTGTAGGCAGAGTTGACTTTTTGTTTTATGTTTTATTTTATTTCATACATTTCATTACTATATGTTTTAGTTTCCTTTAATAAGCATGTAGACTTGAAGCCTATAAAGATAGAAAAAATAACCTTTTTAATTTTTAAAAAACACAGCTGCTTTTGTTTACTGGTTACATATAACTTAGAGATTTTTAGAAGTGAAAACCAGTGCTTTATAGCCCTACTGGATCATCAGAACCGAAACAGTTGTTACTCCTCATGGAGATTTCTGTAACTGAAGATTTTAATTATACTATCAAACAACAAAGCATCTATGTTGCAATTTCCTTGGATTGCTTGGGAAGCTAACCCAAATACTCTCAAATAAAAGGTGATCTTTCTTTTATTTTGGTTACAAAACTGTTAGTTCTCGAGGTTCTTTTAAAATCAGTACCAATGATTCTTCTGGATATTTTGCCTACTCAGCTGAATGAGTAACTTTCTTTTACCCAAGGCTTTATATTGAGGATCAGTTGTTCCGGGTCACCAGCTAGATGTTGACTTAGATGCCTGCTACTACCTTGTTTTGTGCTTCACATTGTCTTTTCTGTGAAAATAAATACTCCTCTTCCTAGTTCTTGTACTACTTATCACCATGTCCAGCTTTACATTAATACTGAAAACTTTAGCTGTTTCTTAGCCTACGAAGAAAGATTGCTGTAGAGGTGGTAGGCATGTCGTTGGAGAATTCTTGGCACGATCTAAATAAGTAAATTTTTTTAATAACAATATGTGAGACATGGATATTCCTCACACATTCCTATTATGAATAATCAAAGCTATTCTTTGTTGCTCTTTCAATAAAAAAACCCGAAAGGTAGTGCTCTACCATTTTATTTCCTGGGTCCTGGAATACTGTCCAATGTGCATCATAATTGTTTTTTAATTGTTCTACCTGAAGAAAATTATGATTAAGCTATAATTAAGAATCTCTTAATTATACAACATCCAACATACAATTACACAAGAATCTCTTAATTATACAACTTTCTGGGAAAATTATGTGAGAAGGTAATAGACTGAATAATGCTGATCTAAATTTAAGTGATGAATGAGATGGGATATGACATACATGGAAACCAGAAAAGATGATTATAGCAGAATCTTTGTCCCAGAATTGATGGGGTGAAATACAGATAAGATGATTTTCTTCCTGAATCCTGTTTAACTGGGGAAGACAGACTGAAAGGAACTGATGGATGCAATTTTAGTAAACAGATAAGGTAATTACCCACAGGGCTGTGCTGTTCTGACAGACTTAGTGATAAGCAATATTCTTATTAAATTAAGTGTAAAGAAGGACTGTTTTGGGCTTTATATTTGAAAAAGAAATTGCTAATTTACATAAAACATTTTGCTTTCACTGTACAAGTTTACAATTTAATAACTTGGGAGCTAATTAGCCTATTTATATTCTATGGTGTTTTTGGGAAAGGTGCACCATGCCTGAATTCTGGCTTATGTTGTGTAATTAAGTTAAGTTGCCATTTGGGACAGTGGCTATAGATTCCTCAGTGTCATAATTTCACTGTTTTGTAGCTCTGTCAAGCCAATGGACAGTGTCTGAATGGGCAGGTTTCAATGAACTCTTTTGCATGAAAGTGACTTAAATGGAAGGAGAAAGTGAGTGCCAGCAAAACAGGCAACTGCTTGACTGGATAGGTGATGGGGTAGAGCTTCTGAAAATCCTGATTTTTAGAACAGTTTGTGAACAAGGAAAGTATGAAGAATGGTCTTTGGCAAAGGAGAAGCAGTTGTTTAGCTGTGAGACAACTTTATTTTCAGAGTTAACTGGCCTAGAGCAAAAGAGGAGTGGAAGGCAGAAATGACACTATTTTGAAAGGAATCCAAGAAGCTCTCTATTGACTTCAGCCTTTCTGACCTTCTGGGAGGGAATGGTTACAGGTACCAGTTGAGGGCAGTAAGTACTGGCATAGTATCACTGAGTGAAAAACAACTCATGTTGTTTAAATCAGATGAGAAATGCCTATTGATTTATTGACAACGTGTAATCATCTGGTGATCTGTGAATACACATTCAAGGTCAGTATCAGTAATACAGTAGAAATCACAACACTTACAAAACATCCAAATGTGCTTATTTCCTCCTCAAAAATAGTAATTCTCCAAAATCCTAATTCCACCATTACAGGCCCTGTGAATCACAAAATCATTCCCACTCCTAGCTGGGCAGGTTCCCCTATTTCTCCACACCTTCTGAGAGCAGTGTGCGTGCTCCAGCTCTGTCTGCATCCATATAACCCTCCACAACTTTCTGACCACATACTGGCGAGAACCTCCCCTAGAAGGTCACACAGGCCTACTTGAGGTGTAAGGCCCCTTCTTGCTGCACCCTACACCATCACCCCACTAAGTGATACAGGCTACATCTCTGACAGTGAGGCTGCTCCATCAGGTCTAGGCAGAAGTCATAACACCAGTGAGGAGGCTTCTGTTTGTGTTAAACCCACTGCTGCTCTGTTACTAAGATCTTTTCCCTCAATCACAATTAAAAAAAATTAAAATTCTCTCTTCTTTATTAAAAGTCTTTCGGTAATCTCTTGGTTAGAGTTTGATCTAGCTGATGATAATCTCATGGAAGCGTTGTTACTGTTATCATGTTTTCTGCAAATGTTTTGTGATGGATTTGGGTAGGCCATTTTTATACACTCATCACACACACATACCATGTCAGCTGTTACTGTTGCAACCGAGTCATCAAGAGGTACCTTGTGAATTGCCCACACTTAGTTTCCAAAGTCTTGCATGAAATTAGAAAGTAAACTACTGTATGACAAGTTGGCAGGAGGCTGTAGGTAGAATTATGTGTTGAACCAAATGATACATCTGCTATGACATCATCAATCAGACATTGTTTTGGACACATTATCCTTCCTGGTTTTTTATGATTTTTCATTTTCTTTAACATGATTCTGCATCATATAGAGACTCTTCTTCTGTGTGTTGTATGCAAGGCCAAAAAAGTGCACAAGACTGTTGAGTTTAAAAACAGGACACAGACAAATCCCTCCAGAGGGAAGGGATTTTTTCAAGTTCAAGGCATACGTGGGATTGGTCAGAATTGATGCCTCTTGTGTCTGTCTGAAAGGTTTTGTCTTTGCAAAGGTATAATGAACTGCCTGTTTCGCCTCAGAGGCCAAGGGAAAAGCAATGCTGCAACCTACTTAAACTGAAGTAGAGTTAGAAGTAGATAGGCTAACAAAACTGAGATTTTCCAGAAGCCTAGGTAGCTTCATTTGAGAGCAAGGCATTTATTCTTATGTATGTAAAGACAGTGGATATAAACCAATCTAATTTAAGTCTTTTCATGTGCTACTGTCTTGCAATTTAGTTGTCCCTTCACTAAAGCATACACATTCTGTAACAAAGTACCTCTAACACCTTCAGTGCACACGAGGAACCAGTGAATGTAACCTTAAGTATTTCTCTTGTGCTCTAATTTTTGGTGGTTTTTGTTGTTGGATTTTTTTTTCTTTTCTTTTTTTTCCCCTGAAGATGACTGCGACTATTAACTTATTTTCTTGTTTACTATTGTCCTTGAAAATGTTATTGCTGATATTCTTAGATTATAAACATTTCATGTTTCAGTATTTTTAACTGAATTGTAGGTTTTGTGATACAATTAAATATTGCTGTAATTATGCAAAAATAATAATGTCAGCTAGTCTCTGATTCAACATCTATTGATGATGCACAATCTGCATAGAAACAAACACAGGATGCAAGGATGCATTTTTTTAAGGTTTAGGTGTTGCTTTTCATTCATTCTTTTCCACTACCATAAGCAAAGATGGTGATTTATATTAACTCAGATTCCACCCATCTGAATAATGTTTGTGTTCTCAGACCTCTGTGCAACAGCTTATTGTCACAGTCTGAAAAATATGAACTGTGGCTGCTCTGGAATCTATGCAAAACCTAAATGCAACAATTTCTCAAACAAAACCCCCATTGTTCTTAACCAGAGAATGTTTTGTTCTGATGTCCAGTCATAACTTTTGACAGTGCTTTTCAAAATCTGAAGTTATGCCGTTAGAGTAGTTAGAAATACAATGTATGAAATTATTTGTCATGGTTCACTGTATACTTTTACTCTTTGCTTCCCCAGGAATTGTAGTATGAATCCTCAACCTGACTATGTGAATTTTGAACTTCTGAAGCAGATTATTATAGTAAAATTATTAATACAAGAAGGAGGGTTGTTTTGGTTTATTAACCCCTTGTCTTAGGATTGGAATCTAGTTTAGTACAATCAGTTGCAGAAAGTGAAAGAATACAAATGAATCAAATGAATGACTTCTATTCACAGAAACATTTCATTGATATATTACTAAAGAGATTAAAACATTCCTGAAAGTTATTTTCCGAAGCTAGTTTCAGTAGTGCAAAGTTAAATTTGTAATTGTATCAGAGAACTACTGTAGAATTTATGTATGAGGTGACATCTATGCAGGTTTTTAATTTATTTTGGCAACTAAGTTATTAATTCTATTTTCTTGCATTAATGATACTAGATTGAGGGGGAACTTCCTCTGAAATGTCTATCAATACTCATAAAACATGAAGTTTTTTAGATAATATCCTACAATTGATACCTACTCCTGAAAAAATCCAAGTAACTTCCTTAGAAGTGTTGTGTAAATCTGATTCTTGTCCTTGAAAACAGTAAGCTGACTTTTCGTGTGCATCAGGTGTACCATCCTTGACTAAGCAGTATTTTGATGTTATCCACAAATGCTGCTTGTAGGAACACTAGAACTTTCACTAGAGATTCAAAGCAAAGTGCACTAACACTGTAAACTCTTAGCTTGTGTTCTTAGCAACAAATTTAATATCTCTATGTATTTTAGAGAGTTGAAATTGGAGATGTAATGAAAATGCTTCAAAAAATGTGAAATGTTATGGCTAGCCTGATTTCAAAAGAAAAATCATCACGTTCCAATGGTGCATAAGTTCAATGTCCTCACTTTTTGGAATAAAGCCATAGGCTAGATCATTTCACCTGTGACTTCATTTCTGGTGGGTTTCTGTGCTACATCCCAGAAGTCCTGTCACCCTGTCACATTTTTGGCAATGTAACCTGGATTAGGAATGGAAGAGAAGCAGCATAGCATGGGGTAGTATTACAGCGTGGATCTTGCTTAGAGGTTCATAGGAAGAGTAACCCTATTTGCTGCACGTGGTTTCTCTGAGACCTCCATCTGCTGTCCTCTGTTGCTGTCACCATTTGCTAGGTGTACTACTTTCTATTTCTATTTCTGTCTTTCCCGGCAGAATTACTCAGTGAAAATTGAGTCTTAGAACTCACTACATCTTATTATATCAGATAAAGACAAGCCAGACTCTGAGATACCTGGTCACTACTACCACTAGTTACACATGTGTAGGCTTTCTCTCTGTTGCTGATGGCTGTTTACATTGTGACATTAAGACTGACCTTGCTGCCCATAAAGAAAATGAGCCTGCAAACATGGCCTGAAGTATAGCCAGAGGGCATCCTAGAAAGTGCATGAGGCTGTGTGTGCCTGTTTGGTGACGTAGTGTACAGGCAGTCATTTCAAAGCAGGCTGCCACATGAACAGGAGGCATGCTGTGATCACAGCTGCTCTGAGGACTGCTCACTAGAAGAAATGCAGGCAGAACTAGGAAGAGTTGACATTATCTGCTCTGTAACAAAAGTTTTCTCCCTATGGGTTACATTTCCCTCCCCCTGTCTTCTTCCATTACCAGTAGTTCTGAAGAACTTCCTGCACCTGCAAACATTTAAAAAATTTGATCTTAAGGTATGAAGAGGTATGTTTCAAAACAATGTACAGGCTGAGCTGGCACTGGATCTTTAGACACTTGAACACCTCTAAAAGTCTGGTCCTTGAACACTTTCAGTAGAAAGTCAGCTACTTTTCTGCCTATGTATATGTGTATATATATACACACACATATATAGTGTGTGTGTGCATATATGTACATTTCTTGGGTAATAACCCCTAATGCTTATTGACAAAAGGCAGTTTCCTTAATTATTGTAACATGCCTGGGCATTGTTCCAATGAAAATGTTGGCTATATGCTACTCTGGCTAAAGATACAGTGAATGAATAGCTTCAGGCAGGCGGTACCAACTGGGTAGAGCTACTCCTCAGACTGAGAAGATGCTTTGTGAATGCTTTTGTGGTGGGAAAGGTAGAAGTAAAAACAGCAACTGCTCCCAGATTATGGGAAAAAATACTAAACAAAGAGAGAAGATAGCTGTTAATTAAGCAAATTTTAGGTTTATTTCCACATATGCATGATAGCATTGTCCAAATTTTATACCTTGCACTAGATGTCTTTCCAATCAAAGTGACACTAAGAAAATGTGTAGAAATACAAGTGAATTAATGCAGCAGCAACTGTTGTCAAGTTGTGCTTTTACCAAAACTGGAGTTAATTTACAATTTCTTGACACACTCGACATACATATTTTTAAAATTGTTTTTGAAATCCACCTCCATAAACTGGGGGATCTTCCTCTGCAAGACCCTTTCCATTATTGATCAGGCAGGCATTACTACTTCTCTTGGGACTCTTTCTCTGGGCAAAAGAAGCTAGAAAGAATCCGTAGTAGTAGAAAAGATTAAGAAAGAAACATTTGTCAGTGCTCAGATTTTCAAGAACTTTGTTTCTATATACATTAGAGAATGGGATAACTTTAAACTAAATGTGTGCTGGGAATGCTTAGCCCTGGTGGGAAAGCTCACCCTGAACTGAAGTAGTACCCCCTGGTGTTGTATGCTTTGTAGATGCATAGATGAAAAGGCCTCAGCACCTGTTCTTTAAATGTACAGGTCCACTCTAAATGCATTGAATTACTTGTTAATGTAGACATAGATAGTTATTTTCTCCTCCATTTGGTATGCCAAGAGCACACTAGTATGTGAACATATACTTCATATATTTATTCTCCTGTGCTCAACTATGCAGTGATCAAATATATAAACATACATGTGTGTGTATATGTATCATTACACATATGTACACACGTGTATCTGGAGTGATATTAAAGGCTGTGACCTACCCTAGAAGGATAAACAAGGATAGCACCTTTCTGGTATGGCAACTACCTGGCAGAAAGACTGTTTCCGAATTCTTCTAAACTGCTGACATCTGAAATGCAGTTTGCCCTGAAACTGGCTCTTAGCAGGGAAAAAGTCCTTTCCCAACTCCTGAGCTGTGTCTGAAAGTTGTTTAGGAAAGCCACAGGGGCCATTATGAGAATTTAGTACTAGAAAGGACTGGATTTCAGTATCTAGGAACATTCCCTAGTACTTTAATTTACTACTGCGCATGTTGCCAAAGTTACTCAGCTTAAGTGTACTCATAGCTGTGTGAGAAGCATGTGAACATGTACTTTGACATCAACAGTTGTTTGGTTAGCAATTCATCCTTTCCGTTAATTAACAGTCAACATTGCTGATACTATAATTGCACCTCTCTTCTGTGAATATGTGAATACACATTTTAAAAAGGAGCGAGAAGTCACTAAGAAATCCTTACTGGTTGTGGTGCATGCCGTATTTTAGTTTGCTTAGAGGCAAGTGCGATAAAAAGTCTTCATTCCTCCAAGTCTTCCCATTAGCAAATTAAGAGGAAGAAATGGGTCAGTAATGAAAAATGCTTGGTTGAAAATGTTCAGAAATGAAGTTCAGTAACATATGTAATAGCGTTAGGTGGTCATAGGTTTATGGGACATATTGATTAGCTAATGGCAATAAAAAGAAAAGATCAGGATGTTGCAGACAGTCTGTGATATCTGAGCCAAAGACACTGATCCATCACTGATTTGTAAGATCCTGAAAAGGAGGACACGGTACAGTAATAAACCCACAGGGAGGAAAAAGCTTTCATGTGCTGACACTGATTTTACCACTTTCTTTTTATGGAAATACATGTTGGAGAGAACAATATATTTTTCCCAAGAAGACTGACTGTGTGAACAAGGGGATGAGTCTCAGAAGTGGTTCTGTATTGTAAGTAATAGAAATTATGAAATAAGGTTTCCACTTGTCTAAATTTTAAAAACAAGAAACAGCAGCTATTTGTGGGTACCCAGGGCAGGTTAAGCATTTCACAGCAAACCACTTTATCTTATGGAAGACAGCTGTGTATTCGCGGCACTGAAAGTTCCTAATTTCCTGGCTAGTTTGTTAATTTTGTTTGCAAGACTCATTCTCCTCATTCATGTGTTTCTTCTGTGGAATGTATTTGGCACAATATGCAGAATGTATGTGGGACTTACACTATATCATTGTGGAGGTGTTCAGGGATGTGTCTTCAGAGGTTAATAGGCAATAAAATGAAATAGGTGTGGCTGACCTTCCTGACCTTGCGGGATGCTCATCAGAACCTTCCTATGCTTGAGAGACCTGAGATTCAAACCGTATCTTGGACTGATGAGGAAAAATGGGGCTTTCAGGGTAGCTCACAGGAGAGGCATGCTTAGCAGTTCCTTGGATTGTCTCAGCTCCTAGCATATGCCAGGAATGGCCTTTGCAGGACTTGCTGACTCCTTTCGTTTATAGTTAGGGAACTCTTATTGTCTATTCCCAGCATGGCCTCACTGCTAGCTGGCCTGTAGCTGTCACACAGGAGAGTCACTGCTTGAAAATGAAGTGAGAGTGAAAGGATGACTGTAGTATAAGAGTAGTATGTGGTATCTCATACTGAGATGCTAGGTGAAGTTCCAGTATTTTGCTGTGTTTTTCCTGTTCAGAACTTTATACTGTAATATGTATTTAACTCTGGAAAATTCGAAGTTGCAAACTACTCTGAGCTCTGATTTTAAAGGCTAACCATACAGTGGGCAACTTCATCCATCGGCTTTGTGAAATAAAAACTTGAAATATGGGGCTGATTCTTATAATGGATGTGAAGGCAGGGAAAAGCTTGATTTGTATTCTTCTTTGACCTATAGAAAAGATAGTGACATTATTTGTGATGTGAAAAAGCTACTACCCTATTTCTGCTGAAGGAGTGCTCTTGCAATCAGAGTCTAATAGAAGAAAAGCATCCTTATTTAGCTAAGCTGTATGTAAAAGCTGCATAACTTGCTGTGGGCATTTCAGAACTCAACTGGAAATAACTCTTAAAGATACACAAAAGTGATTTTAAATATGGTTTGTGTAAGGAATCTTTATTGCCTCTTACATTTAACGTCTCTATAAGGAAACTAGACTATTTGTGTTTCTATCTGCTAGAAAACCAGCCCTGTCTTCATTACCTGAGACATCAGTACATAGACAAAGGGGAGAAACAAAAAACAAATGACTACATTGACACCCAGATCTTTCCTATTTTATCTTGACAGGCTTTCATTTATACGATAGCGTATTTTTCCCTTGCAGCTATTGCCTCCTGTTACTCTTTATGGTAATTGAAGCTGTGCCCAAAAGACCTTAGAGGCTTGTATCTTCTCCTCACATGAATGACACTTCAGCGATAAACTTGAACTTAAAGTTACTGAGGTGTAACTGAGGGTTCATTTGATAGCTAGTGGTTTCCAGCAGCACTGCAGGGCTTCAGGGGCTCAGCGTGAGCGAGATTTTTAATGCCCTGTGAGGGAAAACAATAACACATTTCATTAATGCGTTCATGTGTGAAGCATCCATTAGTGCACTGGAGGTATTAATGACGTTATGCTTTAAACTGATATGTGGGGCATGACAGGAATTGCAAGGTCTGATGAGAACAGATGACAAGATAAGCAAATATTTGAATGGCTTCATTTGCCTGCAGGTCAAACTATGATGCAGGGGAACTGAGAAAGCTAAAACCTGGGAGAGATTGGTGTTTTTCTAGCATGGACTGAACCTCAGGAAAGCTGAAGAAAGTTCGTTTACTAAGTAAACAGGGTGGTCAGTAAAAGCAATAAATATGTAAAAGGTACAAGCTCAATTATTACTGAGCTTCAGTTGGTAATTCTAATTTAATTTGAGTTAAGTTGTTAAAGCCACAGCACACTTCAAGGTATAGATATACAGACAAAAATTTTACTTGTGTGAATATTCTTTTTGTATTTCAGATAATTTCTCTTTTTCTGCCTTCTGTGGGGGTGTAAAATATGTGGCCAAATATACTGCTGACTAAATCAGCAAAATTACTGCACTTTGTGCCGGAACTGAATTTTGCTGTGGGATTTTAATGAACTGGTTTGTCTGCAGGTCAGCAGAAGTTGTTAGTCTTGATAAAATTATTTTTCTTCTGTGATTGTCATGTGGGTTGTTTACTTTATCAGGTTCAAACTAGCTGTAAATTAGCAGATAAAGGCCCGTTGCCCTGTTTTGGACCACTGTTGGATGCCACAACAGGCTTACAGTGCCAGAGGTTTGACAGCTGCAATTCAGCCATTAGATGACAGTAGTGCGCATCCAGCATAATTTAACATGAATGATCTGACATGCTTGGCATCTCCTTGAAGAAGGGGGAGGAAAAGGCCACTCTTTTGCTAGCTCTGATTCAGAATGATTTCACACAACCAGACTTTTCCTTTTGAGGAGCAGTGACACTTGCTAGCTGCCTAGTGCAATGAGATTGCGCATTATGAATATTGCGTTAATACTGCTGTGCAAACCCCAAACCAACAACTTTTGTGTTGTTGGTCCTTTAGGATTCACAGATAAAAATCTGCATGTTCCACTTAAATATCTTCAAATACACGAACGGTTCTCCACACCTCCCTATCCTCTGAATTTCACCTTCTAGCACAATGTGGTGATTTCCTCTCAAGGCCTGTGCCCTTGTATATTAATCAGTGTTACAACTGAAAAATTAAGCAAACATTACTGACACTTACTCACACCGAAATTCTGGGAGGGTTTCTCAGAAGTTTCCATTAAAACTGTTGCCACAAATATAACTTATTTGAGCTGAAATTTTCCATTTATAAACTTTTCCTGAAGATGTGTTTTTGGGAGAGTTGAAATCAAATCACTTCAATCAGTTTGAATTATCAGGATGTGGGAAAACGTACTTTTTGACTGCACAGTTGCCAACAGATAAAAGTACTGCCAAGGACAGTGTGTGTTTTCCTTTTTAATAAGATGCAGATTTATGTGTACAGTTTGCTGTTTTTATGCTTGTCTTCATAGCAGGCTGTCTATGAGAGAGCATGCCGAAGGACTGCACATTAACTCTCTCCCACTGGCAAGTCAAACTTACACATTTTTTTCTTTCTTGACCATCCATCATTCCAATTAACTTATGCTATGTTTTCTCCACAAAATCAAAGCTTTTTAGAGCAGAAGGAACGGGAAAGGACTGACTGGTATAGTAGATTAGGAAGGGAGTCAGGGCTTTGCTGCAGGGAGATGATACAAGTTTATTCTTACTTAGGTACTCCTGTACCAGGACAGGCGATGGGGAGCTGTGTGGGAATGACCCTGCAGACTGATACCTGCTAACTGGTATTTTATTTGCTTTATAAATGCTTTACATTTATGTGATAAACTGGTTTTTCGTGTTCTCCTAAGCGATGCATCAATTTGGGCTTTGAGTTCTGTCTACCCTTATGCCTGTTTTCAATTTTGTCTCTAAACGTCAACCTTTCTCTTTTTAAGATAGGCACTACTGATTAGAAATTGCCAATTAAAAAGAAAAATAAAAGAAAAGCCTTCTAGCCCTACTAAGGATATTTGCTTAATGTATTCACACTACTTTTCAAGGTCCTCTGCATGCCATGGCCTAAGTTCACCACAGAGATTATTTTTATATGATTTCCAGTCTGCTCTAGAAATGGAAATTATTTTGATGAACAGTTGAACTTTTGAATGCTTATTTGAACAGAACCTCCAAGCCTTCAGTGACTTTCTTGTTGCTAAAGCTGAACTAGTGTCTCTGATGTTGATGATGATGAGGGGTGGTGTATGATGCTGATGCTGAATGTCTAATAATGAAGCCAACAGAATAAGATGAAAGAAGGCTTTAGAGCAAGAACAATCCCATGGCAACAAAGTGACACTATAATACTTTTTGTAGAAAATTTGACCTTTATGACTTAGACATGTCTAGAGGTAAATAACAAAATGCCAAGTCTGCCCTTTGCCTTTCATGTCAAAAATGACTAGCCAATTTTTCTTCCCATAGCATGCCCTATCTGAAACAAGGACGACACCATAAGCCTGTATGTAAAGTAGGTCTATAATTTAGAGTTATTACAGGCACACAGACTGTACTCCACAGTTTATGCACAGAGGGACCTGACTTACAGAACTCAAACCCAAGAGATTTTTTTTCATTGTAACTGCAACAAGATTGATGCACAGAATCTTTTTTAAGGGTATCTAATGTTAGATCAATAAGTCAGATCAGCGATATAAACTTGTACTTCAAGACAATAACGACGTAAAATGTATCCTTTTCATGATGTAGTATCCATGTTGCATTCCATGGTTTTGACCTCTTAATGTGCTAGTAATCCTCTGCTTAACATACTCTTTCAGAGGTGAAATTGAATTTGGGAACAAGCTCTGCAGGGGCAAAAGTGGTTATGCTATAGCAAGAAGTTTGAGTCTTGGCATCCTATTTACGAGAAATGAGTTAATCGGATGAGTTTACGTCCTAATTACGTTCCATTTTTTTTTCCTAATAGTCATTGTAAACATTCAGAAGAGAACTTTTTAAACTGTAAGAATATGTGACAGATATTTTCTAGCCTTTGCTATTATAATGTATAAAGTCAATCTTAAATCTTCCCAGAATGGATCTCAATTTTATTTTTTTGTTGTTGTGGAACAACACCCGTGGCACATTGAATACTTGGAGCTGAAGCTGCTACACATGCACAGATATTGAGCTGGGTCTCACAGCTCATTTTCTCTTCTGAGGAGAGTGCTTTAAAGCCAACTGTTAAGAATCAGAAGGATATTCTCGCCAGGACCTTAGGTTTATTACAAGCTGAGAATTTTCGGCTTATACCAGGGGCTTGGTACTTTTTTCTAGAGCCCTTGTAGGGGAGCAAGTGAGATACGCCACAAATCCAAGGGGGTGTGGGTGTTTGTGGGGTGGTTTTTGGGGGTTTCTTATTTTTGTTTGTTTGCTTGTTTGTTTGTTTGTTTGTTTTGTTTGTTTGTTTTGTAAATTTATTTTTTTTTTTTTACTTTGGGTTGTGGGTTTGTATTTATTTTTTTTGTAGTAGAAGGTAGGATTTAGGAATGTTTGGTTTCCTTCTTGGTGGACTATGGTGACTTTTAAACATCTTGTGTCTGTTGTAAAACTTTGTTTGGGAAACTGGTTACAGGAAGACTGCAAATAAACTGTAACTCCAAAAATATGGGTCTTCCATAAGCAATTTTTATGGTCTTTTTGCTTACTGTTCATAATCTGAGTGCCAGTTTTGTTAGAACAGGCAAGTTTGTGTTGTATTCTGTGATAGAATTCATAAGCTGCTGCAGGAATCTTCTCAGAGAACTTTTGGAAATTGTTTAAGAAATACTGGAAAGAATCTAACTGAGTAACAGGCAATCTGCAGTGTAAATTTCTTCCATAAAACTGAGCACTAGGAATCATGCTGTTTTATTATCTGGTATACAATTTTATATAAACAACTGCTGATTTGCAATTAGTAACTAGGGAGGGTTTGTCACAATTTGACTCCTTTGTATTTCACTGATTATCATCCACAAATGATGGTCTTTCTTTGCTGACAAAAAGATTCAAGTGAAGTGAATTTTTCCTAATGCTGTAATGTCACAGTCTAAGCAATGGGCATACTTTAAAAGTCTTATAACAAATGAAAACTAAACTAACATGAAATGTTGTTTTTGGCTCTTTTGCTATTGAGAGTCCGTGTGTAATACTAGGCCTTTAGGATATTTTATACATTCATATATAGATACTCATACGTAAGAAAATAATAAAATACCTATGACTTTATAAGACTGAAGCAGGCTGCCTACATCCTAAATCAAGTAGAACAAGAGATTAATTCAGAGAAGAGAGGATTTGTTGAAACTCATGTTGAAGTAACCCATGGCATGTTCTTTCTAGAAAAAATAATCAGATCTCCTGATTCTTCTCGGTGCAGTGTAATGTTTGAATAGCAGAAATGATACCTATGTGAGCTGGGATTACAAAGAATTTTTATGCACTACAAGCAACTTATCTATGTGAGATCAGTATTTCAACGACTTCATTAGGAAATGCATGAATGACGTATGATAATCAAACCTGGCTTTAGGACCTTGGTCTGCCAGAGATTTTGGAAAATGAACACAAATGAAAGGAGAAGAACACAGTGGTTATGCCACCTGGTTGTCTTTGTTTAGGGTGAGTTTAGTGAGACAAAGCGTCTGAACTTTAGTCAAAGAGTATGAAGAACTGCATTTAAAGCTGGAGGAAGGAGAAACATCTGAGGAAAAAAGCAAGTAGATCAGATGAACAAGAAAGCAAATAATTATTTAACAGACAGCATTTAAGAGTTTGCAGTTTTAAAAAATTGCTAGATTTCCTTGTCGTATTATGTACTGCGTCTTTCACACGACTTGTCTGGCAACAAAATGGCAGTGTTACAGGATATTTTTCTCAGATACCTTCTAGGAAAAACTAGCAGTTTTGGAGTCTCTGGAATGATATAATTTCTTTGCTTACTCTGCTGTGCCATAGTATATTTTTACTGACAAACCTTACAATAAATCAGTAATTTGTGGCATATTTCATTTAGACACTAATTGCAGTTCTAGCTCATTATTGATATTAATGATCCAGCAACTCTAACTGTTAAGAGGTGAACAATGCTGAAAACATGGTCCATCAGCTTGTTACTCTTTTAATAGACTCGAATGAGAATTAGAATATGTATGCAAAAAGGGGGCTAAAAGAGGGGGGAGTCAGTTCATTTTATTGGAAATCAACGAAATTTGGATAAATGTTTTGACTAGTAGCTGAGCAGTATTCTCGGCCTGGACACTAGGTGTCAGTCTCGGAGCTGATAGGAGAAAGATTTGAAAAGCTCCTACGTGGTTGAGTTTTGCAATGTTCTATTTTTCTTGAGTAGAAACACCGATTCTTAATGTATGCACAAACGTGAGATAAGAAACGAATAATGTATTTGAAGGGGATCAGTGCTTCTTTCCCAAAGATTTGCTATGATGTTTATTGCTGCATTGGTTGGTGAAAAAAAAAAGAAGCTCCTTACATATTGGTAACATAGACAGAGGAGAAAACAGAACTATGATATAATTCAGGAATGTTAGAAAAGTACTGCAGTGTCGTTTTGCACTTTTGGTCCCCTGGACTGGGCTGAGAGGGAAGGGTGGGGCACAAACTTCTGGACAGCTTGAATCTCTGTACAAATAGGATGANCAAATGCTTAGGAAAATATTGTTTCTGACAATGCAAAAGAAAACTGAAGGGTATCATCAAAAGGGCAACGCCTAACACAACCCTTTGGAAAGAATGTGACTTTATTTACCTTTAGTTGACACGCCACCTAACATCCTTGGTCAAATGCAAACGTATTGATAGGTAGATAGGAAAATAACAGTTTAATAGATTACTGAAAAGTTTATGTAGTTTTAAAGTATAAAATTATTTGCTAGCATGGTTTCATTCCATGTTAGTTTTCAAAAAGATGTAGGTTCATATTACAAAACACAGATCAGAATTCCAATTTGAAATTGCTCCATATTAAAAAGTGGTAACCCAAAGAAGCTCAGCTAGTGTTATCTCTTATTATTAAAAAGGAAACGTCCTTTATACTACTTCTGGCAATGATTATGGCAGTCATCTGACTGATGTGTATTTATGTACTTTCTTTACTGTGATCCATGTGTGTAATTCAGACACACATTTAAGTCTGACTTACTGACTGTCAAAATTCACAGATAACTGAATTCCATATGATGGTTGAAAATCTACAGGGAGGCTACTATTCTCTACTAAATCTTGTAAGCTATTGTAAAATCATAAAGGATTCTGTTACATATCAGCAGAGATTCTGGTTTGTCCCTGTTAAATCTATATAGAATTGTTATTGTTCCTGAGCCAAATACTAGCCTCCCTGTATGAAAGATAAACATGCAAAAATTTGAATACATGCTGATATCCACAATAAGCGTGAAGTAAATTCATTGCAAACCCAGATGTTTGAACTGTAAATGCTACAGGTGTAGCTTAATACTTTGCATCTTAACTGCCTGAAAACTTTTATTAAATGAGAACTGTTTATAGATAGTGTTGTAACAAATCCTCAGCTGAACAGTCAAGTTGATAAAGATCCTTTGAACAGCAGTTCAGAGTCTAGCTGTGCAGCTAAAATGTTATTTCTACAGTGCTACTGATGCTCTGACCTGATTCCAAACAGGGAGAGACTTGGTTGGTCATTGCGACTAATCCATAATTCTTTTTGGGAGGTGGAGTAGGAACTGTACAATGAAGCTTGTGGAAATGTTTATGAAGTTTTAAAATAGATATCTCTAAAGGAAGGCTTTTTAACTAATAAGGGCAATTGTCTGCAAAGTTCTTGATAACTTGAAGCACACAATGTCCTCCATAACTTATGTTGACTTTAAATTGGAAATATGGAAAATGATTATCCAGAAATCTTACCTCTTAGATGAAAACCTTGCTCTCTTACCTCACACAAGAGAAACACCTCCTATCAATATTGTTTAAATATATTTAAAAAATATTATCTCATTTTTATGTACTGTAAGCATATAGTGTTTTTAAAATTAACTTTGATATTTGCACAATTAGAGCTTTTTTACAAGCACAAATTATTCTTCTTGTGGAAACCTGAAAGTTGTTATACTGCTCCTGAAACAGTTGCACATAGGTATACTGCACAGCCTTACACAGTTACTCAAATTTGCTAATGTAACAATGCAGTTGGGAAAAAAAAAAGATGGAAGCTCAGCCAGATGTTTCCAAATCTCATCCTTCCTCTGGATTTCCTATATCTCAATGCTCAAATTTCATGCTATGTAAACAGAACAACAATGGTTGAGCTTGTAACTCCTCAACCTGGTAACTTCCCTAAGATCTCTGCTTCATTCTGGTTAGTGTTCACGCTGAAGTACACACAACACTCTGAAAAGCTGTGGATATTTGGAATGTAGGGAAACACAACTCCTTTGACGTGTCTGATATGAAAGGTTGACTCATCTCTTTCCTGATGATCATGCACAGTGTCCCAGTAAAATCAAAGATAAGAAATAACTTTGCATTTGAAAGGAAATTTGGAACGGTATAATTAATGTGGGTGAAAATGTTGCCATCTGTTCTCATATGTTTAAATGTGCATCAGTCCCCAAAGTCACGTATGATTTAATCATTGTCAGTTAATGTTATTAGTAAGTTTTGAATTGTTTTGTGCCCTAACACTGACCTTCTGACAATTTTGTGTAGAGTTGTTTTAACCAGTCTCTCAGTAATGTTTATATACGTAATTCTTTTGAAAGTATCTGAGAAGCGTATCTACAGTGTCAACATACATGAGAAGGTAGGTGTGAGAATGAAGACAGGGAGGTTTTGAATGTCATTGGCTGCTTCTCTAATGGGTGTCACGTAATTATTCCTCAGAGGAGGAACAGGGTGAACACAACAGCTGATGTGCTGAATTTTGAGGATTCAGTGAAATAAGTTCTTTCTAATACTGTTGGAATGCACCACTTGTGAAAATCTTGTTGTTTACCTCTAAAAAAGTGCTCCTAAACCTTTTCAGCAAGACTACTGATGTTGGATCCATCTTTGCATGCATCCAACAAGCTAGGTTTATTGTTTGAACCCATTGCTCTTTACAAATGTCACTGTTATTGTCCACTTAATGCTCATTCCAAACCAAAAACCATGAAAAATTGTACCTTGTAAGTTTGGAAATGTTTTGGCGATATCTGAAGTTACTCATTGTTTGTTAAACACCTCACAAAAATACACAGGGGATTACTACCCTTCAGAAATTCCAACAAGTACCAGTTTAAATTTGGCAAATATGTTAAGGTGTTCATATCAACCTGGAGTGATTTAAGCTGTTTTTCTGAGAAACAGAAAGCTCTGTCCTTAAAAATACAATAATAATATTAAAAAAAAGATTCCTTCGGAAAAAAAGATGATGGTGACAGTGGAACTGGTATTGCTCTTGGGGCAAGAAGAGGAGGAGGAGCTCAGATTTCTGTCCAAAAGACAGGGAGAGACACAGGAATAATTGTTTTTCATAATGCTAAGAAAAACATGTGGAGAATGCTCAGTGGACTTTAAATAATAGAGGAGACTTTTGAACTAGAAGGGTACAGATGGAGGTGAATGTGACTAAGGAGTTCTTAGTTTTTCTGTCTATTTATTCTTTTTCTCCCATTACCTGAAAAGTAGGGTTTTGTGGTTTTTATTTTTGTTCTTATTTTTATTCTTTTTTAATAGAAAATTTAATATAGAAGTTTACCTGACTTGACAGCTTAGGGACTGAGTTTTTGTTCTGAGGACAGACACAAGAAAGTAAAACTGCAGGCATATACGAGAGATGAAATTACTTAACTGGCATCAACAGATGAGCAAGCATAGGAAAATACTAGGCAAATATGAAAAAGATGATTATGTAACTTATATCAGCAGGTGAGCAGACATCAAGACTGAGGGGGAGTAAAAGTATAGAAGGACATAAAGGTAGCACATTTACAGAATTGTGCAACATATCTTAATGACGGTAGAAGAAGCAGAAGTTTGTGGTTGGTTTTTGTTTTGTTTTGTTTTGTTTTGTTTTGTTTTGTTTTGTTTTGTTTCACCACAATGGGAGAATGACTCATGAAGAGGTTTTTAAAACGTTGTAGTTGAGAGATGACAAGATTTGTCACTGTCACAGATGTATAAGAAAAAAGAAAAGAGATGAATGAATCACAGAATCATGGAATTGCCAGAGTTGGAAGGGACCTCTAGAGATCATCTAGTCCAACTCCCTTGCTAAAGCAGGATTGCCTAGAGCACATTAATCACGATGGCATCCAGGTGGGTCTTAAAGGTCTCCAGAGAAGGGGACTCCACAACCTCTCTGGGCAGCCTGTTCTAGTGCTCCGTCAGCCTTACCATAAAGAGGCTTCTCCTCATATTTGAGCGGAACTTCCTATGTTCCAGCCTGTGTCTATTGCCCCTTGTCCTGTCAGTTGGAACCACTGAAAATAGTCCATTGTCCTTCAACCCACCCTTCAGATACTTATAAGAATTAATAAGGCCTCCCTTCAGCTTCCACTTCTCCAGG
>VXBW01002021.1:99520-117615 GCA_013400375.1 Thinocorus orbignyianus | reverse complement strand
ACCTGGGACGAGTCCCGGGGAGCCGCCGGGCAGGGGCTCCGCGGGGCGGACGGGGCTGCGGCGGGAGCCTCCCGGACTGTCCCGGCACCGCAGAAAATCGCCGTCGCGCTACTTCCCGGGGGCCGGTGCCGGAGCACGGGCCGGGGAGGGCACCCTGCTCTGCTCTGCGAGACGGGCCCGCGGCTCCGGAGGGTCCTTGCCCCGGGAGCCCCTTCCTGTGCCCGGTGCCGCCGGGGTCACGGGCCGCTCCTCCGGAGCCGCGGGGTCCGGGCGGAGCCTGCAGACCCCAGTGGCCGGATCCGTGTCACAGCCCCCCGGGATAAACGCTGCAGGAGGGAACGGGCTGCTCTCGCCTTCCTCCTGCCGCCCCTTCCCTGCCCGCTCCCAGGACGTGGCGTCCCCCGGGTCTGCCCGGACACGGGGCACCCGGGGGGTGCGGGGTCGGTATGCGGGCGCCGGGGGGTGCGGGCTTCTCTGCTCTGGGCACTGCTGATTTTCCAGGGGTGTAAAGTGCAGGCAGAGCTTTGCCTGGGTCAGGATGAGCAGGGTTGGTCTCGGGGTGTCTCAGTGGGCTCAGTGAGCTGTCACCTTCGGTCCCTGCAGCCGGGGCAGAGGTTGCTCCTCAGCAGAGCACTTTATTCCTCTTGGTCTCTGAGGTGCCACCCGGAGCGGGGACGGGTGAAGGTGGTGACTGGGTGGAGCTGACAGCTCCAGCAGGAGACCTTGAACCCCAGCTCCAGCGCCTGTTTGGGGCTTCTCACAGCCATGGCTGGGCCCATGGTTTCCACCCCGCAGCGCCGGTGAGCGGTGGGAGTTGCTCCTCGCTGGGCGAGACGCTGTTCTTCCCCGCTTTGTCCCTGAAATGGGGCTAATCCCGTGTAAAGCAGCGAGGGCAGGGAAGGAGGGTGGGAGCGATGTAAGCCGGGCTGGGAGATAAGCGCTGCGTGGAGCCAGCCTCCCAGCTATTGTTTGCAGTAAAATAATGGTCCATTTACTGCATCTTATTCTCCTTAAAACCTCCTGCACCCCACCGCGGAGAAGCACGGCTCTGTGCAGTGCGGGCCGTGTCTCCTGCAGCCGGGGGGATGCCGGGGGGCCTGACTCCGGCCAGGTTTCCGAACTTCCCCGTGGAGCAGAAGTGCCTGGTGCTGTGTGTCCTCCTGCCTGAGCACAGGGAAGTGTCACCAGTCTGTCCCTTTGAGGCAGCGTCTCCTGTTCTCCTCTGGTGCTGAACGTGGTCAGGCCTGAGCTCTGTGGTGCCGTGCTGGGGGTGATAAGAAATGGTCTCCTGGGGGGAGACCCCGCAGCTTCCTCTTGCTGGGGGGTGTCTCGGTGTTTGCTGCTTCCCGAATCATCCAGCCAATGCTGACGGCTTTGCCTTTTGGTGTGTGCTCTGGACCTTGGCAGTTGATGTCCTTCCCCGCTGCCTGGGCTGGAAAAACCCTCCTTTGGCTTCTCACTGTCTGGAGCCTGTGTTGGTGGGGACCCCTGCAGCAGGGGGTGCTGGCTGGAGCCTGCTCCTCATCTCAAGGGCACATCTCCCTGCAGGAGGATGAGGAGATGGTGGAGACCAGTGCTGTTCTCGCATGAGGTGTTTGGTCCCGTCCTGCGGTGTTGCTGGCCAGCAGCTCTGAGAACACCTGTGCTCTCTTTGCTAATTTTTGGAGCCTTAAACCTCAGCAGAAGGTTGTAGCTGATTGTGCAGCATCACAATTAGGGGAGCAAAGGAGGGTCCTTGGTGGCAGTCTGGCCTCGCTGGGGCTCAGTGGCAGGAGGTCGGTGTGGAGGCCGAGGACACAGCGTGTTCGGGAACGGGCTTCCCGCCGACTGCCGGGTGTAGCTGATGCGAACAGAGCAGGAACTGGTAAAACACCCCATTTCCGAGCAATTCTGGATCTGCCCTGCCTGGGAGTTGCCTCCTGTGGAAGGAATTGTGTGTCTGTTTGACCCGTGCCATAGAGACGGGGCTGGCTGGGGCGGGCAGGTGGGTCGCGGGGGATGGCAGGGAGGTGACGCGTGCTGGGAACCAGTAACCAGAGCGAGCGTTCTCCTCCCTGGGCTGCCCTGCTTCCCTCCCCGGGCGGTGGGGAAGAGCAGGGAGTTGGAGGGAAGCTCGTAACATCCATGTGCATGTTTCCTCCTTCCAGGGGCAGGAGCGCACAGAGGAGCTGCGGTGGTTATCGACAGCTGTTGAAATAAGGAAGGGAATGTTGGGAGCTGGTTAGACATGTTTTCCCCAGCCCAGTGAAGGTGGGGAGAGGCCGGTGAGGCGTGTTCTCCTGTCCTGGCTGATGCTTCAGAAAGATCGAGCCACAAAGCACTCAGCTCTCGGGGCTACGTGTGGGTCAGTGGCTGGAGAAGAGGGCTCGTAGCAGCCCCATAGAGCAGGAGGGGAGGCGCAGTGGGAAGGGAAGGAGCAGCGCGGGGCTTCTGAGAAACGGGTACTGGAAGAAGAAGAAATTAGAGTGAGAGCTTACAAGACCTTATCGGGAGAAAAGGAAACTCAAACTGAAAGAAATGGAAGGTGGTGGCAATCACACTTGGAAATGCCCTGAGGGAAGGAATTAAAAATCAAAGGAAGTCCCCAGAAATGGAGATGAGGGGAAATAGAAGCAGCCCCTCGGATGGTTGGAGGGAAGTCTGGGGAGGAGGTGCTCTGGAGGTGGCTGAGCAAAGCGGAGCCAGGGAAGTACTCTGAAAAGGAGGTGCTAGGATTGGAAAACCAGGTGGAATTCCCAAGGGAAAGGGAAAGGGGAGTCAGCGGTGACACAAGGCTTGGTGCAGTTTGATTGGGGGAGGAAGGAGTGGGGCTGAGCCGAGGGCAGGTCTGGAGGAGCTGGAAGGGAGGAGCTGCTGGGCTTGAAGTGGCAGAGGGAGCAGGATCGGAGGCAGCAGTGGAGCTTGTCTGTGCCTCAGGTAAGCGAGGCCAGCGTGGGACTCTTCTGGGCAGGGAGGCCTTGAGTGGCCTGTGTGGATGGGGACAAATTAGCCAGAGAGCCAAAGGGTTTGGGAAGAAGGTGGAGGGAAAGGAGGGGTTGGTAGAGCAGAGGTAGACGGGTTGCAAGGCTGCAGAAGGGGAAGGTAAGGGAAGAAAGCCCATATTTGGGAGAATTGGTGTGAATGTGGTCTGAATTATCATCATCCGTGAGAAGTCAGAACTTGTCATTTACCCCGGTGTCCAGCAGAAAGACCAGGACACGGTGAGGTCCCAGTTTAGCCCAAAGAGAAGAGGAACAGGTACCTTGACAACTGCATGGTGGAGATGCTGCCCCTCTGCTGTGCCCTCCGTGGCTTCAGCATCCTGGATGTTCCCAGCCACGGGGGAAACCAGCTGCCTCCTGGTCGGGACACACAGGCACCCCAGCCTTAGCTAACAGGGCAGCGGGGCTGGGGGCTCCAGAGGGCTCGGTGGGCTGTGGGGCTGGGGAGGAGCCGGGTGGGATGGGCTGGGTGGCTGTTGGGAGGTGTGACAAGTTGTGAGGTTGTTCTGAGCGAAGGTGTCAGGGTGCCGGGGGTTATATTTGCATGGCATCTCTCTTGGGTGTTGCTAATGACAGCGCTTGGGATCTCTCCCCCACACGCAGTGCTTGCTCAGGTGGAGTGTCCCACGAGCAATTATCTCGACTCGTGCGTTCTTTCGTTGATGAGGAGCTCGTTCCTGCCCTGCCGGGTGCTCGTGTCTGCGCTGAGTGGGGCTGGCACGCAGACCTGGGCCGAGGCAGGTGCAAGGGGCTGGAGCGCGTGGATCCACGTTTTCGGGTGGAGCATCAGGGCCAGGACCTGCTCGGGGAGGTCGCCTGGACTTGGGGGGCAACCTGTGGGGCGAGCAGCAGGGAGGAGAGGGGTGGAGGAGGTCTCTGGAAGGGGAAGGTCGCGGGAAGAGCTGCTCTGATGTGGCAGTATCTGTTTGAGTTCGAGGTGTGGCTTTGTTTTCATGGCGGAGCCTTTCAAAGGGCTGGGGTGTTCTGTTACAGCTGATGAGTGCGTTAGCAGATTGCTTCTGCTAAAGTAATTAGCAGTGATGTCATCTTCAAACTTCCGAGTAGCCCGTCTCCAGAGCTGCTGTCCGGCTGTTGGTTCTGCGACGGGGCTGTGCTCAGGCGGGCCCTTCCCTCGGCCATGGCACAGCTCTGCGGGCTGTCGGGATTCTCCCCACATCGCAAGTCCTGGGGCTTGTTCTCAGCACCCTGGAAGCTCAGAGCCATGTGTGGGGGTAGAGGAGGCCAAGAGCTGCCAGGAGCTGCTCCCAGGTGAGACCAGAGCTTTCCCCAGCAGCAGTCCAGCGTTTCCTCTCGGTCACAAGGGCACAAAAAAGCTTGGTGTGAGAAGCTGAGCTGCTTTTCTGCAAAGGAGGAGCTGCTCTGCGGCGGGAGCGGTGTCTTCGTTAGTCAGCCAAAGTGACTGACGCCTTGTTTTGTGACGGAACCATTTTAATTGTAATATATTCTTGTCATTATATGTGCCTTTAATTTTGTGATGTGGTTCTCAACCTTGGCGAGCGTTTAGTCAGCACTAGGTATTTTTCTGTCCACTCCAGAGAAAAAGTATTTTGGGAGGCAGAAGGGGAGAAAAGTGGGAGGAGAAGGTACAGGAGTCGTTGGGGAGGTGGGGGAGCGGCAGACGGGTGACAAAGGCTGCTGTGGCAGTGGGTGGCTCGTCCTGGGGCTGCAACAGGCTATCAGGCGTTTGGAGCTGGATGCATCTTGGTGTCTCCTGCTTCCATTTCCAGAGGGTTTGGTTTTCCATATTTTCTGTGGCATTCCCTTCTGCGTCCCCGTGACCAGCCAAGGGCACTCTAAAACATTGGGGCTCGCCAGTGAGAACGCAACACTCCTCCATCTGGATCTATGGCTGCCTCCTCCAGTCCAGGGACTGGTTTCCACAGCCTCTCCTGTCTCCTGCCCTCCGGGGGAAGGGGATGAGATTCCCAGTTGTTTTTCCCTCCTCGCATTAAGTCCCCACACCTCATCAGCCCTTGGGCAACAACTCCTGGGGTCCCTCATCTTGTTGGGGCTCGGTGTGTGTTTCTCGGAAGGGTTGGGTGGCTTTCTTGGGTGGGTTGGCAAACGCCGTGAGGCCTTGGGGTGGGAAGGGAGAGGGCAGAGCTGCGGCCAGACCCCCGTGGCTAATGACAGCCTCTGCGGGGTGGCCACTGCTCCCGTCGTGCTGGTGTGGGTGACTGTGGGTGCGTGTCAGCGCTGGGCTGGGGCAGCGGCATCTCGCTGAGTGGGACTTGCCAAAGGGTTTGGAATCCAGCAGGGGCTGGTTCCATCTCCCCCTGAACTCCCTTGCGAGTCCTGGTGTTGCTGCAGTGAGCGGTGTTACGTGACTCTGTGTCTTTTCTTGCTTTGGTAATTTTTACTTCTTTTTTTTATCCCCCTAGGTGAGCTGTGTCGTCCCAGATGTCAAGTTTTAATGATTTTATGTAGTTCTTTTAAAAGACAAGTGGATTGATGAAGAAGGATTTTACTGAAGGAAGAGAAGTAAAAAGTGGAGCCCTTTGGAACAAACTGAGATCTTCCCTGGCACCGCTCTGGCCATGGGCCATTCCTATTCAACGCTGTTTCCACCATCGCTTGTCTTCTGGGGCGGTAAAAGCACTCCCTGAAGGATCTCTCCGCTAACTGACCCTGTGCTGCTTGGAAATCATTGCTGCAGAAAAGGTTTAATGAAATTCCTGCCCGTTCCCCATCACAGAGTGGACACTGAGCCTGTGGAAGGGCCTGGGGGGGCAGGAGAAAGGGACAAGTAAGAAGAGGACGAACACGCACAATCTGCTGGACCTTCCCCTCCCGCCCCCCTCGCAAGGAAGGGATTTACAGCTCAACCTTGCACCAGCTGTTCCTCGGCTTTAACAGTCAAGAGAGAAATAAATAAAATTAAACGGCCACCGCCAGCCAGCCCCAGATCCCGGTGAAATCAGGGAGAGTGTTTCTGTGACCCTCAGGGAGGAGGAGGAGGCAGCGCAGCAGTGCCAGGAGGAAGCTGGGCAGATTGCTTGGAGACAACCCCCCCTCCGGCTGGAGTGGGCTGCAGCACATCAGAGGGCAGATTAAAAGGGAGAAGTGGCTGCCTTGGGGCTCCCGGAGTGGCTTTTTTTGAAGAAGTTTACCAATACTTGCTGTTTCCCAGGGTGCTCAGGTGGGAAGGTGCCCAGCCAGCTCCTGCCCTTGCCCCAGCCAGACGGTTTCCCTGCCCGTGGAGCCTGGTGCCAGCCATGAGGACCTGCTGTGTGCAGGCTGTTGTTGCCTGACCAAGGGAAGCTCATAAGGGTTCTTGGTTATTTTAAGTCCCAATCCAGTTCTCAGTTCTGATTTTTTAATGTTTTTAAACTCCCTTTCCTGCACCTGTGAGCTCTCGCAGGGCAGAGCATAGTGTGGACTCCTTTCCTGGGCCACCAAAGACCTCTGTGGACTTCTCCGGACCGTCTGTCCTGCTTGGAGCACGGAGGCCGGGTAGTGGTTCGCCCCCGTCCCCCTCCCCTGCCCTTCTTGCCTGGCTCTGACCCCGCTGGGCCTGGGCTATGCTGCGGGGCGGACCCCCCACCACAGCTCCAACATGCCAGCAGCATCTGGAAAGAGGTTCAAACCCAGCAAGTATGTCCCGGTCTCAGCTGCTGCCATCTTCCTAGTGGGAGCCACTACTCTCTTCTTTGCCTTCACGTGAGTCCCAGTGACCCAACCAAAGAGGGGGGAGGTGAGGGGGGCCCTGGGGACCCGGTCCCTCCCTGCGGTGCCCTCAGGCTGTGGGACAGAGACTACCCAGGGGTTGTCTGGTGGAAGAGTTGTGGCTCCTGGACGGACTGTGGGGGGGTTGTCATGCTGTGGGTGCTAAAGGGTGACTAGTGGAGTGGCTGGGCTGTCCATGGGAGCACTCCAGCCTGAGCTGGACCCGTTTCCCTTGGTTTTCCCGACGGCTGAGCCAGAGGAAGCCAGGTGTGGATCCCGGTGAGGCTCCGGTGCCTGGCGGCTGCCCCTCTGCCCTCTCCGGGTGTTTGCACAACTCGCAGATCAGCTGGGCTGGGAATGGGATTGTGCCCTGTAGGTGGGAAATAGCGGGGATGATCCTGTCCTGTGGAGCGGGCTGGGGGCTGGGGCAGGCTCTGTGTTATTTTTAGAGTTTCGTAACTGACTTGTGAGCTGCAAAGGAAAGTTCAAGGAGAAATAGCCTGACCCCTGTGCGGATCTCTCGCTGCTGTTGAGGTCAGTCTTGCTCTGAGAAAGCACAGGTTCGGCGTCTCTGGAGAGGACCTTGAGGAGGTGGCCCGCTGGCGGTGGGAAAAGCCAGGGTGTAAAAGGGTACTGGTCGCAGGAGAGGAGCAGACGGTACCGCAGTGATCTCCCTGGGCTGGCAGAGGGGTAGGGCTGCTACTCATATTCACTTTTTTCCTCCCCAGGTGATAAGTAGCTTATTAACACTCACTGGGGGCTGAGCTGAGCCAGTTGTGGGTGGTGGGGTGAGGAAGGCAGGAGCTGGAGGTGCTGAGGAGGCTCCTGGGCTGTTGCTGAGCCCTGTAGGGACCCGCCTGCGATCCTTGCTCAAGCAGCCACAGGCAGGCAGGAATAGCCCAGGGCAACCGGGACTGGCTACCAAGTCCCACAGAGTGCTCCTGGGGTCAGGGTGTGAGAGGGGACGCGTTTTGGGGGGACAGCAGAGAGATCTGTAGGTTAGATGGGTGCTTCTGTGTGTTCACACCTGAGAGCAGCTGATGGTGGCTCCGTGCAAAGGGTTTGGGGTTGTTGGGGCAGCTCAGGGACGTGCTGGCTGCTGGCCCGGGCAGAGGAGGGCGGTGGGCTGCTGCTGCCTGCGTTCCCTCCAGCTGGTGCGAGGGAATGGAGGCAGCAGTCGCCCTCTGGGCAGCTGCCCCCAGCTCTGCTTTGCCTCTTGAGCATCCCTCCTTTTTTCTTCCCACCCCGCTCCTCCTCCTCCTCCTGCAGCCACAGCCTCACTGATGGGCTCCATCCTCTCAGCCCCCTCCAGGGGGTCAGGAGACCAGCCCTGCTCCCTTTTCCTCTCTGCATAACCCACTGTTTCTCTGCGCTGTCCTGGCAGGATCCTGGCTGGGTGGAGAAGGAGGTGCAGCTCCTGCTCCTGGGATTCTCTCCCACCCCCTGGGGTGGCTCACTGACGGGGCACCGTCGCTACACTTCCATGCAGCAAAAACTGTCATTAAACCAAGGGACGTGGTTTGGTGATGTTTTTTGTCAGTGTTAGGTTGATGATCTGAAAGGTCCCTTCCAATGTGGGCACGTCAGATTCTGTGATTAATTGCATCCCGGTCGGAGATTTCCCCACTGAGGGTTTTCCTGCTGGGACTGGCAATAGCCAGGGCTGTGAGGTTTTCCTGCCAGGTCTGGCGCTGGCCAGGGGCACAGGGCTTTCCCGCTGGGACTGGCGTTAGCTGGGGCAGAGGGTTTTGCTGCGGGGGCTGGGGAAGGCAGAATGGCTGGACTCAGTGCTGCTGCTGCTCCCCAGGATGGAGCCATCACTGGCTGGAAGGTCACTGTGGCTTTGATGCCTGGCAACAACCAGGCAATAAAAGAGTAATTTGATGACCAAAGGACGTCAAATTTGATTTATTCCTTCCAGCTGGTGGTGTCTCTCAGCAGCTCCCTGTGCCGACGCATGGTGTTTGCAGGACTGTGTTGCTGGCAGCTCCGAGGACGGAGGTTTGGCTGCTTTGGGCAGTCAGACACTCGCAGAAAGTCGCTGACTTTAGATGAGATCTGGGGAAGAACTTCTTTGGTGTGAGGGTGGTGAGACCCTGGCCCAGGTTGCCCAGAGAAGCTGTGGCTGCCCCATCCCTGGAGGGGTTCAAGGCCAGGCTGGATGGGGCTTGGAGCAACCTGGGCTGGTGGGAGGTGTCCCTGCCCAGGGCAGGGGCTGGCACTGGGGGGGCTTGAAGGTCCCTTCCAACCCAAACCATTCTGTGATTCCATGACTGTGCTACCCCTTCAGGAGGATGAAGGAGAAGAGGAGGGAGCGGGTGATGTCCCCTGAGTGGTTGTGCCTGACACACCGTGACTGGGGAGCTGCCCTTTTGGGCCCTGAGCCCTGTCCTTGCTGCTGTGTCCCAGCTGCCGCAGCAGCGATAGCAGCCGCCGGGTGCCAGGCAGTGCCGGGAGCGGCGCCGGGGCTGCAGAGCAGGTTTGTTCAGCGCAGGAACACCTGGGCATGGTCGCTTTAATTGTAGGTCAGTGGATGTTGTTTAACCTACTTTAAAACATGAAATTAACTCTCCAGCGGAGCTGGGGAGCACAGGGCACTTTCACACAGGGAGGGGGTTGCGTGCTGGCCTCTGGGCAGGGTTACGCTGCCAGCGCTGGTCCCCGAGCTCCTGCTTTGGGAGGTGAAGTGGAAGCTGTGGGGTGGGGGCCCTGGGACACCCCCGCCGTGGGGTCTTCTCCAGGCAGGGAGCAGCGGGGCTTGGCACAGCACTCCTGAAAGGCTCCAGTTGTGTTGTTTCTGGTGCATCCACCAGATGCCTTTTTGTCCATCCTCACTGGCCCAGGATTTGTATCTCTGGGCCAAGAAGTCTATTTAATTGATTAAATTAATTAGAAGATGCTGCAGAACACGTGGCAGATGAAATGAGCTGAGACTGATTGTGCTGGAGGGAGCAGGCGGCTGGAGAGGGGCTGTTCCCATCCGCCCTCTGGCAGGAGTGAGGGTCTTTGACCTGCTGGGGTCTCAAACAGGTGCCACTTTCGGGACTGAAATTCCCCCTTGGGGTCAGTTTGTCTGTTCCTGCGTCTCCCACCCCTGGTTTATGCTGGTTCCTGCTCCTGGTGCAGAGGGTCTCAGCTTCCCCTTCCCTCGGGAGGAGGGGGCTGCCCCTGCAGAGCTCTGTGGCAGCGTGCCATTGCTCAGCCTCTTCATCCCTTTGCCCTGGCTCAGCGGGGCTTTGGGGGCTCTGTGAAACCCTGTGCAGTTTCATAAACTGCTTCTGGCAATCGGGGGAATCTGTCTGAAGAACCTCTGACCCTGACTTTTCCTCACGTCCTCGCCTCTTCCAGCACCAGTGGAGGAGAGAACGGAGGAATCTGAGGAGGGGGACCCTGGGGTGGGCTGCAGCAGCTCCTGGGGCTGCCGGTGCTGGTGGGACATGGTGGGACACGCTCTCCTGGTTGGACCCAGGCTTGTGGGATGGTGGTGTGAGCGGGGCCTTGGAGAGATCATTGGAGGTGGCCAGCTCAGCCCTCGGCAGGGCGAGCCCGGCCCTCCCGGCACTGCGTGGCTGGTCAGAGTCCAGGGGTGCAGGCAGGGTGGGGAGGCGTCCCTGGAGAGGGCAGGGATGAGGGACGCAGGGTGGCTGTGGAGGGGAGAAGAAGCCAGGCTGGGGAGTGACGGGCTCCTCCTGGTGTGACTGGTGGCAAACAGCCCGTCTCGGGTCCAGATGTGACTCAGTTTGCCCCAGGTTCCCCGGTTTCTCTTATGTGCTGCCAGAGACAAGTCTCGACAGCTCTCCCCGCGATGGGTGTGCTTTGCATCCCCATCTGGAGAGGGAACATGGTGAGTTCCCCAGGACCTGCGTAGCCACGATAGCAAGCAACCTCCCTCCTCCTCCTCTGTTCTGAAAGCTGAAGTTCAGCCTTCCTTCCACCTGTGGAGTCTGGCTGCCTTTTGGAGTAATTGATGTCCTGCTCTCGGGTTCGCAGCCCCCCACAGTGAAGGCTGGGTTCGAAGGACACGCTGCAGCGAGCCCTCTGAGCCCCCACAGCAGAGTGGGGCTGATGGAGTGTGGGGGATCAGTGTCCCCAGACAGGTCCCATTTGACCTCCTGGTGTCACTGGTTGCCGTTGGGGGCTGTGGTGGTGTCCTCTCTGGTGCCGAGGTGTCTGGAGGCCACTGGTGCTCCCTCAGCTGAAAGGTCTGACTCGCCCCCAGAGACCTGCTGGTGTCCCCCAGGAGCTGAGCTGCTTCCTCCTGGAGGGGTGTAGTGCCCAGAGAGGGGAGGCGATGGGACAGCATTCCCTTCCCCAGGAACGCCAGTCCTGCCCTCTGCCTGCCCCAGAGCTTTCCCTGGCTCTGGGGCTGCTCCTGGCTGGTCTCTGCCCTCCCTTAGGGCGAAGGGACATAGTGAGCAGCCCCCTTCCCCTTGGCACTGTCTGTGCATGGTGCCCAGGGCGGGAGGGGGGGGGAGAAATGCCCCCCGAAGGGGCTGATGAAGCCACCTGTCTCCCTGAACCCCCCGTCGGCAGTGCTGTGGTGCGGGGAGCTGCGTTTGCCCCTTCCCCAGCTCTGCTCAGCTGCTGGGCTGGCACCTGCGGGCTGTGGCTCCCTGCCCGGCCAGCCCGCCCCACCACAAATACCAGTTTCCCCTCTGCGGACGGGGAGACGCTGTGCCCCTGCCCTCCTGCGCACTGCCGCAGCGCTTCTTGCTGGTGCTGCTCGGGGTGGCCGGGGGCAGCTCCGGAGGCAGGGGGGGTGGTCCCTGCCCTGGGCGTCCTGGGGGACAGGAGGCTGGTGAGGTGTGAGCCTCCTCGGTCCTGGCATGGCTTCCAGTGCGGCGGCAGCTCCCGGTGGTGCCGGTTGTACTGGGCTAGCTGGGCTCCAGGCGGCTGGCGTGTTCTTCCCTCGCTCAGGTCTTGACCTCATGCTGTCACGTACATCCCATACCTCTCCGGAGCTGCTCTCCAAGGGTTTTGGGGTGCAGATTTGGGGCTCCTCCTCGCCAGCCCGTCCCAGCCACTCTGCAGAGAATCTGCCTGGCCAGCTTCCGAAGGAGATGGCTTCCAGGGGCGGCAGCGGGGCCAGCAGGGCTGGTGACATGCAGGTTGTGAAGGAGCCACTCCTTGCCCCACAGGAGAGCTCTGGGTCTCTCACAGAAGTGGAGAGGCATCACCCGAGGTGCCCAGGGGGGTCTGAGGAGCTCCTGAGCGGCGTGGAGGAACCAGGGGGATGCATGGAAGGTGTTTTGGCGGAGATAGTTTGCAGGTGCGGGGCTGGGCCAGGGGGTGCTGCCGAGGGTGGAGGTGCCCAGCCCGGAGTCGGGCAAGGAGGAGGAGGAGTGTGCTGGTTGGCAGAGCAGGGCTGGACCGGGACCCCATTGTGTGTGTCCTGCTGCCGCCCCCCACCCTCCCGGGCACAGGCAGGGCCGGGGCACGGAGCCGTGCTGGGTGTGCCCTGCTGCCTCTGCCGCCTCCGCTGCCAGGGCAGCTCTGCCTGCTCTGCCAGCCCCGACCCGTCTTACCTCCTACCTGACACCCGGCTGGAGGCAGCCCCCTGCCTGGGACCCTCCCTGTCCCCTCACACACTGCCCCGCGCCGCTGGATGTCCCCTGCCCTTGCCCAGGACCCTGGCAGCCTTGGACGGGGGATTTGTTCCCTGGGGCTGCCTTGCTGGTGATGGCCCCCGGCCCCCAGCCGAGTCACAGCGGGTGGCGGTGGAGGAGGGGACGGGGCCAGCACCTGCCCCTTCACCTCTACCTGCTCGGGGGCCACGGCGGATTATGGCACTGGCACCATATGTCACCCACGAGCCCCGCACCGCGCTGCCTCAATCCACCCACAGAGATGGCTGCAGGGGGGAAGAGAGGGACAGATGCTGCCCTAGATCTGTGGGATTAAACTCCCAGCAGCAAAGCAGATTAGGGTATTACGCTGGCGCCTGCAAGGGGGAAGCCCCCTGCCCTGAGCCTGTGCCTGCCTGGGGCAGGGGGACGGTGGTGATTCCCTCTGCGCTCCCTCTGGCCCCTGGCAGGGGCTGGGGCCCGGCTGGCGCCATGACGGGGTCCCTTGTGCCACCAAAGCTGTCTCGAGGCTCCAGGGTGTGAGGAGCAGGAGTGGCTCTGGAGGCACTGGGGCTGCTGCTGGTTTTGCGTGCCCCTGCGTAGTCCCAGGTGTCCCCCATCCCGTCGGCCAGTTCGCCCTGTTGTCGCTGCCCGGGGCTGCCGGCGCACGGGGCCAGCAGCGGCTCTGCTCCACGCTGCTTTATCCAAACGCTCCCACGGCAGCCCCCGGGGCTGCCCCCGGGAGGGGGTCCGGCTGGGCTGTGCAGGGGCTGGACACAGCCGAGGTCTGTGCCCTGGGTGCAGCTCCGGAAGGTGCTTGGGAGAGAGAAAGGGAGAGCTGATGGTGGGAACCTCCCTCAGCTGCCTGGAAAGACAGCGGGGATGCGGACTCCTCACAGGGTGGCTGTGGGGCTGGGACGGAGGTTGGCACCAGCTTGTCCCTTGCTTGTCCCGAGGGCCCTGTGGGATGCGTGGGGGACGGAGCGGTGGGACAGGACCCGGGTGTCTCACTGCTCTTGTGCCCGCAGGTGCCCGGGGCTCAGCCTCTATGTCTCCCCAGTCATTCCCATCTACAATGCCGTCGTCTTCCTCTTCGTGCTGGCCAACTTCAGCATGGCCACCTTCATGGACCCCGGCATATTCCCGCGAGGTGAGTCTGGCTCTGCCTGGGAAGTGACTTGGGTAGAGCTCCCTCCTTCCCCTCTGCCTGTGAGGTAAAGAGGATTAATGGATCCCAAAGGGCATGGGGAGAGCCCTCTGTGCCCTGTCCGGGTGGGACTGGGTGGTGACACACGCTCTGGGTTCAATACCCAGCCTGCAGGGCCTTGGGTCAGACGCGGGGTGAATCCTGGCACCCCACATCGGGTATCTGGAGCTCAGGTAGGTGCAGAGGTTCCGAGCAGGGCCTGGGAGAGTCCTTGGGGGTCCCCTGCTGGTCCCTGTGCCAGGTGGGATGAGGCTGGTGGCAGAGGAGGGTGATGCCAGGTGTCCTGAGCTTTGGGGGGCTGGAGGGTGGCTGGGCCTGACGCTCTGCTGGGGTTTCCCTGCCAGCTGAGGAGGACGAGGACAAGGAGGACGACTTCCGAGCCCCGCTGTATAAGACGGTGGAGATCAAGGGCATTCAGGTGCGCATGAAGTGGTGCGCGACGTGCCGCTTCTACCGACCGCCACGCTGCTCCCACTGCAGTGTCTGCGACAACTGCGTGGAGGTGAGGAGCTGCCGCGTCTCGGTGCCTCTCCCTTCCCACAAGGGGCTCGATGTGTCGTGCCGGCAGCAAGCCCTGGCCGCCCAGCCCCTCACCGTGTCTCCTCTCCTCCCACAGGAGTTTGACCATCACTGTCCCTGGGTCAACAACTGCATCGGGCGGCGCAACTACCGTTATTTCTTCCTCTTCTTGCTGTCCCTCACCACGCACATCATGGGGGTGTTCGGCTTCGGCCTGCTCTACGTTCTCTACCAGGTGGAGGAGCTCTCCGGTGTCCGGATGGCCGTCACGTATCCTCTGCATGGCTGCGGGAGCAGGGACGAGGGGGGGCACAGGGGCAGGGCTGGGGACAAGGCTGTGGGGCAGGGCTGTGGCTCTTCCTTAGCTGTCTGCGGATAGCATGGTGGTGATGTGCGTGGCTGGCTTGTTCTTCATTCCTGTCGCTGGCCTTACGGGGTTCCACGTGGTGCTCGTGGCAAGGGGCCGCACTACCAATGAGCAGGTATGTTTTGGGGGCTGCTGCAGGGCCGGTGGCCCCTCTCAGGCCACGTCTGGATACCTTTTTGAGCCCCCCAGGACTAGACAAACACAGGGAGGCTGAATTGAGGCAAGAGAGGGCCACCAAAGCTGGCTGGGGGCCGGAGCAGAAGATGTCTGTGAGGGGAGGCTGAGCGCACCTTGTCTGCGTAGCCTGGAGACAGGGGTTCTTCACTGGGGTTATTGAGGGGGGGCTGCAGGGGGATGGAGCCGGGCAGGCTCTTCCCAGGGGGCAAGAGGGCATGGGCACGACTGTGGACATGAGACATTCCAGTGAGACATTAGGGAAAGACTAATGTCTTCCAGTGAGACATTAGGGAAAGACTTTTCCCCCTGGAGGGTGGCTGAACGCTGGGACAGTGTATGGAGAAGGGAGAGTATCTCTGTCCCTGGAGACTGTCACCAGCTGGACCCCACTGGCTGGATGGGGACCCCCGGGGTCCCTGCCCGCCCTGGTACCCTGCCATGCTCTCATCCTACAGGTGACGGGCAAGTTCCGCGGTGGTGTCAACCCCTTCACCAACGGTTGCTGTAAGAATGTCAGCCGGGTCCTCTGCAGCTCCCCGGCCCCCAGGTGAGCCTGGCACGGTGCAGCTGTCCCCCCCAGCCCTGCGGCACCTGGGACACCCCCTGCCCCAGGCTCTGGACCCTCACCCTCCCCCTGCCCCTCTCCCCAGGTACCTCGGGCGCCCCAGGGCCGAGCAAACGGTGCTGGTGAGACCTCCCTTCTTGCGACCTGAGGTGTCAGACAGCCAGATCACTGTCAAGATCATGGACAACGGTATCCAGACAGAGCTGAAAAGGACGAAGGTGAGGAAGGTGGGGACTAGCGGTCCCTGTGTTGGGGCCCTCCATGGAGCCCAGGGGTGCAGGCCTGCATCCGTGAGTAAAGAACCGAGTCAGCCTGGTCACGTTCCCCACCCTCCTCCGTGTTGTCTCGCTCTGTGTCCCCATGGGACAGAAACCACATCCCTCCCATGCAGCAGCAGCCACGTGAGGCTTTGCACCCTCCGTCACCCTTCCCCGTCCCTTCTTTGCCCCTTGCAATGTCCCATGGAGGTCCCCTTTCCCCAGCACTTCCCAGCACCTGTGACTTGTGCCACCTTCAAGCTCCCAGGATGGCCCAGGAGGCAGCAAGAGCCCCTCAGATGCCGCTGCCAGCTCCCCGCCTGCCCAGGGGAGGGCTGAGCCTTGGCGCCCCTCTGACTCCCCTCTGCGCTTTGTCTCTGCAGTCCAAAGGAAGCCTGGAGGTGACAGAGAGCCAGTCTGCTGACGCCGAGCCGCCACCCCCACCTAAGCCAGACCTCAGCCGCTACACGGGCCTGAGGACACACTTAGCCCTGGCCACCAACGAGGGTAAGGAGGGATGCAGGGTCCCAGGCAGCCCAAGGCTGCCCAGGCAGAGCAGGAGCCAGGGCCACAGGTGGAGCAGGCTGCAGGGCAGACCCCAAGCACATCATCAGCAGAGTCTTGGGCAGGACGTGCCTGCGTCTCTGGGCTGCTTTACGTGGCCCCTTGCGCTTGGAGAAGCCAGTGGGATGCTCATGGCCAGCTCTGCTCCCTCGGAGAGGAGGAGCAGGAGGCTGCGACAGGCAGGCTGCAGGCAGGCACAGGAGCATCGCCCGGAGGAAGGAGGCGAAGGAGTGGTGGGTATGGCTTGGCGGCAGAGAGCACGTTGGTGGCAGCCTGCGTGACCTGCTTCCCCGCTTCCTGGGCACCGGCGAAGCAGCGCTGGGAGCTGCCGGCGTGGGCCTTGGAGAGAGAGGTGGGATGTGAAGGGCAGAGCTTGGAAGCAGCTGTTTCCCGCAGCTGGCCGGAGGCCTCTGCAGCTCTCCCTGTCCCCTGGCCGGGGCCAGTGGCACGTGGGGTGACCGACCGGCAGGTCCCTGGGGTGCCCAGGCACCTACTGACACCTCCATTCAGCACACCCCCACCAACCCTGGGCTGTCACCCAGCTGGCACCACTGTGGGGGCATGGAAGTGCCATCTCCAGGCACACGTCCATGGGGACACGTTTTCCATCCTGCTCCGTTTCATCCGCCCTCAGTGGCTTCTCCTCCAGCCTGACCCTCTCTCCCCCTTTGCCCCCTGCTCTGTCTGCCCCAGGCTCGGCGCAGGTTCTCTGGGAGGGAGGGCAGGGCTCTGCAGGGTGTCCCTTCCCCAGCACAGCCCGGGAGCCCCCACGGCTCTGAGCATCTTTCTTTGTCCCCCCCTGCAGACAGCAGCTTGCTAGGCAAGGACAGTCCCCCGACGCCCACCATGTACAAGTACCGGCCCGGCTACAGCAGCAGCAGCAGCTCAGCAGCCCTGCCCCACTCCACCAGCGCCAAGGTAAGGCTGTGCCCCCTTTCCAGAGGGCGGGTGAGGCGGGGAACCTACCCTCCAGGGGCTGTCACCATGTTCCTGGCATCCTGGGAGGAGGTAAGGGTGGGCTTCGGGAGCTTTGCATGGTCCACACCTTCCTGTGAGTGACCACAGTGTCTCTGCCCCACAGCTGAGTCGAGTGAACAGCCTGAAGGAGCCCAACTCCATCTGCGAGAGCGGCCGCAAGCCCAGCTACCGCTCCGAGCCCAGCCTGGAGCCCGAGAGCTTCCGCTCGCCCACCTTCGGCAAGAGCTTTCACTTTGACCCGCCCTCCAGCGGCTCCCGCTCCTCCAGCCTCAAGTCGGCCCAGGGCACGGGCTTCGAGATGGGCCACCTGCAGTCCATCCGCTCAGAGGGCACCACCTCCACCTCCTACAAGAGCCTGGTGAACCAGACACGCAACGGCAGCCTGTCCTACGACAGCCTGCTGACGCCTTCCGACAGCCCCGACTTCGAGTCGGTGCAGGCGGGCCCCGAGCCCGACCCCCCGGTGGGCTACACCTCGCCCTTCCTCTCGGCCCGCATCGCCCAGCAGAGAGAGACCGACCTGCACGGCCGCTTCGCGGGCGCCGTCTCCCCCAAGCACGCGCTGCCCCGCGAGCCCTCGCCCGTGCGCTACGACAATCTCTCCCGACACATCGTGGCCTCCATCCAGGAGCGGGAGAAGCTGCTGCAGCAGCCGCTGCCGGCCGCGGGCCGGGAGGAGGACGGGGGCACGGCGGACTCGGGCATCCAGTCGACGCCGGGCTCCAGCAACGCCCCCCGCACCAGCTCCTCCTCGGACGATTCGAAGCGCTCGCCCCTGGGCAAGAACCCGCTCACCCGCCCGGCCCCCCCACGCTTCGGCAAGCCCGAGCCCCCCGCCGCGCTGCGGGTGCGCTCCCTGGGCTCCCCCGACCAGCCCTCCGCCCCCCACCTGGGCAAGTCCCTCTCCTACAGCAGCCAAAAAGCAGCCCCTCAGCCTGGCGGCACCGAGACCGAGGAGGTGGCCTTGCAGCCCTTACTGGCACCAAAGTAAGTACCAGCGACATCCCCCTCGGGCACGGGGCGGCTCCCACAGCNCTACAGCAAGTCCAACGGGCAGCCCAAGAGCCTTGGCTCGGCCCCCCCGGGCTCGGGGCAGGTGCCCCTCAGCAGCCCCACCCGCGGGGGGGTCAAGAAGGTCTCTGGGGTGGGGGGCACCACTTACGAGATCTCGGTATGAGGGGCACGGCCACTCGCCCCCTCACCCCCTGCCAGCGCCCACGGGACCCTGC
>VXBW01002021.1:45552-83997 GCA_013400375.1 Thinocorus orbignyianus | reverse complement strand
GGCCTGGGCACTTCCCTCCTCCCGCCCCGCCGAGAAGGGACGCTTCTTGGGCTGAATGTGTGCAAGTTTGGGTCTCTCTTACGGGGGCTTCTGGCATCTGTGAGGCACAGGGGGGCTCAGCCCCCCTTCTGGGAGGAAAGTGGGGTGCCCCCATTATGCCACTGGGCTTGGACTGGGGGAAGCCTGGACAACAAAACTTCTGCCCATTGTTAGAAATGGAGGGTACCTCCTGGAGATGCCTGGTGCCCAGGCTCATCTACGGACCAGTGATGGGCATAACAGGGTGTTTTCATACAGTCAGGGAGTTGTCAGACGTGGAAGGGACTTCTAGAGATCATCTGGTCCAACTCCACTAGTAAGGGAGGGGGAGTTTGGGGGGGTGCTGGGCACATGTGGTCTCGCCTGAGAACACAGGGCATTCTGGTGGTCTCTAACTACAGCTGCCCACAGTCCCACCCTGTGTCCCATCTTGCAGACTCCAGTGTGGGATAGGTCAGTGGAGCCCACTGGGGCTCCTGATGGAGCAGGGGCAGCATCCCCACATAAAGCTCTGTACTAGGAAGTGCCCAAGCAGCCCCACAGCCTGCTTGTCCTGCTCCCAGGGCTTTCTTGAGGCAGGTTCTCTTACTTGTTGGTGTTTACTCATGCACTTTAAAGTGGAGGGGGACAAAAGGACAGTTTTTGGGAAGCTGCTCTCCTTTCAGTTGACTGCACTTGGCTGGGATTCCATTGCATGCAAACGACTGGCCTTCACCATGTGCTGGAATCTTGCGCAGAGCCTTCCTGGAAGGGGTGGGAGGATAAAAGCACTCAGTGAGCAGAGGGGTGAACCTCCTCCCTTCCGACCCGGAGGTCAGGCTCCCATCTCTATGGCTGAGGAGCCCTTGAGGCCGTCCCTTCCCTGGAGATGGGCTGAGAGTCAGGATGGCGAAGCCCAGACCGTGCAGTCAGCATCTCTGTCCCTGGGTTGCCTCCCATCTCTTCCCTCCTCCAGCCTCTGGCATGGAGATAAGACTTTGGTCCATTGTATCTGCGCTGGGGGTGGCTTTAGGATACCCGGAAAATAATAACATGGCTTGGACCATGCCTGGAAGGCTGTTGGCTTCTCAAAATAGCTCACCAGTGTCTGTGATTTTAGGGGAGAGTGCTGGTTAAGTCTCTTGGTTTCTCTTCCCAACAACCCACCATAGATGTCTCTCATTTGCTGCTGGCAAGGACAGAGCCCTTTCCCAAGCCTGCGGTGGTGCTGTACCTGGGGAGGTGCAGAGTTCTCTCCCTGGCTCAGCAAGCCCCAGTTTCTGCAGTGTGGTGGCTTTCCCCTGTTCTGCCTCGCCCATGTGAGGAGCAGCACCGTGGGGGCTGCTGTGGGTCCATGGAGACAGCAGGTGTTGTCTGGATGTAGTGACAAAACCCAAACCTGTTGGGTGATGAGGCAGCTCCTTTGCTGTGACACAGGGCTTGGCAGCGGAGGAGGTTGTCCTCTGGCACAGAGCGCAGGAATGCATCTCGGCACAAGGCTGTTGGAAAGGGGCTGGATTTACGGGCTCTCAACCAAAGTCCTCAAGTTCCCCAAGGTGGCCACAACCTTCTCTTTGCTTCTTACTGTTCAAGGAGGCTGTTTGAGGGGGGATAATTGTTTCTTAGAGCCAGTTCTTGTACTGGAAACTCCCAGCAGCAGCCCAATGAGTGTCCGGCTCCTGCTTGTCTTCAGCTTGTTGCTGATCTGCCTTCCCCCTGTCCCAGGATGGCGGCAGGCACTGCGTTGCCTGCTGCTGTTTCAGCACAGTCCCTGCACTCGTCCTGTCCAGTGTCTGCTGCTCGTGGGAGGGTGACTGGTGGGTTAATCTGCTCTGTCACGTTCCCAAGTGACAGCAGCCTTTGGGGTGGTGGCAGGTGACCTGTGGTTCTCCTGCAGTACTGCTCCATTTGCCTGGGGAGGAAGGGATAGTTTTCCCCGGGAGGGGAGCTGCTTCCTCGTGGTCGTGTGACATTGGCCCGGCACGGAGGGTGAGGTGGCCGCTGGGTGTGGGGGCAAACTGGTGACTAAGGAGCACAAGCTCCTGGGCGTGATGCCAGGATGGGCCAGCCTTTAACTGGGGTGCCCATCACCACTGCTTCCCTCTGCCTTTCCAGCTTGGGGCAGCGGGAGGTGGGCAGTGGGATGGCCACCTTGGGCTCTGGTAGGAATGAACAGTCTCATTTGCTTGGTGGGCATCCTCTACACTGGCTTCCTCTTCCTTTGGGGAGGTGGCCTTTCCTCCAAGGGGGTGGTGATAGGCAGCAGTGGGTGCCTGGAGCTTGTCCCTGTGTCCCCAGCTTTGTGCTGCGGAGCTCAACACCTGCAGGGGTCCTGATCAGGGGTCCTGATCTGGGCTGAGAACTTCCACTATAAGTTTTATTTTAACAGCTCATTGCCCAGGTGTTTGTGCTGATAGGAAAGCAAGATTTCTCTTGTGAAACCACAGAGAAGGGGAGGGTGTCCCTGAGATGGTGGGGGTGCTGCTGGGGTGTCAGAAGGCCTACAGGCGTATCCTGACTTTCTGCAGGGCTTCGCAGACTCTCCTGGTGGGGAGACTGTACAAGCCATTGGAGGTTGGCTTTCCAGCACAAGCAGGGAAGGGTCTGGGCCAACTGGGCAGAGGGGTGAGCCTTGGGAACAGCTCCGTATGGACTGTCCTGGGAGTACTTGTTAGGTGGACTGGTGTGAGGGCACCCCTGGGCTGGCTGTGGCGGCAGCGTGCCTGGCTCCTGCGTGCGAGGGCTCCGTCCCAGCCCTGGCTGCTCCCGCTCCTCTGGGCGTTGGCCCCGATTGCAGCGAACGTTGCTCAAAGTTCAGCAGCTCCTGCTGCTGGCTGCTCCTGGGTGCTGGGACACGGCGGGAGCCATACCTGCCCCGGGAGCTGCTGGGACACGTCGGGGGGAGCTGCTCTCCCCTCTCGCCTCACAGAGGCTTTTGCAGCTGCTGCAGCTTCTGTGGGGCGGGAGAGCAGTGGCCTGGGGTGAGGGGAGCGGGCTCCCTGCCGGGGGTCAGGTGGCCCGGAGTGGGGTTGGGTAGTGGAGAGCCGATTGCTACCCTGGCTGGGAGGAGGAAGGCGTTGTGCTGTCCTCAGCTGATGTATTTTCCTCTTGTCCCCATCTCGTGTGCTGCTTGGGCTGGTCTCTGAGCAGAGCTCCCAGATCTCCCGACTGGTTCCGCAGCAGTGCTCCCAGCTCCTCTCCTGGCCCAGTATGGGAGGGTAGGTGGTGGTGCTGGGCAGTGGGCGGCCACCATGGGTGGGAGGGAGTGTGTGGAACTGCAAAGACGAGTTTTTCCGACCTGGAAGGGTGGGTCACCGGTGGTGTTTGCATGCTGCTGGCAGGCCCCTTGCCCAGTGGAGTAGCGCATTCCTGCGAGCGTGTTGCTGCATGCCGCGCTGACTGCCATGCCTGGCGTGGGCTTGCACCGGGGGGAGGTGTCATCACCCGCTGCCAGCCAGGGTCTGGCGGGGAGGAGGGGGACAGCTGGGGGTGTCTCTGGTAGAAATCCTCTTTGATGTGGGGAGGCCGCCTGCTCCAGGCTGGACTTACAGCCCTCTTCCCTCTCTGCTTTTTGTTTTTTCCCTCTTTTTACCTGTGGGAGGGAGCTCCTGGGGCCCCACAGCTCCCTTCCGGAGCACGAGGAAACCTGCTTTCCCATCACCTCTGCCTGGTGTCTGTCTCCAGCAGCTGATTTGGGTGGAAAAGCACTTCCCTTCTCTCATCTCCTTCCCTCAGCAGCAAGAGGAGCCACCCTGGGCAGGGTGGGCAGATGGGTCTGTGGAGCAAAGCTGCCTCATCATTCTTATGCTGTGAGGGGGGCTTGTGGCTTGCCTTCTCGGGAATGTCCCTGTCCTGCCTCTGAGAGTTCTGGGGACACCACAAAGTAAAGGGAAGGGGGACAGAGGCAGGGGGTATTTGTGTGTGCCTGTTGGCCCGTGGAGTTGTGTGGACAAGGAGGCATGTGAGGGAAGGCTGTGAGTGGCCATGCCCCCTTGCTTGTGGTCTTTTCAAGCAGACATGCTGGAGCGATGGTGTTAGTGCCGCTGTGGCTCTGCAAGTGACAAGCCCATCTCTAGCATGCAGTGGGCATGGAAGTGTCCTCCTGGGGCTGGAAAATAGTGTCTTCCTGTTCTCTGCATGTAGGATACTCCCAGCCCTGGACAGGAATGTGATACCACCATGGATGAGGAGTATGTGTTCCCCAGAGGCAAGATGCTTCCAGCAAGCTGGCCGGGCTTTGGTCTCCTGGGTGGACCATGCCAGCCTGGCTGGGCTGGTGGTGGTGACGTCCATGCCCGCTGTTCCCAACCCAGTTCCAGGGTGTCTGCCTGCAGGCTGGGGCAGCAGGGAGCGGCCCTTGGCAGGACGTTGTGTTTAGAAGCTTACGGGAAAGGGAAGTCACGATGTCATCTCCTGTCTGACCAGGAAACGCAGGTTTCCTTCCCTTCAGCTCGCGCAGGAGCTTGGGAAGCAGCTTCTCAGGGGGCAGGCTGGGGGAGCAGTAGCCAGATGTGGTACCGGCAACAGCTTGGGCAGGGGCTGGGATGGTGCCCTGCCATCTTTCTGTGCGTGGCCAGCCCCTGTGTGAGCTGGGAGTGCTGTGAGGGTGCCATGGCCCATCACAGGGCAGCAGGCCCCTTCTCTGCCCCCAGCTGTGATTCAGTCCCTGGCTCTTGCTTGATGCTTCTCCAGTGGCTTTTCTTCAACCATTCATTACTGCTCTTGGCAGGGCCCTCCAAGTGCTCTCCAAGCACAGACGCATGCATGCAATTAGCGAGCCAGGGTACCTGATGAGATCATGCCAAATGGTGCTGGGGTTTTCAGCCTGGCCCCTGGGTGCTGCAGGCTGTGACTCAGCCTGGCAGCTGCCTGACCTGCTCAGGGAGTCTGTGCTGGCTGGGCAAAGGGGGGGGACAGGGAGTCCTGCTTCTGGGCTGCCCCTGTGACAGTGGCTTGGCTCAATCTCGGCAATTCTCTCCTTGCCGCTCCTGCAGTGGGCATGGCTTCACCACGTACCTGTTTGCTCAGCACGGGGAGGGGAGAGGTGTGGAGCTCATCTGGCAGAGGGAGGGATGCCCTGTCTACCCCTGGGGGGCTCCTGCAACAGGGATACCTCCATGTGGTGTTGCTGGTGTAAGGCGGGGCTAGGGGGGTGGTCCTGGGCTCCTGCCCCTCTGTTCCTGGTTCCTTAGTGACCTGGGTGCTCCCTACAGGGAAGGTGGGTAACACTGGCTGATCCCTGAGCATGGTGCTCCCTGGAGGAGCCCAGCGTGTGGCTCCTACACTGCTGGTGGTGGGATTCCTGCTGTGCTTCCCTCCCCTGTGCCCTTTCCTGCTGGTTGGAGCCAAGCAGCCAGAGCTGGGCTGGACCTGACCCCAGGGACTGGCCTGCCCACAGGTGTCAAGAGAGGAAATGACTTCAAGTGTGGCTTCCATGGGAAGAGGGATGGGGCCTGCAGCGAGGCTATTGTGCCGAGGAAGGGGCCTGAATCCATGGCACTGGGCTGTGCTGACAGGGGCTGGTGGTGGCAGTGAGCTGTGGGCGCCTGTGCCTGCGGCCCCTTGGAGAGAGGCTTCCTTTAATCCCGCAGGGAATGCTGGCTGCTGGCCTGGGGGCAGCCAGCAGCAGATGTGAGCCCTCAAGGAGCTAAATCTGCCCCTGGGATGGGGTGCCATAGCAGCTTCACCCCATCTGCCATGCCCACATCCCTCCCCTCGGGCTGGGGGGGTGGCGGGCAGGCAGCTGCTGCCTTGGGTTTAATGAAGGGGGACTTTGCTCCCTGGGTGCTGCCAGCACAGCCCTTATCTCTGCAGGGCCTGGCTGCTGTTTGTTTTCACTGCGGGAGAGAGGCAGCTGAATGGGAAAGTTCAGCTTTGGGGGGGCGGGGGACAGACGGACAGGGTGAAGGGCAGGGGCCCAGCGCGGCTGAGCCCGGGGGCAGCACGATGCGGGGCTGTGTCCTGTCCCCCGCCATGGGGGCTGCCGTTTGGTGGGTCCAGCGAGTGGCCGGGGGCTGCCCCGGTTCTGCTGACCCTACCCCACTCCTGGGGCCGGGGGGCTGCTGCTGTGCCCCCTGAGAGATGCCGAGCGCGGCCGGCCCAGGAATGCTCTGGCCCCGTTCCCGGCGCTGGGTGTTTGTTTGCCGCTGCGCCCCTGAGGCCTGGCGCTACCGTGACAGGAAGCGGGAAGGCCGGGGGGAGAGCGGCCGGCCGGCATGGGCTGTGAAATCCCTTTGTCCCCGCCGAGCGCTCAGCTGCAGATTCCCACAGCGCAGAGAGAGCAGCCTTTGTGCTGCTGAAGGGCTCCCGACAGGCGCGTCTCCTGGGCCCGGGGGCTGCGGGGTTGCTGCCTGCCCGCTGCCAGGGAGCGGCGGGGACCCCTGCCCTGTGGGGGGATCCGAGGGGCTGTTGGGGTGTCTGGGGTGCTGCTGGCAGGAAGGCTCTGGCCCCATGGCCGTCCTGCTTGAAGATTGTGGGGGGACGGCGTCTTCCTGGAGCCCAGTGGCTTGGCTGCCCTCCTGCTGGGAGGGACGCTTGTCCTCTCCTCTCCCTTCGCCCGCTGCAGTGCTGGCTGCTCCCTTGCACTGGTTCCTGGCCCCCTGGCGGATCTTGCTACTGCCAGACCAGGAGGAAAGGGGCTTCTCTGGTGTTGTGTCCCAGCTGTGCTTGGGAGAGGGGTGCTCGGCCCCCCTGGTGAGGACAGATGGCCCGCAGCGGCATTGCTGGCATTCCAGCACAAGCCTTGTGCTCTGCGGCTGACTCCATGCTGCTCCTTGCTCCTGCTGGCCCTGCTCTGCTGCCTCGCCCTCTTCACCCCACTGGGGTGGCCAACAGCATCCGTCTGGTGGCCTCAGCTGGGCCAGGGACTGATCCTGTCCCAGGGGTTTGCCCACCGTGTTTCGCAGCCCCCATCTGTGTCTGGACCCATCCTTTGGAGCCAATGGCTATGGTGCGTTTGTGGGCCCCGTGCCCTTGCTGGGGGGGGAAGGACACAGGCTGCTTCCTCCCCACCCTGCCCTTATCGCTCCCTCCTTATCAGCCTGGCTGGCTGCTAGCCCGCTCCCCTATAAGGTGTGGTGCTGTGTCCCTGCCTCCGTCTCCGCAGGTGACTCCCTTGGGAGGGAGGCTTTCCCGACACAGTGACATGGCCTTTGTCTCCAGTGCTGGGGGCAGCAGGCGAGGTTGCCCGGGTGGCCATCCCACTGCCGGTCTGACCAGCTGGATGTGATGGGCGGATGCAAGTGGCTCCTTCCTGCTGCCGCCTGGGGCTGGGCTCCTGCTGTGGAAGGTGGGGTTCCCTCCTGGGCAGGTAGGCACCCAGGGCGGTGTCTGACCTGCCTACAGGAGCAGCCCTTTCCTGGCTGGGGAGGGACAGTGGCCAAAGTCCATGTGCCTGTGCTCTGAGACCTGCCTCTGGGGCCAGCCCTTCCCAATGGGGCTGAACTCCTCATGGGGAGATGGGAGAGCTCCTCCCTGGTAGTGGGGTCAGGCAGTGGGCTGGGCAGGGTGAGCAGGGGTGCTGCACAGCCTGGAGCGAGAAGGCATCTGCCTGGGTAGGGAGGTTGCTCCCTGGTCTGTGGTGGGAGGGAAACAGCTGTGGCCAGAACTCTCCATCGCCCATGCAGGGAGATGGGAGTTGCTGCCCACCACCAGCCGTCTTGCTTCCCTCTGGCTGGGGGGCTGTTGTGCTCTATCTGGACACAGCAGCAGAGGAGGTGAGGGTCAGCTTGGACCCGTGGGCGCTCTGCCTGGTAGCCCGCTGACTTGCTGTGCCGTGGCTAGTGATAGTGCTTGCTGCCTTGGGCAGACTGAGGCCTGATGTGTGAGTCTGGACCCGGTGCGCAGGGGGGTGGAAAGATGCCAAAGATGTTAGCGCATTTATTTTTCAGCTAATTGAGACTGACCAGAAGCCCGTGAATTAGCATGGCTGTGAACCTGTGCGGAGCCAGCAAATGCAGTGCACTGCAGGCGCTCGGACAATTGCAGCCTTGAATTATTGATGGGGGTTCTGTTTTTCCTAAGTGCATCGTGATGGGCAACTGGAACCAGGAGAATTTGTTGCTTCCTCTCTCTCTGGAGGCCAGGGCTCTGGTGCTGGGAGCTGTTGATGCTGGCTCTGGCAGGGCGGTCAGCCAGCTGGCTGTCTTCACAGTCCCTCACACTGATAGAGCAAGGAGAATTATTTGAGCAATGCTGCTGTTTCTCTTTTGTGGTGGGTGCTGGGGATGGTGGTGGAGCAGGAGCGAGTTCCCTGGGCAGTGCATCCCCTCCCCTCAGCCTGAGGGGACCCTGGTGTCCCTGCAGGGGCTCAGCCAGCCTGGGTGACGGGCTGGGTCTCTCCTGGCCACAGCCAGCAGCAAGTAGCTGGAGCAGGGGGGCTGTGGTGACGAACCTTGCCACTTGCTTAACAGGTGCCTGGGGGACACAAAGGAGCAGCAAAGCTGCTGGGACTTGACTGCAGGAGCCGATGTAATGTTGGCCACCTTCCCGGTGGGCAGTGCCTGGTGTGGCTCAGCAGGGAGCTGGGGCAGGGCTGCTCTGGCAGAGGTGGCTTCTGGTGTTGTAGGTGCCTGTACTGAACTTTGCCCAAAATCCTCCATGCTGAGGGAGTGGCTGGAGCTCCAGGGATCTTGGGACCTCTGTGTGGTAGCTCTCTGGGGACTTGGGACTGGAGCAGATCCCTGGAGAGACTCCCGGGCAGGGGGCTGTGCGCTGGAGACCCCCCGTGCTGCAGTGGGTGCTGCCTGTCAAACCTCCTGCCTGTGTCTTGTCTGCCGGATCTTGTCTGTTCTCACCAACCTGTGGTGTATGATTCCCCATCTGCCAGCCTGGTCTGGGATGTTAACCTGGTCTGGGCTAATCTTTCCATGGCTGATGGGGAGACACTCCCGGCAGGGAGCCTTTGAGGCCTGAACTCCATGCTCAGGCAGAGGAGGGTGCAGGTGAGCTCCAGGTAGGTAAGGCTGTGGATTGGCCCTGGAAATTATTTATCCAGACAAAGTATTTGTTCCAGGGGAAGGCGGACTCCCTGAGGAGGAGCTGGGGGTTTTGGAAAAATGTGCCCCCGATGGAAGAGCTTTGGAGGGCTTGGTCAGGGTTTGGAGTGTCTTTCAGGCTGGTACCAGGCCTTTAGTCCAGGCAGGAAGATTATGGTGGGTCCCTTCGTGGGGAAGCTCTGTTGGTGCAGATGGGCTGGTGGCTGCCTCCCTGCCAGGGGGCTCCAAAAGCACTGTGTTCTGGACACCTCTGATGGATGTACTCTGGCTTCAGGACCTCTGGGCACTGCATGGGGCTGTGCTGGTACCAGGAGGCTGGAAGACAAGGCCACAGGGGTTTGGATGTAAAGCTTTCTGTGTAGCTGTGTTGGTCCCTGGAGGTCCCCTCTTGCTGGTAGCTACTGGGGACGTCCTCTGGTGCTGTTTCTGCCCTGGGCCAGAAGCTGCTCTGGGGTGTGTTTTGTCTTTAGGCTTTTTGTTTTGCCCCGAATGAGCCAGCTGAAATATTTTTGGCTTGCTGGGGTTTTTAAGTAACGGGTGTGTCAGCAAGTGCCTCTCATGATGAAAAGACTTTCATGCAGCCGTCCTCAAAGATGGTCAGGGTCTGGCTTTGGAAAAATGCTCTGTAGTTGCGTCTTCAGAGGCGAGGGAGGCGGGAATGGGCACAAAGCGATCCCTGGAATTTCACCCTTGTGGGATCTGGAGTGCTTGGCTTCGAGTTGTCACAAGCATCTTGCTAGCTGACTGAGACTCTCCCGCCTCTCCTCCTGGTCCTGCTTTGAAGGTGACCGGTGCCTGAGTTGGCATCGGGGGTGGTGAGGGGCTGTGCCGTGCCCAGGAGGCCCCTGTCCCTGAAATGCTGGCACATGAGCTGCAGCAGGGAGGGTTTGGGGCAGGTTCTGCACATGTGGGAGGATGTAGGACTGAGGGGCTGTTTGGGGTTTGTGTGTTGGTCAGCTGTGAGGAAAGGGCATGCTCTAGCCCATGATGATGCTGGCACGTGTTTGTGAGAAGAGCTGGGGACAGCACTTGCTAACCTCCTCAGGCCTGGCACTGCCTCTCAGTAATTATATCTTTAATCCTAGATCAGTGAAGACTAGATGGCTGGAAGGAGTGCAGAAGGAGGTGGTGTGTCCTGGTAGTGGAGGTGATGGGAGGAGAGGTGGGCGAGTCCCATTGGTTCTGCTGGCACCTCTTGTCCGGGATAGAGCTGTGCTACTGCTGGGGGGCAGGGGTGACAGCCGTGTGTCTAAGGCAGTCTCTGGGCACCCAGAGTCCTTACCCTGCTCCTGACCCCCAGGTGCCTACTCTTGAGCATCAGCTGGCTGGTGTCAGTGGGTCTGCAGAGCTGTGGGGCCCACCCAGCCTGGCCCTTCCTCAGGCCCCCCAAGAGACCCTCAGTTGCCTCCTCCCCCAGAGGCTTTCTGCCCTGACCTGGTGGCCTGTGCACGGTCCCACACCTCCTGCCTGGGCTGCAGGGACTTTTGTGAGTGTGAGGGAACAAGGGGAGCTGGCGGACGAGGAACCTGTCCTGTTTCTTCCCACTGTTGTTATGTTTACTCCCCATGGAAGGGACGGGAAGGAAACAGCCTTGCAGCTGCTCTGGCTCCTTATCTGAGGCCCTGCATGTTTCATTGTTAGCTTCTACATTCTCCAGGCCATGTTCCCAGGGGAGGTGTGGAGATGGGGACCCAGGGCTGGGGACGCTGCGGGACCTGCCTGGCAGCCAAGTGGGGATGGAGGAATCCATGGGGCTGCTGTCTCTCTGTGTGCCTTCCCACAGAGGCAAACATTCTGGTCTGGGCTTACTGCTCTCTACCAAGGCTCCTTGTCACCAAGTCAGCCCGTTCACAAGAGCAGGGGCTCAACTAAATCTATCCTTGAGGCCAGCATACTGTCTCCATCCTCATGCACCCCAAAACCATGCCTCTTCTGCGTAGAGACGGACAAGGGCATACTGGGCAGCTGTTACATGGCAGCATGGCTACTTGGGCAGGGCTGTGTCATGGAGGGTCCCTTCTCTGTAGGGGGGTGTTCCTCCCTTCAAAAGGGCTTAGTGATAACACCGCTCTGGAAATGAATTGCAACAAGCTAATGGGGCTTCTGGCTGGGGTTTGGGATGCTCCAGTGGTGTGGGGTGTCTTGGGTGGTAGGACTGTCCCCTGACCTGCTGGAGAGCTCTGGGATGTGGCAAGGAACTGCTCCCCCTTTCTTCAAGGGGAGGGCCTGGGCCAGTGGTCCAGGCTGCCTTTCCTGGGCCCCTGGCTGTCTGCAACAGACGCCCTGCAGGGGACTTGTGGGGTTAGGCCATGATCCGTGTCCATGGGGACTGACAATGACTTTCAGTGAGTCCCAGATAGCAGAGGATCTGTGTCCTTGCTTGAAGTGGGTGGCTGCCCACCAAAGGTGGGGAGTGGTTGACTCAAGGGTGAGAGGTGGGATGTGTCAGCACCACCCTGGGAGGCGATGAGCCTCTCCTTCGAATGATCTCTGCTGCAAATCTGTAGGGCAGGTGAGACCTGGGAGTGGCGAGGGTCAGAGCTGTCTCTACGTTTCCATACAAGGCTCGGGGAGTCAATCTGTTGAAAAAAGCTTTAGGGCATACCTGTTGCAAGGTGGGAGGAGTAGAAAGCTGCATGCGTGAGCCAGTAGTCATCTGGGAGCCTCAGAAAGCCTGCTTGGGTTCCTGAGTCAGGAGCCGTGGGCTGCGTTCCTTTGGGGTGAGAATCCCAGACCATGCTCCCACCAGGAGCTGGAGCAGATGTGTGTCCTCCACGTCTCTGACTGCTGGGCACTACACGGGCATGGAGAGAGCAACAGGAATTTTATAGATAAAGGCAGATTACAGGATGGTGGCAGCCAGATGTTCCAGTGTGCTGCAGGCAGCTTCCAAAGCACTTGAAAAATGCCTGCCGTGCTTTGCTGGGCCGAGCCATGGTGGTGCCAGTGTCTGCTAACTGCCAGAGCTGCTGGTGTCTGAGAGAAGCTTTGGAGGGGCAGAGCAGCAGGAAGGAGGCGGGGAGCCATTTTGGGAGGGGTTTGATCTGGATACACTTGAGATACTGTGAGAAATTAATAAAAAAAGACTCAACAAAACGCAAAAGCCCTGCTCTGAACTCCTCTGAACCACCAGCAGTGGGGCTGTGGGAGGCATATGGACAGGGCTGTGGAGGGGAGTTGCTGCCTGTGCTCTTGGTCCTGGGTCAGCACTGCAGCCACGCCAGGGTGGTGGCATGGGGGGAGTGGGCAGAGCCAATGCTGGGGACCGTGGGAAAGCAGCTTCTGTGCCGGCTGCCTGGCGAGCGAGTCCCCACACGCCTGCCATGGCTGCTGGGGTTTGGGAAAACCTCTGCCGGGCTTGCTGGGACTTGGCTGTGCAGGGGGTGGAGGGCTGAGCCCTTGCCACTCCTCTCCGCCTGCTGCTGGGGGGCTGCTGTGGGAGCAGCGCCATGTTTTGCCACCCCACCAGCCCTCTTCAGACACTGCCCTGTTCCTCAGAAGAGGGGGTGGGAGAGAGGAACTGTTTCCCTGCTCTGTTGCCTGCCCTACCTTCTGCGTTGAATGTGATTTTTTGACCTCCTATCCCGCTGTCCCTGCAGCTCTCTTCCCTCCTGCTTCCTCACTGGTGGCTGGGCTCTCTCCCCCATGACTCTCTGCGTCTAGACCTGGCTGTCCCGTGCCTTTGCCAATCAAACCCGAACTTCCTCCTCTGACAGGTCTGTATGGAAGAATATTGCCTCTATCAAAAAACGTTGATTGTGGTGTACTTGTTCACTGTTTTCCTTTGGGAGGGGATGCTGGAGGGGTCCAAACCAATGTCTGGCCCTAGATCTGTGGACTGAGGACCTCCTGGGGTGGCTGCAGTCCTTGTGAGAACCTGGAGGGTGTTGAGTTTTGGCAGCAGTTAAAGGGGCTCATGGGGTCCCCTTTAGGGGAATCCCATTCTACTTCACCTCCTTTCCTGTGAGCTGGGGCTGTCTCCCCAGCTCTTGTCACACTGGGGAAGAGAGAGCAGATAAGTGACTCAGCCCCTCCCTGGAGGAAATAATAAGCGAGCCACTTATTCTGTGGGAGAGTTCCCTGTTCTGCCCCAGGACATGCCCCCACCCCTCCTGCCACCAACAGGCAGCTTTTCCTTGTGGGGAAGTTTTCCTGCAGCCTGTGCAGGGCCCTTGTGGGACGAGGGAGGACACAGCAGCTCTTCCGAACCTGGTGCAATGCCAGATGTTTGGTGTGATGGGGAAGGACCTTCTGCCCCCAGAGTGCCACTTCTCCAAGCTTAAATGCTGGGGCAAAGAGCATCTGAGTCTCGCCTAGGGCTGTGCTGCTCTGAGACCCTCTTGCCAGCTCTCTGATGGTGGGCGGGAAGGGGTGTTAATGCCATAAGATAATTTATTTTTTTTCCCCTTGTTCTGAGAATCTGTCTTAATGAAATCAGTTTCTTCTGACCACTATTCTCTCCTCCTTTCCTCTCCCAAATCATGTGCAGTGAAGAGAGGGGCTCCTGCCCTTCTGGGTCACTTTTCTTCCCCTCACTTTGTCACCAAGCCGCCTCTGCTTGTGCCTCCCTGTGCCCCCGCCCTGCCCGTCCTGGGCACCCATCACCCATGGACGACTCGGAAGTGGAGTCGACCGCCAGCATCCTTGCCTCTGTCAAGGAGCAAGAGGCACAGTTTGAGAAGCTGACCCGGGCGCTCGAGGAGGAACGGCGCCATGTCTCAGCCCAACTGGAACGAGTCCGGGTCTCCCCACAGGACGCCGGCCCGGGCTTGGCCAACGGCACGCTCACCCGGCGGCACCAGGTAAAAAACCCCCTTGGCAGAGGTGGGTGCGGAGGCTCTCAGAGCCTCTGTTGTGTCAGTCCTGGGCTCGCTGTCCTCCCTTCAGCCCTCCTTGGGTACGTGAGGTGGAGGAGAGTTGGGCTGGTCTCAGAGCACTCATGGTGTTGTGTATGCTGGGGCTGAAGGTGGTCTGGGGATGTACCTCTGCAGCAGGAGTCTTCTGGGGAGGAGCCAGCCTGCAGGGTCTTGCTACCAGGTCGGCTCTGGTTTGGTTTTGTGAAGGGTGGAAGCTGTCTGTATTCGGTACCTGGGCACCTTTGTTTCCCATCCCACCCAGATCTTGGAAGGTGACTGAAATGTAGGGCTTGGTGTACAGCTGTTGGGGAGTGTGTGTGTGTCTCCCTCATGTGACAGTGGTCAAGTCCCTGTGGTCTCAGTCTGTCCCCCAAACAGCCAAAAGAGGGCTAGGAGAGATCTCTTTGCTCTCCAGTGTTGGAAATGTGATTTCATCTGCCTCAACTTGACGTCTCTCTCCTGTTCTTGCTTTTCTGGGCTCTCTTTTGGGGAGGGGTGCTGGAAGGGCTGATGCCTGGTGTTGTGCCATTCTTGCAGGTAGAAAGGCAGGTGCCTCTGTTTGTGGAAGGTGGTGGTGCCGGGAGAGGCATGTAGGTTGAGGGAAGAAAGGGGTGGGCAGAAGAGGAGTGTGAGAGGGTCAAACAGCACTCTGTAGTCGGCTGTCAAGCATCGCGCTGTCCCCTTACAGTCCTGGGGGGCCTCTGGGATGCTGCTTGTGGCCTCTGTGTCAGAAAATCTGGAGGGTCTCCAAGGTCATGCTGGGGAGCAGGGAAGGGTCTTGCCTGTTCCATCAGCAGCATGTGGGCACCATGGGAGAGCTGGGGTGTCTGGAGGGGTGCTGAACAGCGTGTCCTTCAGCCCTTCCCCAGACTGGAACAGGGGGTGGTTTGCTGCATGTTGCACAGACCCCTGAGGAGCTCCTTCCTGTCAGGGGAGGGACACATGGGATGTGTGTTGGGCATCTCTGCTGCACACAGGAGATGGCCTGCTCAGGGCCAAGGAAGGTGAGGGACAGATGTATGGGATCCCGGCAATGGGCAGTCAGTCTGGTAATGGGCCTGTTGCGATGCTCTTTGTTTCAGAACGGCCGTTTCTTGGGCGATGCTGACTTGGAAAGGCAGAAATATCCAGATCTGAAGCTCAACGGGCCACAGGTAAGGGGGCTGTGGGCTGATTGCCAGGAGGGGGGGTGTAGGGCAGGGCTCCGCCTGAGATGGGAGAGAATGACTTGTGTCTTAATATGGCTGCCCTGGCTTGAAGGGACTTTGGGTGTGGGGTTGTTGATACCCTCTTGCACGAGGGTATCAGGGCTCTCTGGGAGGTGAGATCTCTTGGTAGGTTGGCTGCAGGGAGGCCCAAGTTAGCAGGGTGTCTGACTGCCTGGCCCTCACTCCCCTCAGGACCACAGCCACCTCTTGTACAGCACGATCCCCAGGATGCAGGACCCAGGACAGATTGTGGAGGAGACCTACACTATGGAGGAGGACCCAGAAGGGGCCATGTCAGTTGTGTCTGTGGAGACGTCAGATGATGGGACAACCCGGCGTACAGAGACCACGGTATGGGCCTGGGGAGAGCACGGAGGGACAGGGCTCTGGCCAGGGACCTCGATGGCTGGGGTGCTGCAGCCCCAGTGTCTGCCAGCTTGCCATGCCATGAGCTGAAAGAGGGGTGTGAGGTCTGCCTGGAGAAAGGTGTGCTGGGTTGGAAGGGGAATCTGAGGACACAGGGATGTGGTGGATTTCCTGATGGGAGCATGTCCTGCGTCCATCCCTCTAGGTGAAGAAAGTGGTGAAGACTGTCACCACCCGGACAGTGCAGCAGGTGCCGGTGGGACCAGATGGGTTACCTTTGGAAACCTCCCCTGTCACCAGCAACTACGTCCAGACCATGGACAGGAACTTCCGCAAGAATGGCAATGGGGGCCCTGGTGGCTACCTGAGCCAGCCGGGCACAGCCACCCTCCCTCGTAACTATCACTACCCTGATGGCTACAGCCGCCCCTATGAGGATGGTTACCCAGGCAGCGATCACAGCTACGGCAGCTTGTCCCGTGTCACCCGCATTGACGAGCGCTACCGTCCCTCCATGGACACCTACCGGGCCCCCAGCCGCCAGGATATCTACGGCCCCCAGCCTCAAGTGCGTGTTGGGGGCAGCAACATGGACCTCAACCACTTCCACCCTGAGCCATACGGCCTGGAGGATGACCAGCGCAGCGTGGGCTTTGAAGATGTGGACTATGGGCTTATGTCTGACTACGGCACAGCCAGGCGGGCAGGGACCCCTTCTGATCCCCGGCGGCGGCTCAGGTACGTGACAGGAGGCAGTGGGGCTGGGGGTGCCACTGGGTCCCTTTAACTTCCCTCTCCTTCGAAGAAGGAGGATCACAGAGGCAATACCATGAGCCAAGTCACACACAGGAGAAAACTTGCATCCGCTTTTAATTGTCTGCTTAATTGGTGGTTAAAACTCAGTGCTAATTGTGTTGGTTGTCCTGCAGCAAGGAGTTTCACTGGGCGGTCAGACGCAGCTCCAGGCCCTTCCCTCTGCCACTCCTGCTGCTGGTGGGACAGCAGGCTCGTCTGTGTCCCAGCCTGGCGTATCCTGCTGGGAAGTGTCCCTGGTGCGGGCTGTGTGTCTCAGCCTCGTGATGCACCTCCAGGAGCGGAGCCTGGGGCTGGAGTGAGCAAGGCTCAGCTCCGCGATGCCCTGGAGTCTTCCCGCCTGGGCCCTGCTGCAAGGCAGGGTGGGAGAAGCTGCTCAACCTGTTCTGCAGCAGCAGCCTCTCCCCCTCCTTTGTCTGTGGGTGATCAGCAGCTCCTCCAGCCTGACTGTGGCCCCACTGCTGCCTCCAGCAGGGTCCTGGTAGTCCTTTAGCCACCCCGCCAGCCATGCGGCTGGGCCTCTGGAGGCGTGACAGGCCTGAGGCCATGACTCTGGTGGGCTGGTGCTGTGTCCCAACTGTCCCTCTCGAGCAAACCCTGCTGCTGCTGCCTGCTAAAGCCTCTTGTCAGCTCCACTTGCTGGCTGGGTGTCAGGCTGTGCTTGGGGGTTGCTGGGGAAGCCTCAGAGGGTGGCGAAGTAGGAATGGAGTGAGGGGCTGCGCCTGTGTCCCAGAGGTGGGGCTGTGTCAGCAGGCCAGGATGGATGTACATCTCCTGAGTGCCCTGGGGTAGGGGGGACAGGTAAGGCTGAGCACAGGCTGATTGAGCTCCCAGGACATAAAGTAGAGGCAGTGGGAGAGACCTGAGGGACAGGAGGCTCCTGCCAGCCCCCACTGGAGATCCCCTGTCTCAAAGCACGTACTGTAAATCCATGGTAGCTCCTGGCTGCTGAAGGAGGAGCTCTCTCTGTCCTTTCGGCTGTTGCCAGCACAAGTGTTTCTGTTGCTGTGCTGAACCAGTTGGGGCAGTTGCTCACCCAGATTGATTTCCCTGTCCCACCCTGTGAAGCCTGTGCAGGGGAGGGGAGGGCAGGCAGAGGCTGCTTCCCGCACCCACTCAAGCCCTCACCAGAAGCCAGTGACAGCAGTTTCATGGCTGTCCCCTCATTGAGCAGCCTGGGCAGAAGGGGTTAAGCAGGCGGGACTAACCTGTGGCTGCTTCTCTCCAGCCTGGAGCTGCAGAGGGAGCAAATGTCAGCCAAGGCAGTGGCTCTGGCTTGCAAACCTGTCCTGGGTTTGTCTCCTACCCAGCGTGCAGAGCAGGAGCCCTCCCTGGATGGCCCAGTTTGAACAGTCTTTGAGCCCATGAGTCCTCTCTGCTGGGCTGGATTATGTCTGCGGTTCCTGCCTCTCCAGACCTTGGGGTCAGGAGCCAGGTCTGGAGCCAAATGTAGGAGCTGCACTGGGTGGGAGACTTGAGGACTTGGGTCACAACAAAGAGTGAGGGTCCCGTTTCCAAGCATAGCCAAGGAGCAGCACTGGTGGAGATGCTACCTTGTCTTCTGGGGCCACCTTGTTGGTGCAAGCCTTAGGAGATGGGTTGGTGCAGCCTGTGAGCAGGCTCTCCCTTCCTAGGCAGACCAATAAAGATCATAGTAATCTGTGGAATCCAGCTGCTGTTGGGCTTGGCTTGTCCCCTGCCTTCTCAGTTACCATCTGTGTTCTGCTGCTGGGTTTGCAGGAATGGGAAGAGGCAAGATCAGCATCCCTCCCTGCCTCAGAGATGTTTGTCTTGAGCAGGGGCCTGGCTGTTAATGACTTCCTTCAGGGGAGCAGCCCACCAGCCATGCGGGAGACAACACAGTGCCTTGAACTGAGAGATGCAGCCTGTGCTGGCAGCCACTGGCCACCAAGCATGCAACAGGTCCCCTCTCCTGTGGCTCTGGGAGCTCCCTCTCTGTAGGGGAAGAAGGAAGGGGGGGTTAGTGGCAGTGCAGGGTGTGCTCTCCCACTCCTCCCTGACAACCCCTCTCATCTGGAGGGGTGAGGGGGATAGGCACCTCCCATAGGAGCTCCCTTCCTGGGCATGTGGGTTTTGGCCTGGGAGCTATGCCAGCTGCTGACTGTGCTGACAAGCATTGGGTGGCTTGTTGGCAGCACTGGCACTAACCTGCATCTCATTCCTGCCTAGTCCTGCTGGGGGTATGGTGTTGGTGCACTGAACACTGTGGGCCAAAGCAGCAGGGACTGACTCCCTGGAGCAGCCAGAGTCCTCAGCGTCTCAGAGTAGTCAGGCCACGCGGTCAGCAGTGCATTTCCTGTCAGGATGTGTTTGAAAGCCAACCTCGCAGCCCACTGCCACCATCGGAGTAGGGGGCTAATTGCACCTGACTCGGGAGCTCAGAAGCTGGCTGAGCAGTCCTCAGGACAGACGTGAGCCAGAGGGTGGTGCCTCCTCTTGGACCCTGGTGGTGCATCCCCGGTGTCCTGGCACAGCAGAGGTAACAGCCCTCCATTTGTGTGCCAAGTCCCCTCCAATCCCCTTCTGTTGCAAACTGCTGGATTCCTCCGCCTGGGTGGGGGAAGGATTGTATTGCCACTGATTACAAAAATAGGGTGAGAATCTGGGATTTTGTGTGGTGTGTGTTCTGGGGGTCACGTTGGTGCATGGGGGGCCTAGTTGCACTTTTTGCAGCTTCTGTGTATTTATTGGAGCTCATTCCCAGTGCTGCTTGGTGTGTGGGGGTGTGGGACCACTGCTCTTCCCTGTACCAGAGCTGACAGCAGTGGGGCTGATCCCCAGAGCTGGGGTGTCTCTCGATGCCCGACTCAGCCTGTCCCCTGGGCAGCAGCGCAGCTTGTGTATGTCACTGGGCATCTGTGGGGAAAAAGAGTGTTAGCCCTGTCCTGTATAAAAAAACTGTTCTGGCCATGATGCTCTGAAATAATGTCAGTGGTTTGGTCTGGCAGCAGCTTGTGTGTTGTGGGCTGCTGGGGGGCAGCTGGAGTGGTGGGGTGTGGACAGGTGGAGCAGCAGAGAGTGGGGAGGCCTGGAGCTGGGCTCAAGGCTTGCTGTGTCCAGGCTGGGAGGCTTAAGGCTTGGAGCTCTGGGGTGGTTTATTCTCCCAGCCATCTGCTGCGGTGTGGACTTGCCCTCTAGTGGCTGCAGGTCTGGGTGGTTTTTCATGCCTCTGGGGCTGGCTTCTACCTCCATGGAGGTTACGCAAAGACCAGGACCCAGCCTCTGACCCAAAGCTAAACCCAGTGAGTGAGTGGGAAGGGACTGGAGTAGTTATTGAAGGTGCCTTCTCCTGGAGAACAACCACTTGCTTCCTGAGCAGGCCTAGGGACACATGAAAGGTAGCCTCCTGCAGCTGCAAACTCCAGCTGAATCCTGTATGAGGAGCAAGAAGGTGCCCTAATGTGGCTCTGCTGCCTGGCTCCCAGCTCTGGTGGGCATCTGGCCAGTGCACTCAGCAGTGTAGCAGTGACTAGACGCTGTGTGACCCTCAGCCCATCTTCTGGTGGGCTGAAGAGGGCACAGCATCCCCCTGCAGGTCTGGGACTCATGCTGACACCTGCTATCTCCTCTCCTAGGAGTTATGAAGACATGCTGGTGGATGAAGTGGCCCCCGACCGGTACTACTGGGCTCCTCTGGCCCAGCACGAGCGGGGCAGCTTGGCCAGTCTGGACAGCCTGCGGAAGGGGGGTCCGGCCCCAGGTAACTGGCGCCAGCCAGAGCTGCCAGAGGTGATAGCCATGCTGAGCTTCCGGCTGGATGCTGTCAAGTCCAATGCGGCCGCCTACCTGCAGCACCTCTGCTACCGTAATGACAAGGTGAAGACAGAGGTGCGCAAGCTGAAGGGTATCCCTGTGCTTGTGGGATTGCTAGACCATCCTAAGAAAGAGGTGCACTATGGTGCCTGTGGAGCCCTCAAGAACATCTCATTCGGCAAGGACCAAGACAATAAGATAGCCATCAAGAACTGCGATGGGGTACCTGCTTTGGTGCGCCTATTGCGGAAGGCCCATGACATGGACCTCACAGAGGTCATCACAGGTAATGGCACCAGGGAGGAGCAGAGGGGCTAATCTGTTGGTTGAGGGGTGCACAGTGCAGGTTTTCTAAGCCCACATGGTCTGACTGATCACCTCCTGCCTGTGGTATTGCAGGAACATTGTGGAACCTGTCCTCACACGACTCCATCAAGATGGCCATTGTCGATCATGCACTACACGCTCTGACCGATGAGGTTGTCATTCCCCGCTCAGGCTGGGAGCGGGAACCCAATGAGGACTCGAAACCCCGCCATATCGAGTGGGAGTCAGTGCTCACCAACACCGCTGGCTGCCTTAGGTATGAGAGGGGACTGACAGAGAGCTGGTGTGGGTTGGGGCTGCTGTGATGCTTCTTCCCACTGCTCTTGGTAGCTTTCTGGGACAGCCAAAGGAGGGATGTGGAGGAGCTGCTTCCCTAGGGCAGCTACTGGTGATGCAGTTCTTGACCTTGGAGGTGTTTCTCAGTATTCGGAGCTACAGGAGTCTTTTTCTGGTTTGAGCTCTGTTGGGCGTGGGCTGTTCCTCCCCTTGCTCTCTGCTGTCTCTCCTGTGACTGCTCTTTTCTGCCTGCCAGGAACGTGAGCTCAGAGCGGAGCGAGGCCCGTCGAAAGCTGCGGGAATGCGACGGGCTGGTGGATGCCCTGATCTACATTGTCCAGTCTGAGATTGGCCAGAAGGACTTGGACAGCAAGGTACCACAGCAAGGGTGTTTTAAGGGCACATGAAGAGCTCTGCCCTTGTCAGCCAGCTCCAGCAGTGCTCTGCTGTTCATGGTGGCTGGAGCTGGGTTCATGTCAAGGTAGAGAAAGAGTGGCTGGTGGGTGATCCTCACCGGGGTTGGGATTTGGTCTGACAGGACCGGCTCAGGGAAAACCCGATCCAGGCTTACACCTTTCCATGATCTCCACTTGGGAACCAATATCCTGCATGAGGGATGACCTGTCATTCACCCTGCAATGGGAACGTTGGCCCTCCAGCAGGGGTCTGGTGGTGTCAGTCAGCCCCACACAGGTGTTCCCTGGCTCAGAGCTCCCTGATCTGCCTTGATCAGGCACTGAGTTGAATTTTCCTTGAGACTTGCCTTGGACCTTTTGTGCTTCTGGCAGAGATTTTTGGCCCAGCAGATCAAGAACTCAAGCCTGCAGAACTGGCCATGCCTGCTCTGGGATGGGGGCATGTTCCAGCTCCATTTGAGATAGAGCTGTGTATCCCTCTGATCCCAGCCCCCCTCCCTGGGGTCTGGGCTGCAACCCATGATGGGGCCCTTGCTCAGAGACATGGGGTGGGCATGTGCTGTTCCAAGTCAAATCATCTGGCTTTCTCTCTAGCTGGTGGAGAACTGCGTGTGCCTGCTGAGAAACTTGTCCTACCAAGTCCACCGTGAGATCCCCCATGCCGAGCGCTACCAGGAGACACCTCTGGCCCCTGCCAACAACGCTGGGCCCCATGCTGCGAGCTGCTTTGGTGCCAAGAAGGGCAAAGGTTTGTTGGGTGGCAGCTGTATGGGGGGAGGTGAGATAAGGACAGATATGCTGCAGTGGAGCTTGAGGGTGGTCTGGGGTCTCTGTGCTCCTACTTTAGTATCTCTTGTGTGAAGGCTGAACTGCAGCTCTCTCTGGAGACACAGCGGTCCTTGCCTCTCCTGGCTTTGGGAGCTGCTGCTTGGCTTACCTAGAGCATTTGACACAAGCTAATGGTGGGTGTCTGTGGTGGTGGGATGGTGGTGGATAGATGTCCACTAACTCCACGCCTTCCCTTTTCTCCTGTGTTGCCCCTTCCCCTCCCCTTTGCTTTCTTGCCAAATCATCTGCCCCATGATGCTGTCGGCACTTCTCTCCTCCTGCCTCCCCTCTATCCTGTCCTTCTCTCCACTTCGCCAATAGACGAATGGTTCTCCAGAGGTGAGTGCGCTCTTGGTTTTAATTTTTCCATGGTTCAGTTGGGTACTTTCTCTAGCTCTCTTTGTTCACTCCCTGCTGGGCACATACTGTTTGCAGTGTGGCCAATGCCCTTGACATCCCTTCCTGGGACATGCTGGCAGCTGAGCTTCAGCTCACCTCTGGGCTTGTTCTCGTGGCATAGAGCTGTTGGGCTGAGATGGGAGGGGAGAGGAGGTGTCTTATGCTGCTCTGCTTGCCCTTTGAAGGTAAAAAGCTCCCAGAAGACCCTGGTGCTGATACAGTGGATTTTCCCAAAAGAACAACTCCAGCCAAAGGTATGTTTCTGGGTGTGTTTGTGCAAGGCTTGGGTGTGCCAGGGCTGCTTTTCCAGACGGTCCAGGAGAGGAGCGAGTAGAGTTGATTTCCTGTTGGAGTGAGCCTCTTACCTCCAAACCAAACCTCTATCTGTTTGTTTCTGGTTCCCCAGGTGTCTGTTAAAGCACTAACTGTGCCACAGACAGTTGTGATGCAGTGGAAAAGGATGTTAGTGGTTTTGGAAGAGGTCAGTACACCTTCAGGATGGGCTTCCTGGGGCTGCAGAGGGAACTCTTGCTTTAGGGACAGCATGTTGACACAGCCTTAGGAAGGGTAGCCCTCTGTCATGGTCTCTTCGCACAATTGCTCTCTTGCATGCTCTTCTCTCCTGGGCGTGAAGAACAGAAAGGATTTAGAGCTGAAACCCCTTGTCCTAAAGTGTTGTCCAGCATGAGGAGGGGTCATTCCAAGAAGTCTCTGGGGATGAGTGTCTTGCCATCTAGAGGGCTGTGAATCATACCCTTCTCTGGCTGGCCAAGCAGTGGGCATTAGCCCAGGGCTTGAGTTCAGTTCCTTCTGCCTCAAAACACCCTGTGGTTCCTGGAAGGACCCTAGTGCTCCAAAGGGTTACGGAGTCAAGCTAGAAGAATCACAAAGAGACGTAGGACTGACTTGACTTTGTGAGCAGCTCAAATGTGTGATGGTGGCTCTTCAGACTGACCTGGGCTGTGGGAAGAGTCAGCGCCCATCTCTGGTGGAAGCCTGAGGACCCATTTGTTTGGGGGCTTGGGAAACCCCACATCACAGATGAGGGCAGGGAGCAAGATGGAAAGCCTGGACTTGCAGTTGTAAACTGCCATCTCATCACTGCTTTAGAAGTCACTTCTGGACATGTGTTGCCATGAAAAAAGAATGAAGGCCTGATCCCCCACCTGCTTGGTGGCATAGTGGAGAGCTGGAGACCTGGTTCAGTCTCTGAGGATGAGCTGAACCCAAGCTTCTTCAGCATGGTGTTGGTGGCCACTTGGGCTGAGCCTTTTGCTGCCACAGCACCCAGGTGGCAGCTTTGCTGCCACACCACATTCCCTTGCCTGGGTTGGGCACTTCTCAGCCAGGTGGTGTAGTGAAATTGAGTTCTCCTTGCTGATGGCAGCAGTGCTGCAGCTCAGCCCAAACCTCTCCTGAGCTGCAGTGGCATGTTGGGGACTGCAGGCGACTGCCATGGCATCCTTGATCAGGGCCGGGGTTTCTGCTGTTATGGGGCAACCTGGCTCCATCTGTACTGAGGATCCAGCCTCCAGGGAACAGTGAGCCTGGGTGAAGGTTTCCAGCCTTGTTTGCGTAGCAGTGCTCCTTTGAGTCATGCTAGCAGAACCCTTAAGTACTTCCTACCTGTATTCTTTTGACAGGCTATGAGCTCCTCTTCCAGCCAGAAGTGGTCCGGATATACATCTCCCTTCTAAAGGAAAGCAAGACTCCAGCCATCCTAGAGGCTTCAGCAGGAGCCATTCAGAACCTGTGTGCTGGCAGCTGGACAGTGAGTGCTTTGTGGAGCTGACCATGTCCATGTTCATCTGTGGTGCAGGGAAGGGGCATTGGGAAGCAGGGAGCATCATCCTTGGGGTGCCATCAGGGCTGTAGGTGGCCACGGCTCTACCACTTCAGGCTGTTGGCTTTGTGCATGGCACAGTTCAGGCAGGGACTAGGTGTCACCCGTGCTGTTAAAGGCTCTGTGCTCCCTGCCAGCTGTGTCTTCCTAAGGGCTGCCTGTCTGTGTCCCTCCTGGCAGCCAGCTTCCTGCCCGCCCTTCCTTTCTGTAGGCTGGGGGTGAAGGTTTGGGGTTCCTCTGCAGTCTTTTGACCTGTATGCTTCTGGTGTGTATGGAAAGACTGTCTGGGAAATCTTGCTTGCCTGGCCTCCAGCAGGGCTTTGGGTCAGGAATGGGTCCTTTGCAGTCTGGTCTTGCTGTGGTTGAAGCCAGGACTCCCGGGACCCAAGATGAGGCTGGGTGGCAGGGCTCCAGTGGTGTTCCCAGCCCCAGGAGCGGGAGAGGCTGTGCCTACCCGGGTGATAGGATGTGCTCTGCTTCTCCCCTGCAGTACGGCCGGTACATCCGCTCAGCGCTGCGCCAGGAGAAGGGACTTTCTGCCATCGCTGACCTCCTCACCCATGACAGCGAGCGAGTGGTGAAGGCAGCGTCCGGAGCCCTGCGCAACCTGGCTGTCGACTTGCGTAATAAAGAGCTGATAGGTGAGGACTGCGCAGGAGAGGACATCGTGCTGTCTGTGTCCACCTGGGTCAGGCAGGAACTTCCTCCTGATCTTAGCAGCTGAGAGTGTGTGGGCAGTGCGTCAGTGCAGTGTCTGCTCCTCTCCCAGAGCAGCAAGTGCTGAGCTCCATTGAGAGGGACGTAAAAATCGCTCACCTGTTCCTGATCTTTCTGCAGTAGTTTCTTTTCCCTTGCAGTCCTCTTCTCTTGCTTACACCTGGCTCCTTCCCTTTTCCAGGTAAACATGCCATCCCTAACCTAGTGAAGAACCTGCCTGGAGGCCAGCAGACCCCAGTCAAAAACCTCTCTGAGGACACAGTGGTGTCAATTCTCAACACCATCAATGAAGTCATTGCAGACAATCTTGAGGCTGCCAAGAAGCTGCGGGAAACACAAGGAATCGAGAAGCTGGTGCTGATCAACAAATCTGGGTAGGCTCTGCTCGAAGGACAATACAAGGGGCAAAGAGGGGCTTCTCCAGCAGCTTTCTCGAGGCTGTGGGTATTTCCAAACATCTCTTCCTTTATGGCTTTCTAGAAATCGCTCAGAGAGAGAAGTCCGAGCAGCTGCCCTCGTCTTGCAGACAGTCTGGGGATATAAAGAGCTGCGGAAGCCCCTGGAGAAGGAAGGCTGGAAGAAGTCAGATTTCCAGGTATTGGAATAGGGCAATGGGGGTATCCTGTTATAATTAGGGCCCTACAGCAGAGAAGAAGGGTTTTCCTGGAGCTCAGCAGCACTGAATTTCAGCTTTTACCATGCTGGTAGGGATTGGAGACCTTTGAAGGTGTCCCCTCTGCCATTTCTCAGTGTATGGCAAGCAAGAAGTCTCTACTAAGGGAGATACACTCTGTAAAGCTTTAAGCCCTGTGTCCTGTCTGTAAGCATGCAGATCTGCAGGCATGAAAGTTTGCAACAGTAAAAGCCACGGTGGCAACACTGAAGAGCAACGTTCTCCAGGACTCATTTTCCTTCCCAAAAGCTGGGACTGTCCTTGCTGCTGGGTGCTACCCCGACCCAGTTCACGCAGGCCACCCTTACTCTTTGATGTGGGTGCAGCCACGGGTTCTGGAGCCACCCTCTGGTTGTTTCAGGGCCCTTGTTCAAGGACTGTGGGGAGGGTTCCTGGGTCTGTCCTGGTGTTGGGGCCTGGAGGAGCGGGATGTACTGATGGGGAAGGAGTATCTTGGCCAGGGTGCGAGCGGTCACTGTCTGACATTCCAGGTGAACCTGAGCAATACCTCTCGGAGCCAGGGGGGCAACTCCTTTGATGACAGCACCTTGCCTCTAATTGACAGGAACCAAAAAACAGGTACGAACCTTTCCTTCAGTGTCTGCCTCCACTGTCATCCCTTTTGCCTTGTGGGTACCCAGAACAGCTTGGCCTTTGTCCCCTCCCTGCTCTTCAGCCCTGGTGTTCTTGGAGGCCACAGCTTCTTGCACAAAGCCATCAGTTTGGGCTTTAGGTGGCTTTTCAGGGCTAGAAATGATGCGTGTGGTTAATGTAAGTCCTGTAGCATCCTTGGGTCACCAGTGCTGCGGCTGGGTCTAGGCTCCTCTCGCTGGGGTAGACTTGGGTAGTGGTTCTGCTGCCGCTCATGGCTTGTGGGTGCTGTGTCTGACCTGCTGATCTCCTATGCTCGTAGACAAGAAATCCTCCCGGGAGGAGATCCAGATGAGCAACATGGGACCAGGTAGGAGAGGGACTAGAAGGGGAGCATCTTGCTGGGAGGAGGTGGAGCTTGCACCTCCTGTGGGGATGATGCTGCCTCCTATGGAGGTGACATGACTGACTGTCCCTTCTCCTGCTCCAGACAACTATTCCACACTCAATGAGAGGGACCACAGCAGGACACTGGACCGATCTGGTGACCTTGGAGATATGGAGCCGGTGAAGGCAGTGCCATTGATGGTAAGCAGCCCTTCCTAACAAGGGAAGGGCGAGCAGAACTGGGGTGCAGGAGATGACACATTGCTGTCCTGGCTGGCAGGAGGAGGGGAGAACTGGGCTTCTACCACTAACACACTCACCATGCTCCGTTGCCACTACTAACCTCCATGTGTCTGCAGCAGGAGGAGGGGCAGGAACCGCAGCCTGAGGTAGAGGAGGCAGAGGATGCTGCTGCTGTGTTTCCTCCCATGTCGGTATGTCCCGCAGCGTCCTACCAATCTGAACAGCGGTGACAGATCCTGCTGTGCTGTTAGGGGTGCTTTGGCCAGCCAAATTCTGCTCTAATCACTGCTGCCTGCAATCGCTGCCCAATCCATCAGGACCACGATCAAGTCTCTACTGCTTTGCTTGCTCCCTGAGCATGCTAATGTCTCTCACTCTTTCTCTCCACAGCAGAAGATCTAGCTGCTGTCCCTGCCTCCACTCAGTTTGGGTTGATAATATATTATATATATATAAATATATATATAACTCCTCGTGGTGAAATGGACCGACTTTTACCTTGTCTTATTTTTGGATTTTTTGCTGGACTGTTTGTGCCAACTAGCCAGCCAAATGACTGGGCCTCGTTCCCCAGGGATAGCCCGGACCACTCTGCCTCATCTAGACCGCTGCACCTCCCCATTCTGGGACACCTCGACCAATAACTCTTCCTGTCCTCCACCGCCTCCTTCCTCCAGAGAGTAAAACCCTCCTGCCTGACTCTGCTGGGTCAACCAGTGTGGATGCTGCAAAAGGACTCTGGATCTCTGCCTTGACCAGGAACTGCCTTCTCTCCCATGCTTTCCTTCTGCTTGGAGACATCTGCAGGGACAGAGACCAGGACCTCACTCGCTGCATTTTTTGTTGTCTATAGGATATGTTTTTGTGCAGGATCACTCTTCAACCATGGCCATGGGGACAAAGGGAGCATCCCTCCCTGGTTGCAGTGGGACCAGGATGAGGCGGGGCTGGAGTCTTAAAGGGTGAGGGGAAGGAAAAACAGCAATAACTTCTCTTGCTTTGCTCTAGATGAGGCTTCAGGGGCATGAGATAGGGGATCTGGCTCTGAATCTTGTGGAGGGGTCTGAATGGGGCCCCTGGCCCCTGTCCAGTGATTGTGGGAGGAGGGATCCTGATGAGGTTGGTCAGTGTCAGGGGCTTGGGATGGACCTCCCTGCGTGAGGGGGCACTGGGTCCCTGTGGAAGGAGGAGATGCGGCAGGGCTTTTGGGGTGCACTGTGCAAGGAGCAGGCGCTAGCAGGGCTGTAGGTGGGCAGAGCCAGGACCCCCCCTCACCCCCACGCACCAGCTGCTGCAGTGATGCCCCTCGGACTTCTCTTGACACGTGCCTTTCTTTTGCCACTGTGAAATAGCTCTTTGAATCGTACTGTCTGGCTTCTTTGCTGGGGAGGGGTGTTTCCTGGGCTTCTGGCAGGGCTGAGCACATCCTGTCTCTGCCAGGAGTCTTCACTGTCTGCATCCTCTTCCTCCTCTCTGCTGCAGTGGTGGGGGCACATAAGTGCCGTGATCTTCTGGGGAGCCCTTGGGACTCCCTGTGCAACTGGAAGCCTCTGTAGGAGGCTGCAAACTGGAGCAGGAGCCCTTCCCAGCCTAGGGCCCCCCCCTCCCCCTGACCATGGGCTCCCGGGGGGAAGGGGGGAGCTGCAGCCAGCAGAACTGGTGCCTTGCTCCTGCCTGCTCCTCTCAGCAAACCCACCTCCCAGCTCTGGCTGAGCCCTCTCTGGCTCCAGCCTCACCTCAGCTCACTTTGGTTCTGTTCTGGGGTCTAACTCTTCTCTTTTCCTTTAAATATGTAAAACACTAATTCCTTTTTTAATTTTTAATTCCAAATGAACCAAAAAAAAAAGGCTTCCCCTTCCTCTCCTCCCCAGTCCTGGTGGGGAGTGGGGTGAGGGAGGAGGGGAGCGGGGAGCAACAAGCTGTTCCTTGTCTGATTCCTCTGCACAGTCTTGTAATGCTTTTGAAACAAAATGATTTTTTTATATAAATAAAGTTTTTAAAGTGTGTCTGTGGCTGCCACCTTGGCGTTTTTAGCTTTGTGGCTGGGACCAAGTGTCTTCCCCAAGGGCAGGGCTGTGCTTTTGAGTGTTGCTTGGCTGTGTGTGGGTCTAAAAGATGCTGCTGTGTGGCAAACACTTTATTGGGCAGGACTGACATTTCCTCCTCTTTGTAACAAAAGATTGGAGGAAAAATAAAAGGCACCAAAGCTTTTCTTTGTATTGAGGCTCCTGACCATCTTTGCAAGGTGTTTAGGGCTGCTCAGGAGGTGGGCTCTTCCCAAGAGCATTAGGGCTTCCTGCAGGGGAGCCTTTCTCTGAATTTACCCTGTGCTCTGGGGGCTGGTAGACTTTGTACAAGTGAAGAAATACCATAATTTCTCTAGTGCTGAGAGCATCCTTTAAAAACCTGGAGCAAGGGCTGCCCCTGCAGCACAGGGCTAGGCTGCAACTCTGCTCATCCCTTCCTGGGAAATGCTGAGTCCAGGCTGAAGCACTGCATTAACCTTCTTCACTTTCACCCATGTGTGCATGTGAAAGTAAATACAGAAAAGTTCTGTAAACTTGTGGAAATACATTTTTGGAAGCAGTTTTCTGGATTCTGCTTCAAACCACCTTTTCACTGAAGCTGTGTTGCTGTTGGAGAGATTTCAGCTAGGCACAGACAGCACCTTTTGCCCTGCAGCAGCAGGGCCTGGCCTGTGATGACGCAGAGCTGGGGTGGTGTTGACATCCTGCGTGGCTGGAGCTTGAGCTGCTCCCTTGGTAATCCTGAGGACACAGCCCTGGCCTCCCTGGGGAAAGTCACCCTGACTTGCAGCACCCTGGGAGATGGGGGCCCAGTGCCCCTCTGGGCTGTGGGAAGCATTGATGGATGTGCCTGGACATGGGGGCTACAGCCCTCTCTCCTTGCAGCCTTGTCCACGAAACCATCAGCAAGCAAAGCCAAAGCGAAGGAGTTTTATTGCTTTAGATGGAGGGGACAATGCCCAGGATATGTTGCTTGGCAGGGATAATGAGCACAATGCTGGGGACATTTGGCGTAGCAGGACCAATGCTGGGGGACAGGGGATGTGGATGGGTGGGAAAACATAAAGGATGTTTGGCTCAGCACAGACAATCCCAGGGATGTTGATGGTGGGACAGTGGAGGTAGCATACAGGCAGGAAGGGTGGCCATGTGCTGGGGTCAGAGGAAGAGCTTGTCGTGGCAGGGCTGGCAGTACATCTTCTTGCCATGCTCACGGAAGGTGCTTTTCTGCAGCTGGCCCAGGCAGTAGGCACAGATGAAGTGCTCAGGGTGGTACTTGCGCCCCGCAGCCGTGATGCAGCGGCCGGTGACAGGGTGGCCGCAGCCGTGGCAGATGCTGCCCTGCCGCTGGTGGAAGTGCAGCTCGCAGTAGGGCCGACCATCCAGCTCAAAGAAGGAGCCGCTGGCAAAGCTGCTCAGGCACTCCTGGAGGGAGAAGATGGGGAAGGCTGGCACAGTCTCAGGGACATGTTCACCTCTGTGACCCCACGTCCTCCCTCAGCCTGCCACCCACTCACCGCACACACAAAACACTCGGGGTGCCAGACACCCTGCAGTGCTGACAGGTAATTGTCTGTCACAGGGCGCTCACAACCTTGGCACTTCGGGGCAAACATGGCCAGGAAGTCCTGGAGGCAGTACGGCTTCCCGCTCCGCTCATGGAAACCTGCAGGGGCGCTTCAGGGTGGGCATCTCCATAGGGGAAGGCTTGCATTAGGGGGTGGTGGGGCATGGCTGGGGGAGACCCAGGATAAGGAGGTAAGGCGAGGGGAAGACCGTGGAGGGGTGTCAGACGAAGAAATGGGCGAGGGTTGGGCAGGGGAGGATATTTTGGGCGGGGATGGCAGGTGCAAGGGCTGGGCTGCAAGGGAGGGGGGGAGATAGCTGGTGTGGGGGCAATGTGGGCAGGAGCCCCACACCGATCCCCTGGGACATACCATCATCTCCAAACGCTTTCCCGCAGCGGGCACAGAAGAAGTGCTCGGGGTGCCAGGTCTGGTCCAGGGCCGTGAGGACTTTCTGCAGGAAGAGGTGAGGTGGCAATGGCAGCGGGGGTGGCAGGTGAGGCCGGGGCTAGGGACATGCACTTACCTCACGGATGGGGCCAGCACAGTAGGCGCAGCGGGGGGAGAAGGCCTGGTGGTAGTCCTCCTCACAGTACGCCTGCCCACCCCGCTCAAAGAAGGGCCGTCCGCCCAGCTCCTGCCCACAGCGGGAGCAGGTGAAGTGCTCAGGGTGCCAGGTCTTGCCCAGGGCCGTGAGCACCTGCAGGGAGGCGGGGGCAGCTCAGGCAGCTCCGGGGGCTGCTGTGAGCCGGGGGGAGAAGGGTGCTGGGATGGCAGCACGGGGGCTCACCTTGCTGGCAATGGGCTTGCGGCAGGCAGCGCACACACCGGCGGGGGCGGCCGTGATGCCCAGCTCCTGCAGGTCCTGGGTGAGGCTACCCAGCATGTTGTCCAGCGAGGGCTCTGCTGGTTCCCTGGTCCCCAGCTGCCAGGAAGGAGGGTGGTGGGTGCCAGGGAGGGGCTGGGCCCCCAACTTCCTTTCCCCAGGGACAAGGCTCACCTTGCTCTGCATGTGGTCCAGGTCTGCCAGGAGCTCATCCAGCTGCCGGGCAGCCTCTGTGGGTGGGGGCGAAGGGAGCGGCGGCCGTGGGAGCGGTGTGGGGCTGCTGGGCACAGCAGAGGGTGAGGGACGCTGCAGCTTCTGCCTCTGGGCTGGAGGGTGCCCAGGACTGAGACCCCACCCCCATGAGAGGCTGCCCTTTCCCTAGAGGCCACCGAGGAGGGCACAGGGGACCTCTCTGGAGATGTGCTGGTGGGTGGGGGTGGCGGCATGTGGCTGGAAGCCAAATCCTCTCCCCAGCGATGCAATATACAATCCCCTGCCCTAGCTCCTGGAAGGGCCTGGTTTTTGGGGAAGGACATGCAGGACCACAGGTGACCCTGGAGGACACATCCAAACAATGGAAAGGGTTGTCCCAGAGATCTTTGCCCTCCCGTGGCCATGTTTTACCTGTACACTGTCTTCAAAGCCTCTCCTGGAGGCTGAGCCAGAGGTGGTGGCTGCACCTGGAAGGACAAACCCTTGGGCTAAGCCTGCAGGATGCAGCCCAGCACCACCACCCCTGTCACGAGCTGAGCAGGATTTCAGCCACTAGCCTCACTGTGTTGAGGCATTACCTTCGGGGACACTGAGGCAAGTGGCTCATGGCCACAGAGCTCTGGGGGCCCAGCTGTGGCCGGATCCCACTTGCAGGAGGCCGGTGTCTGCAGCATGTGGTCCTTGGAGGACTGGCAAGAGCTCTGCTCCAGTTCTGCCAGCAAAGCATCTGCACGGAGAGACCCAGGTCAGGTATCCCAGCCTCTGGCTGCCCTCCCTGCCCATGCACCCCCCAAAGTGGCCCTGTGCCACTCCTGAAATCTCGGAAGCAAAAGTAGCCTCCCAGCTGCTTCTGCCAAACAAGTGCCAGGGCCCTGAGGGGCAGTGGTGACCCCAAGCGCTCTCACCTGGACCCTCGTCCCCAGGGCAGGATGCACCTCCTGAGCTGCGCAGGCTTTCTGCAGTGTGGGGGACGCTGGCAACAGGGGCCCCATTTCCCCCCCCCCCCCCCCCATCTCTGGCTTATGAGGAAACATCTGCCAGCCCCTAAATTCATCGCAGCAAAAGTTCTGGCCCAGCAGAGCTAAACCTCAGTGCTTCCTGCTCACACAGAGTGAAGGGTGAAGCTCTTTCTCATTCCACTCTTACTCGCCACCTGAGCCATCCCTTGGCATATTGCTGCCCTCACATCAGGAAATGGGTGATGCCCCCACAGTGTGGCTGTTTCCTTGGCCCTATCTCCCTGCTCTGGGGTCGGGGTGACTCTCAGCACCCTTGGGTGTTGTGCCACACCCTGGGGCTGCTCGGCCCCATTGTGTGCAGCCTGGATTGCATGGCTGCCACAGCCCATTTCCTGCCTTCAAGTGCTCACTGTTTTCAGCCACACGCTTAGCTGCCTGGGCCCCGTCCGTCCCCTGAGATGTGGAGGCACAACAGGGAGTGCAGCTCCATTGCTGCCCTCTCTGCAGCATCCCCACCTCACCTACAGGGAGAGGAAGGAGAAGGCTCCCCCAAGGCACCAAAAGCTCGACCCCGCACCAGGCGTGGGTGCAGGACTGACTCAGGCAGGGCAAAACTTACCTAGATCCTCCATCAGGCCTCAGCATGGGATCCCAGGGGCCAGGACAGTGCCTGCAGGGTGGCAAGCTGGCAGTCTGGGCTGTGCAGGCTTTTGGTTCCGCTCTCAGCCTTCCTCCGCCCCCCATCAGGGTCAGGGTTTGTCGCTCAGGGTTTTTCCTTCTGTGGGTTGTGACCCATGTACCACGTGTGACGGGCAGCTGGCAGCAAGCGGTGGCAGAAGCTGGGGTAAGGGGAGCTGAGAGCAGCTCTAGGCTGGAGCTGAGCAGGGGAGAAACTGGCCAGAAAGCTGTCTAGGGATCTCTGAACTCATAAAAACACCTGAGCTCCATGGTGTTTTTGGCCGGAAGTCAGAGTGTGTCTGTCCTGGAAACATGGGCCCTTTCCAGAAGCCGTCGGCTGCATGTCACAAGGGACAGCATCCATGCACCATGTAGAAATCCATTTGTGATGGAGCGATGGAGGCAGGTGCCAGACCCACAGCACCAGTGTGCTCCAACACAGTCTCGCCTTGGGGGATGCTTCTGGAGCCTCACCTCAGATTTCCAGGTAACACAAATCCCTTTGCGTCACTTAGAGCTAGCGTGAGCACAAGGACTTGGTCACTGCAGCCATGCAACAGCAGTGGTATTGCCAAAGCTGGTGACTCATGCTACATTCTCCCTGTGCTAAGTTTTGGGTCACTTAAAAGTTCCCCAGAGTACCACATGTGTGGCTGCTGGGCACAGCCCAGCCCAGCTCTGGCATCACAGGCAGCAGATGTCCCTGCTCAGCACCTCACTGCTGGCCAGGCACAACACCCAGCAGCTGCTCTCCCAGGTGCCTCCACCGACACCCTGCTCCTGTGAGAGTAGTATCAAAATATACAGTGATATTTACAGCTTGGCTTTTTAGCAGAGAAATCTGGTACTGCTGAGAGCAGACAATTGGTGTTGGAAAAGCTCCAAGGGACTGGTTAGTAATTTGGCGTGGGGGAACGAAGTGGAGGCTGCTGCAGCAGAGAGGGGTAAAGAACTGGCATATTCATTGCACCAGTCATTAATTGGACAGGGAAATGGCAGGAGATGGCAGTGTAATGGTGCTTGCAATCAAAACACGCCCCAGACCTGAGGTGTAGACATCTGGGATTACATGTTGGGGGACTGTGGCACCAAGACGCACCCCCTGTCCCACTGCAACCCTCCAGCTCACAGTTCTCCCTCAGAGCTGCTTTTCCAACCTGCTGTGAAGGGGGTTCCTCCACACTGCTGCTGGTGCACTCTCCTTGCTGGTCTATCATCCCATCATGACACACCGACCCTGCTCTCATTAGGCCCAGGCGCAGTGATTAATCCTGGGAGCATGTGCAGGGGAGGCTATGTGTGGCTTGAAATGTCCTTTGTGCTCTTGCTGGGTTTTTGGAGGAGGTAGGTGTTACCACCTTGTATGTGGTAATGTGGATAACATCTCAGACACTTTGGCTGCCAGCCCCATGTAAGTCTGCAAGCTTCACTGCGTCCTTGCTGGGTTCCTGCTGAGTTCAAGCTACTCAAGGGTTTCAAGGATGCTATAAAAGACTCAGGAACTGCCAAGCCTGAGTCCATGGCTCCTTGCTGCTTCTCCTGTAGGTGTGTGACACCTTGCTATATTTCACCTCTGCCACCCCTCCTACACCTCTCTCCCACCTGCCCTCTGATTCATCCCCAGGGAAGAGGCTTGTTCAGAAACAAAACCCCACATTCCAGATAAAGCCAAAAAAGCCTCATTTTTTTCCTCCAGTGTTGTCAAGTGAGAGGAGCCCCAGTACTGGGCGTAGTGTCACTGTGGCAGCCTCCACCAGGAGAGCTTTCAGGAGACACTTAAAGAAAGGGTTGCAGTCAAGCACTGCATTGTCTCTAGATGTGTGATTTGCCACAAAATGGCCCCGAAGCACAAAATGTGGCTGCTTCAGAAACATTACTGATGCTAGGGAAGGAGAGGTTCACCTCTAGCCCAAATAAAAGCCACTGGGGTTCTGTGGCAGCGGACCAGCAGGATGCAGCCGCCTCTCGGCGCCTGGAAGGGGATCTGCAGTCGGGACCTGTGCATGTCCTCATGGGCACCTGCAGGATCCATCTGTGGCTGGGATGAGTCCATCCTTTCTGTGAGACCCCAACCCCCTGTGTAGAGGAGCTGTAACGTCCTGCACAGCTGATGAACAACCATTTGCTGCGCAGGTCAAGCCGACATGGCCCCTGCCGCCTTTTCTCACATACTGCTGAGCCTCTCTGCACCATCAATGGTGGAAGAGGGTTGAATTAAACTTCTTTGTCCTAGGCTGGCACATTCACTTAATTACTGACCCTAGAAGCTGGTAACAGCTCCTTTGTTGTCTGCTGGAAGCAGGGACAGGGACTTTCCAGCGTCACACTGTCTTGGGAGGAGCCACGTGGGACACTGAACTGTGAGTCCCATCATGTGTTTCAGGACATGCAACAGCGAGAGCTTCCCAAAAGATGAGGTGCTGCTCATTTCACTGCCTTGTAGCTACTTTGAGGCAGGACCGTTGCAACAGACACTTTCTTTTCTGCAGATAACAGAGCCTTCCTGTCTGTGGAAGGTTTGGGGTTATTTTTAGACTTCTCAGTGATTTACTCTCCCCCTCCAGTGACAATGTGAGCTCTGGTGTAAACAAGTAGCTGGAGCTGTAACTTCATCTCATAAAATCTCCCATTATAAAACACGAGCACAACAGATGCAAAGGGCTGTGCTGTGTTTCCCTGCAGCAGTTTAGCCAACCTGTTTTAATAAGAATTAAGCAACACCATGTCTTACCTACACAGGAAAAATCAGTCGTGACAGTGACTTGAGAAAAAATTCCCACATCAAGACTCTCCAGTTTGAAATAAAATTTATTTTATTTAAGAATAAATGCAAAGTTGTTTCATAGCAGAGAATATGGGTGAACTGCAGCAGAGTTAGTTTGGAAAGTCATGTCAATCAGTTTTCCAGCTAGACAAGTGCTGGGGGAGAGAAAGAATATATTCAGCCACTTATAATACAAACAGCAGTAGCAATCATTACTTACATTTTTGCTGAGATTTCCTTCTTGAGAAGAGAAAGAAACATTTCAATTGAAAGAAAACTAACAGATTGACATCGGACTCACAAAAAGCAAGAGCCCGCCAAACTGAAAATGAGCCTCCCAGCACTCCGCACTCACCACCTCCAGAGGTTTGTACTTCACCTTTAAAAAACATTGCTGCTGAGAATGCAGACTGCCACAGCTGAACCAGCAGCCTCCTGCCTTGATCTAGAAGGAAGTACAGAGGATTCTAGAGGAATCCCTGCATGAATATCTCAAGCTTTTCTGGTTCTTTAACTTTCACATGAGGAGGTACTCCTCCCCACAGCCTGATGTCTTTGCCAAGAGGAATCAGGCCCTACGTGGTTCTCCACAACTAGATGCTTTATTAGAGCACCCTCAGGAACCGAGGAATAGAGGTTTGCATGCACTTTTATTTTCTATATAATCCATAATAAAGGTTAGGACTTGATACTCAAAAGTGGGAGGAAGTAAAAGGCAGTCTCATCTCACTAATGGATATCAGTTTACCAAACATGACTTACCAGCTAAATGCATCAGGTTCTTTGAACCTCTTTTTATTTCTGTTGTGTATAAGAGGGGATGAAGAGCACCTTATTCTGCTACTGTGGTGGGGTATCCTTCCCAGAGGAGCACTGCACACCTTTGAAACAAGCAGTGGATGTGAAAGCCAGCTTACGCAGAGGAGCTTTCCCCTTCCCAGCCTGGCTATGGGGGGCTGCGGGGCAGTATGCCGATCTCAGGAAGTGCAGCATGGCTTCCCACTCTCTGGCTCTCTGAAAAGCAGTTTCTACCTTTTCCCCAAAGAGATTCTCCCCTGTGTAGGGTAAGTTCTCGAGCTTTGTTTGGACCTCCTCATGGAAGCTGGAGGCTTGCAGCCAAGCAGACCGCCGTGCATCCACCTCCGAGGCAGCGGCTCTTGCCACTGTATCCCCTGCGTCCAAGGCTGCCTGCACCTGATGCCTGGCCAGGTCCGTGCCCTGAAGAACGGTGGCCTGGAAGGCATGGCACTGATCCTGTGGAAGGCGTTTTGCTAGTGCAGAAACTCTCTTCCAGAGTTCAACCTGACCTCTGGCCATGTAGACTTGGTAGTCCATGACATGAAGGGCTGCAGCTGCTGACTGGTAAACCCTCTGCCCAAACAAATCCAGGCACCACAGTTCTCTGTTTTGGGGGGCAGTGTCATGCTCCCGCCCCTCCTCCCTCACCATCGCTGTCTTGACAACCATGCTCCTGTGTGCAAGTTGAGAGATGTAACCAACCGCATCCTCAGGGAGGAGATACTTTCTTTCAATCTCCTTTGACACAGGAGGAATGGTGTGGGGTGTCTGCCATACATTCTTTACCAGCTTGTCCAAGACAGGATGCAAGGGCACAGCAACTCTATCGCAGGAGGGCTTCTGATCCAGGTACTGATCAGTAAGACACCTTGTTGACTCCTGGAGTGTAATTAAATGAAATCCAGCCAGTTTAGCCAATCTTTTCAAGAACTGAGGGAAAAATGGATTTTCTGATGTTGAAGTATTACTCTCTTGTTCTTCTGTTCTAAAATGGCAGATAAGAGCAGCCAAATCATCCTCTCCAGAAGAATTGTAGCAGCAGCTTTCAACCCCTAAAGCAACACCTGGTGTCCAGCTGGATAAAGCACAACCTCCTGTTGACAAGGTGGGGCGAGGGGACACTATCACAGAAGGACACCAGCGGCTGTTGAGACCATTGGCAGAGGGGGCATTTGACTTGAAGTAAATGCTTCATCCAGTGAGACAACCAGCTCTTGAGAACCAGACATCCCTGGCTCCAAAAGCATCCCAGCTGCCCTGGAGCTCACCAAAGGATCTGTGGCAAGTTCTGGAGGTTGCTCTCTGGGTCTTGAGGCAGCCTCAGCAATTAGAAGGATGGATCTGGCCAGGTCTGAGTGCACACTCAGCCACAGAGCTCCCCCAGACTGCAGTTCTGGTCCCGACACTGAGTGTGGGGGATGGAGTGGAGACCAGGACACAAAACTGCTTGAAAGTGATGCCTTCAGTGTTCATGGGCTTGCCACTTTTGAGCGCTGTTTGGTTCTTACACAACAGTGTTTCTTCTGCAGAGAGTGTGCGTTGTCAGGTACTGCAAAAGTTTTGCTTTGGGGAGGTGACTCAGTTTTTGGAGGTGACAACGGCAGGTCCTTCGGCAGAGCTGCTCTCCCGTGCTCTGCTGGAGGGCACAGTGGGGCTGCCGGCTTCAGTNAGGGCGCAGAGCCGGGCGGTGCAGGGGACCATGGCAGCATAGGCCCCGCAGCCCTGCGGGTCGTGGCCTGCTCCCAGGCAGAGAACGCAGCGGCCGTGCTCATCTGCCACCGAGATTCTGCGGCCGCAGGAGCAGCGCCTGAGCCGGCGGCCAAGCCCACGGCCCGCCACGGGGCTACCGGCCACAAGGCGGCACCGCCGCTCCCAGCGGGGCCC
>VXBW01002021.1:18803-44574 GCA_013400375.1 Thinocorus orbignyianus | reverse complement strand
CTGCCTTCCGCAGGCTGGGCCCGGGACCAGGGCTGGGGGAGGGCGGGCGGGCGGTGCTTTCCCGTCCCGCTCTAGGGGCGCCAAGGCCACCCTCCCGCCGCGGAGTCCCCGCCACTCCGCCTCTTTGTTCCGGGCCGGGCCATCCCTCCCCGGGCAGGCCGGTGTCCTGAGCGCGGCCGGCCCTTTGCGAGGCAAGCCGTGCGTGCCTCCGGTGCCAGCTGTCCGTCGCGCAGCCTCCTCGGGGCCCCGCAGGCCGGGGGCCTCACCAAGGCGGCGGCGAGTTCTTTGCCGTGCGGAGGTCGCCGCGTCTCGGTGCCGCTTGGTTCCCCGAGCAGGGCACCGGCCGCACGTGTGCGCCCGGGGCGCTTTGTAACGAACCCGATCCGCCTTCTAAGGACAGAGCCCCTCTGGTTCAGGCATGACTGTCACGGTCGAGACTGGGCTTTTGCTGAGGGTTGTCTGAGTTTTCTGAGGGCACAATAATCCCTGTTGATGCAAGGGGTTGAAACCAGCGATTTGAGACCAAGACGATGGGTCTGTTCACAGTTGGGATTTAGGGCTTGTTCTCCACGATATTCAGCTTCTTGCTTCTGTTGGCATACTGTAGACCCTGTCTCTTATGTGTGCCTTTTGTATTTTTTTCAGGCGCACGGATAAAGCAGCTGGTAAAGGTAAGAGCTCATTTATTTAGTCATGCTGTTGTAGTCCGTCCAGAAAGTCAAGGCTTTCCCACAAAGGTAGCCAAACATCTGCTGGATCTTCCTTTTAAAGAATATTTTGTTGCTTGATGATCCGTAGTTTCTTTCCAAGGTCTCTCTCAAGATTGTGGAACTGCGATAAACTGCTGATGATGTTCACACGTGTTTAACGTGCAAAAAATTATTCTTCCAAATAACCACTAGGGCATTGCTTTGCTGTCAGAAGTTGAGACCACTCTGCATCACAGTCTGACAGCTCTTCTTAGGCAGTGCTTCTGAGTAGCTGGAAAACCTGGGCTTGCCTCTGTTCTGCTGCTGTCACAAACACAAGTGCAGGTCCTCAAGAGACAAGTGAAAGATATGTGAAATAAGAGTATTCAGATGTTTACTCTTATCCTTTTCTAGCTTTAGTGGATGGCAGGGTTTTTTATGTGTGTGTCTTCACGGATGAAAGGGAAGTTTTGAATGGGAGAGAGTATCTTAATGAGTCTAATCAAGAAAACCCCAACTGTGGGGAACTGCGACCAGGAGCAGACTGTGTGAGCTCTCTACATCTATTTAACAGCTTCTTGTACAAAAAAAAAATGTTAGAGGGCCTTGCTCCTTACCCAGTAATGACTTCTGAGACAGTTCTAAGCAGAAGGTTTTATGTGGTGTTTTGATCTGGCACTAGAGAATCGTCCCAGAATGAAATAGTGAGGAAAGAAGGTCATACACCTGTGCAAATGAGTTCATCTTTCTGCTGGGCCTGTTCGGTTCTTGTTTGCAGGCATTTGTGTGTGAAGGCTGCCTTTATTCTTGTAAGTCTATAACTCTTTAATTTCATTTCTGTAAGTCTATAGCTTTATTCTGTTTGCGTGTTGAAATCCACCAAATTCTAGCTAGCAAGGTGTGTTTTTGCAAACAAAAGCAAAATTAACCAGCGTGTGTTTAGCACAGACCCCACTTGTCTGCATTTACTTCTTACTGCATGAAGGGTGGGCATTGTAGAAAGCTTCAGCCTTTTAGGTCAAAGCAAAGTTGCTGAAATGGTGTTGTCGCTTAATACATGTATAGTATTAACATCCTATTTTGTTAGTGATTCTCAGTCTTTTGGATACCATTAAGCAGAAACATTTATGTGGAACTGGTGGAAAGCAGGCAGAATACTCCTGTTTTTTCCTGTTTATTGGGATGTGTTTTGAAATGGCAAATGTCAGTCTGAAATTTCCCAGGTTTGGTGGATGTCTGTACTCTAGCTATTTAAGACTTTAAATTTGGGCTCCTAGAGTGTCAGCTGTCCTCGAATGTGGGTGTGGGAAATGTATTTGTTATATTTCTTGGGCTCTTTTTTAATGATCAGACTTGCAGCCAAAATGGGTGACATGAACGTATTGCATGGAAATTAGCACTGAGAAGCAATGACTCCTTCTGGTCCAAAAGAAATCTGCCTTGGTGGTTTTTTGTTTGGTTTTGGTTTGGTTTTTAGTCTTTAAAACTGGAAAAGTGAGAAAGCTGCACTTCTGTCCCCCAGTTGCACACGGGATGAAGTCCTTGCTGCTTGTGCATGTTGAGGCGGGGAGGAACAGACGGAATGAAGAGTCTCCCTCAGACATATCACACAGTATGCATGAGAGAAGTTCGCCCCTTTTTGGTTCTTAGCATAAAATATTTGAAGAAACCTAATCAGATTTCCTTGCACAGTGGGATTTTTAGTAGCTGGGAGTCCTTTGTGATTCTGGAAGGTAAAATACCATTCATCATTTCATCCCTGGGTGGAGCTGGGTCAAGGAAGAAAACGGGTGAAACTGCTGATTGGTTCTGGGGAAGGCTTTGAATTTAGTGCTGGTGTTTACTGGCATGAGTTCTGACACGGAATTCAGTTCTGCGTGGTGATTTGCATTGTACTGTTATCCTTTACTGTAAAATACTAAATCCAGTTTGGAATATTAAATTTGCGTGTGCTCAGCCGTAAAGGCAAATGGCCTGTGGAAGTGAGGTGTACCTGGTGATACGTCCTCTGTGTCTATCGGACAAAGGAAAAACTCGCTGCGCCGAAGTTTGCTCAGTAAGCTTTGTTGCCTTGTGTTTGGGGTTATATTTTAAAGTAAAATAAGTAGTGTTGCTGTCGGTGAAGAAAGCTTAAAGGTGATGGGTGTGATCATGACTAAATCTGTGCTCTCGATGATAACCGAGGTGCTGTATCCATGGAGGCATCACACCAAGCTTTAGTTTCTTCTGTACAGAGCTGTGGGATCAGAGACTTTTCTGTTCGGTGACTTGGGAGTGCAGGCGCAAAGGTCTGACTGTGCAGGTCTGATAGGACGATGACAGGAAGGGTAAAGTCAAAGGTGTGTATTGTGTCAGAACTGGTACATAATAGTCACCCTACTGGTGTGCATGAAGGCAGCTGCAAAGCCAGCCGCGCTGATTGTGTTTCCCATCTTGTCTGCTTAGTCATGCAATTGCAATATTTCCCTAATGTGTTGCTGCAGAAATATTAGTTACATAAGTAGAACATTTAATCTCAATTTATAAATGAATCTGTGGAGTCAGGTTCTGTAATATAATTCACATTTGACTTGCCATGACACTATACATTCCTGTGGAAATAATTATAATTTTGGTTAGGCCTGAATAATTTTAATTATTGGAATATAGATTTAATGAGTACCCATCCTGTCCTTCTGTCACTGAATTCCAAACTCAGTGCTTACTATCACTCTTAAAGCCACGTTTGCAGTCAGACAAAACTTGCTTCTCTGATTTAATTTTACACCCAAACCAGTTTCTGTCTCTGACCACCTTTTTGTAAGATTTTTAGCTCTCCTGTTTAGTAATCACTCTTAAGAGTTTGAATGAAATCTTTCAGTCAATTACAGTGGAAAAAATGGGCCGTATGGCTCTTCTGGAGGGAGCGTTGGAGGAGTGGCTGAATATAGTGGCACGGGGTTTGTGCTTGGTGGTGGAGCCCTTGCCTCGACTAAGTTCGCAGATCAGAAGTGCTTCATCTTCCAGATTTTAAAGCTGCAGGAGGAGACTTCTCCCACACTGAGGAGGAGGAGGCTGGGGTTGGCAGCGTTTACATGTGCGTAATAGGCAGTGATTGAACACTCAGATTATTTAATCTCTATGTCTGATGTTGCTCTGCCTGTGTCATGCAAACCTGCTCCATGTGGACTCTTGTTTATGCAAGTTATTTTCCTTGCGTGTTTCCGTCTTGCAACTTTGCATTGATATTGAGGCTTTTTTGCAAGGGTAAGGACAAGGTGCGATGCAGTGCTTAAAGTGGATCTGGGTACACAGCTGTGTGGTACTGCTGTGAAAGGGTGGAAGGAAGAGTGTGCTGGAGAGGTAAAACAGGGCCGGGGAAGCCTTTATTTACCTAAAGCTGTGATCAAAGAGATGCAGTGCACACGTGGAGAGTCACCTCCCTAGAAGCCCGTCCCCAAGTCAAAGTCTTTCTGCGCAGCCTGGGCTAGAGGACGGAGCCAGCAACATTGACGTACCTTGGTGCCTGCTTACAGAAAGACTGTGTTATAGAGGCGTTCCACGCAGGAGCCCCTTTCTGCTAAATATCTGCACGCGTGGAGAACTGTCTCGGTGGTCTGTTCCGGTGTGTGTTGTCTCCCCGGTCTGTCCCTGTGGGCCTGCAGCCACGCTGTGCAGGTGTCTGGAGTTGCAGCCCGACTCGCACCGCGGGGGCCTGTGGAGGCAGGAGCCGGCCCTTCAGCGGCTGTGGAAGGAAATGGGTGGGAAACACAGGCCTGGTGCGTCCACCTCTGGCTGCTGGAAACGCTGTAAGGTCACATGGATCAAAAAAAAGATGGAACTCTTTAAGACTCCAGTTGTACAAAATGGTTTTGTAGCATAGGTAACTCACATTAAGAATGCAAATAATGAGGTATAAAGCTTTGTTCTTCTCTGGAAACAACTGCTTTCCCTTAAGACATTGGCAGTGTTTTGAGAGAGAGATGTTATTACTAAAAATCAAACCTTGTAAAAACGTGCTGAATTTGAGTAACTCAGGTCATCCAAACCTACTTTGACTCCTATAAGGATTTTTCTGTGTCCCCTGTGCACAATTTCACAGCTCTTTTGGGGGAAAGACATTTGGATAGAGGCTTACTCCAGTTTTTTTTCCCTGGAGTTTCATTTTTGTCTGTGCCATTATAAAATTATGTGTTCAGTGCCTTTTCTGTTGTCTGGTTACTCTGTTAACTCGAAGTTGCAGTCTGAGATGTATATACCTTGTAGTGCATTTTTTTCATAATAATTGGTTTGTAACTTAATAATTCGTAGTTTATTTTCGTCTTATTTAATTGTACGTGGGTATTTTCTGAAAGTGTCTACTTTGCAGGGTTAGTAAGATGCTTTTGAATGCCTTATAAATCAAAGTTTAGAAAATTTCTTGTTAGTAATCAGCAAACTGTTAATTTGTAACAGTTGGAAGTTTGTTTTTCTACACATCAAGGATAGATAAATTGGCATGGGTGTTTGTTACTGTCCTGATGTCAAAAAAAGAGAGGAATCTGTTGCTGCAACAAGCTTACCCCTGAGCTGCAAGTCAAAAGGGGCTTGGTGAGTAAGAGCTGGAACATCTGGACAAGTGTGGCTGCAGAAGCAGCTGTGGAGCACCAAGCAGCTTCCGCATCTGAGGGCAGACGGGTGGATTTTCAAGCTGCAGGGCAGCAGGACTGGTGCAGAGCCGTGTGTCGGTTACCAGGGGCTGGTTTATGCCAGGTCGTGCTGTGAGCAGTGGAAGCAAGAAGCTCTGCTTCCAGAAGCTTCCGTTTTTGTGCTTTGGCCCCAGTAGGCAAGTGCCCTGTTCTCAATCTGCTATCAAGAAGGTGCTGCGGGGCTGTGGAGTGACACAGCTGGAGGGTCTTGCCTGCAAAGTGCATTTATGACAGGGAGAAGAAAAATATCATAGGGGTTCTGAGAGAGATGCTTTTGCTGGTTTGGTAACCCTGCATGTGGCGCTCCGGGGGCAGAAAGAGAGCACGTTTCTGCTGCACATCTGAAGTGGGGATCTCTATTGAGTAGGATGCTGAGTAAAGGTGGAGCCTTACTGAGATAGAGCTCTGTTAGGAGCAGAGCGGTGCACAGAGACCTGTCTTTTGATCATCTGAATAATTAGAGCCACAGATTTGTAGCTGACTTTCTCTCAGGTTTCATTTTCTTGTCCTTTCTATCAGTGACTGGTGTTTTCTTCACAAATTTTTAGGTTAAAGGATGTTGGGTGCCTCTTGTGTACCATCACTCAAATGAATCTATATGTGTTTGTTGCTGTGGACACTGCTAAGTTTAAAGGGAAGAATCAGCAGGATGGTAAGAGTACCTCAGAATGAAAGACGTTTGTCATTAGGTGACTTAAGGGAGTGTTCAAGGGAGGAAGAGCCCTAGGAACTAAAAGACCAAAAGGATTGGTAGGACATCAGAGGGTGGGTTTTCCCTGTCTCTCTGGAATGATTTCTTGTGAGATGCAGCATCCACGCAGTTCCCCAAGCTGGCTCCTGCAGAGGCTGTGGATGTGGAGGATAACAATTAGCATCAGTATTAGAGAGCTGCAGGGCAGCTTGAGCGTGGGGACATTCCTTGGCAGACTCCACTTGCCAAGTCGTAGCCTCCCTTGCCCCCTCCGTGAAACATGGCTCAGGCAAAGAGAGCAGTGTCAGGTCTTAATCTGAGCTGTGTGTGCCGGCTGGCAGGCAGGCTCTGCCCAAAGGAGGGCTCAGGATTCCTCTTGCAGCCACGGATCTGAAAAGAAAATGCTCAATGCTTCTTTCTGCTTTGCGAGGGGGTGGCTCTACCTATTGTGTCTCACATTCTCTTGTCCTGGAATCTGAATTCTTATGACCCAGTGTCCATCACCACTGGTGACACTTGCAGTGAGGTAACAGAATCTTGGCCTATAATCCATTTTCTGTCCATTGTCTGGGAGAGCAGGAGCCGTCCAGAGAAATTGCAGCTGGCCAAAGCTAGCAGTCCTCACAACTTTACACAGTTTGAAATGCAGAGTCAATTACAGCCTTTCTAATTTGAAATTTTCCTATGCTTAAGTCTCAAGAGATTAAAGCAGCATCTTTTTTTGTTGTTGTTGTTGGAAGAGCGGCACCTGATTATCTATAATAGCAATGTCCGTTCCCTCTATCTTCTTGTTTCTCTTACTACTTTGTGCTGTTAGCCAAATCCTGCCAACTGATTGTGATTTTCAGCCTAGAGACATTTGTGAGAGGAGGGGGTAACGCTGTGTTCATCCACAGCCCCTGGATTTCACCAGGCCAAGAGTGGTACCCAGGGCAGGGCTGAAAATAACTGTGAGATTCCTGTCTAGTCCATCGGGAGAGGTAGGTGTCTCCCAACGGTTCCCACTGGCGACAGAGAGGTGGGCAGCCGTGTTCCTAACCTAAACGCAGACGTGAGTCCAGGAGTCCTGTTGACTCCTGGCCACTGTCACAAGTCTGGGGAGGAATCCTCAGCTGAAATTGGAGCATCTCCAGTTATGGGCTTGTGGTGGCCCCTAATGCCAGGTCAGGGGTGTGGGACAAGAATGCAACCGGAGGAGGAGGAGGAAGTGCTGCTTTTCTCTCCGAGCCAGTTGCTGTCTCTTTATTTAGTGTTGTTTTTTTTTTATTATTTTGATTGTTGGGTTTCTTTTGGTTTCTTGTTGTTTTTTTGAGAGGCAGGCTGGCATCAGAAGGCTGTTTTTGTGAAGGAAAAAGGAAATGCAGGTGTGGGAAAGAGATGTTAAACTTACTAAAAATCTAGGACTCTCCTTTTACATTTCTAGATTTTAGCAAAGCGTGGTAGAGTATTGATTTCAGCTACTAGTGCAGCTGAATACTTTGCAGATGCAAGTTTCCTGGTGCGGCTCTGACCCTTGTGTAGGCACCTGTGTCCCCTGTTGGGAGGGTCTAGAATTACAAGAATTTTCAACTAAGAGCTCTATATTGTTTTGACTTATACTGCAAAGTAAATATTTGATGCTTCTCCTAACTACAGGGGTTTTTTTGAGGTACATAGGTATTTGCAGCGTGTGAAAATGCAGTGAATCTGTTACACAAGCATTCTGAAGTAGAGGAAGAAGTAAAAAGGAGAAATCATAGAGAAAGGCTTATTAAACACCTTCGTTTCAGAGCAATGAAGTAAAATTGCTAGGTGAGTGGTATATTTTGTAGAAATGTATTCTGAGTGAGGTCTGTTCCAACTAATAAGTTTAATCTATAAAATACTAGCTCTTGCTAAGAGATCAGCTGAATGCCTGATCTTCCAAGGAAATAAACCTCTTTCAGGAGCAGCAGTGTTTGCTGGCACTGGTGGTGTGGTAGTGTTTGAGGCAGAATTTTCTAGAGAAGGGTGTCAGGTGTCTCTGGATTCAATTTAGCATTCAGAAATAACTGAGGATGATCACAATTAGGATTAAAAACATAAAGCAGTCATAGTTCATCTTGAGATCTGCTAAAGTCGGATGCCAAAAAGGAGGAGTGGTTCATGCTGTGATGAAGTGGCTTTATATGTTCAAGACATCAGACTTGGTTGCTGTTTGACAACGAAACTGTGATACCTCACATCCCATATTCCTGTCAAACTCCCCCCTCCCCCCCCAGTCAAACGTTGATTATTTCCCCCCCTGTTAATCAAGGATTGGAGAATGAGTCACACAAGACAAACTATGTGCTAGAAGTAAAAGGATAATTTGATTCAAAAGGTTCAATGCAAAATCAGACACTTTGAGTTGAGAGAAACCTCTGGATATCTCTGGTCCCACCTGCCACTCACCACAGGGATGTTCAGCACGGAGTTTGTGTTGCTCAGGGTTTCCTCCCGTCAGGTCTGGACACGCTAGAGAAGTGGGCCCATGTGAACCTCACGAGGTCCAATATGGCCAAGTGCAGGGTCCTGCACCAGGGTCAGAGCAACCCCTGGTCCCAGCATAGGCTGGGGATGGAGGGATGGAGAGCAGCCCTGCCAAGAAGGGCTTGCTGGGGATGAGGGTGAGAACCTGGCCGTGTCCCGTCAATGTGTGCTGGCTACCCAGAAGCCCCATGCATCCTGGGCTGCATCCCCAGCAGCGTGGCCAGCAGGGCGATGGGTGGGAATTCTGCCCCTCTGCTCTGGGGAGACACCCACCCCCCACCCCCCAGTACTGCCTCCGGCTCTGGGGCCTCAGCCCCAGAATTTCAGAAGCTGTTTGAGTTGATTAAGGTCTAGTGTCACAGCAAGCACCAAAAAAAGTGAGATCAAGTGAACTGTTCTTGGGAATTTTAGTTTTTAAGGGATGAACTTGCTCTTATAGACATTTTAGCCTGTTAGGTTATCTTGCCAAAATATATCTGGAGATCAACCATCAGCCAAAAAGAAACCACCTGTAGGAGCTATAAATGAGTGCAAAGACCTCTGGCTAACAGTGCCTGTGACGCTTTTGACTCTAGCATAAGAAATGTCCAGCTCAGATTCCTCAGGGTTATTACTGGGTGTACAACTCTGATTAAATATGTGTTTGGGGGACTCTCCAAACACAACTTTTAATGTGCTCCAATTTTGAAGCTACTCTTTCATAAAGCAGTTGCTGAGGTTTATGGGTGTCTGTCTCATGTTTAGGGAAGATCAGAGCAAGCACATAGTCATCTTATAAGCCTTTATCAGAGGGTAGGAGTTTTAAAGGAAGGGTTGCTGAGCTAGGGCCCTGAGCTGTCTCCTGTCTGTCTTGGCAGAGTCACACTGTGGAGCTGTGTGAGGCTATGGTTTCCCTGTCAGAGCAGGCGGGGCAGTTACACTATTCAACGTCCTGCAACAGGGAGGAATGTGAATTTGTGATGGGATTTATGCTGTTTATTACAATTAAATGATTACCATGGGTGTTTCAGATCCCAAAGAGGAGAAGGAAGAGGAGGAAGTCTCCAGTGTCCTCAGCCATGGCTCTGCTGTTGGCAGGCCCAGCAGAAGCTGGCGCAGCAGCAGGTCAACTGGGGTGGCCCGGCAGCGCGACGCCGAGAACTCCCGTGCCTCCAGATCCAAGACTGGTTCCCTGCAGCTTGTCTGCAAGTCAGAGCCAAACACAGACCAGATCGAGTACGGTACGTGGGAAGCCCTGATGTGAAAGTGCCCGGAGATAGTCCAGTCTGGGGAACCTCTGCAGGGAGCTGGGTGTGAGTGTCGCTCTGTGAGTTGTACACAGACATAACTGGTGCAGGTGTGGTGCTGCTTGGTCACCAGTACCTTCTGCCACCAGCACTCCTGGCACTGAATGTTGATGGAGGTATCTTGAGGCAGATGAACTCACTGCAGTGAACACAGATTGAAACCTAATGGTGACTTTTCCTTTCAGAGGTCACAGAAGAGCATCAGTCTCCAGCTGGAATCAGGTAGGAAATTTTGTTTTGTGGTATTTCTTCCTGTTTAGTGTCTCAAGAAGGGAAAATAAACGCCTGAGTATTTTTCAAAATAAATGCTTTTGTAAAAGGATCTGTGGGACTGATAGTACCTCTGTTTCCATTCAGTCCTAGACCTTTGCATTTTCAGTCTGGATTGTGGATCATAAGATTCAATCTGGGCATTTCATCTGGTGACTTTATAGCTTTCCGGAGCAGATGCTGTATTTAGGTGGGTTCACAAGAGGAAACTGCTCTGCCCGGGCTGTTTGTTTTGGCTGTCATCATGCTCTTTTGCTAGTACAAGCTGTCAGCTCTCCCCAGTCACGCTGGATGAGACAGTGCTGCATAATTGTGTCTCTCCCATCCAAGGGGATGATGCATGAGTGTTCTTGCAGTAGTGCTTAAGCTGTTATTGCTAAAGTCCTGCATTCTTTTCTTCCAGCAGTGAAGAGGAGGAGGAGATGCTCATCAGCGAGGAAGAAGTTCCCTTCAAAGATGATCCGAGAGATGAAACCTACAAGCCCCATCTAGAAAAGTATATTGGATTATGTACTTATTGTAGTTTCAGACCAAAAAAAAAAGTGTTATCTTAGTTGAATGAACTTAGTATAATGCAAAGGACCTGTGCTTAGTTGCTGAGGTAGAATGGCACCCAGTGGACACATTACTTTCTAAATATTGCCTGCAGCTATCGGGACTGTTCTCTAACAGAGGAAAACCTTTAGAGCCCTGCTGGCTGCCAGGTTCTTCCTTAATCCTTGTCTATACTTCTCCTTAGAAATGGGATAATAAATACGTCTGAGCTTCGAAGAGGTGGTTTTTTTGATCAAATCTTTGTAAAAAGCAGACAACTGGAAGAGTAGTGGAGTGATAACGTCTTTGTATCTTTGCAGGGAAGCGCCAAAACAAAGGAGAAAAGCTAGCAAGGGTAAGGAGGAAAAAGAGAAACAGAAAGAGATTAAAGTAGAAGTGAAAGAAGAGAGTGAGTTTCAGGAAGATGAAGAAGCACCAAGGAAGTGAGTAAAGCTCTGCGGTTTTACGTAGCAGTGTGTTTTGTATATTTGGCATTCTTGTGGGCGTAAAACAATGTTTTATGACTGTTGGCTCCCCACACGCACTCTGGGCCTGAAAGATAATAGGGGAGAACCTTTTGTTCTGATAGAAGTCCTACTTCCTAGCATCTTGTGCATGTTCGGTAAGGAAAAACAGGAAGTTATTTTTGTTCAGTTTAAGTTGAGGATTTTTTCTCCATACTGTAGTTTAGTCAGCCTGCCTGGACATGGCCACACAGTGTGAAATACTTTATACAGTGTGAGCATTCTTAATTGATTTCTGTTGCAATATCTGAAGTGGATTCAACTGTATTAAAAAGCCAGTCTGAGAAGGCAGCGTCTCTTCTGTTATGTGCCTACAGGCAAAGACCTGTCTTTCTACATTTGGGGCTAAGGTGTCAGAGGTCAGGAAAAACAGCTGTGTTCTCCCTCATTGTGGAGAAATAAAAGAACAGATTTTTGCTATGTAGTGAGTCACTAGTGCTTGAGTGGAAACTCAAAACCTTTGTGTATGCTACCATTGGAACTCGACGCTGCAGCTTCAGTTCTGGCAACTGAGGCAGACTGGACTTGTGTGTGTGTGTGTGTGTATGTGAAAGGTATTCTTTGGGATAGCATAGGGGGGAAAAAGAGCAGGTTTTGTATTTAAGCTCCTCTATAAGCAATTGGAACAAGTAGGGCTCCCTCTGCTGGTCTGCAGCATGGAGCTCTGCACATCTTTGTTTTATTTCTCTTGCTGTTTCTAAGCTGCTGCAGAGCAGATTTACACTAAAGAAGGGTAAGAATGATGGTAGAGATTGCTTTCTGAATCTTGTGGTTGTGTTGTTTGGATCAGACACTACTTTTGTGCATAATAAAGCTTAGCCCTCTTCTGAGGGCTTGGCTTAAATGCTGAATGCCTGTTCAGCGTATTACTGGCACGGTCTTGCTATCAATAAAGATGTGTCAGTACAGTCTGTAAAAGACTTCCATCAATCTACTGTAAATGTCTCTGCAGCAATATGTTCAAGCAGACATGATGTTCTGGGCAGAGGTGCATTTTTCACCTTGGGAGGGTGCATTTTACATGTAAACATAGATCTGCTCAAAACAGCATAGATTTTTTTTTTTTTTTTTTTAAATTTTTGTCTTGCCAGGTGTATAAGCTGCTATAGTTAATCCAGAGGACTGTGAAATAGCTGATCATTAATCCCATTCCTCTTAGCCATGCCGATTGATGTTTTTCACGTGGTACGAAACATTACCCAACGGAGCAGAGGAAATAGGGTCCACCATCAATTCTGGACTGTGCTGGCAAAATTACATGTTTATAAAAAATGCATTAGGGAAATGGGAGGGTTGTGAGACCAAGCCACATGAAGCATTTATTCCTCGAGAACGTTGCCTTCCTCTGAATCTGCCGCCAACTTGCACACGATTGATTTTTCTGGAGCTTGCAGTTAGCGAGGCAATAGCTTGCTAATCGTCTGCAGCAGAAACTAATGAGAGCAGAATGTCATGTGCTGATGTGCAGCCTGGAAAGGGATGAATTTAATTATAAGGCTGCAAGTTGTTTGGCAGTTGCAGGTTTAAAAAAAAAAAAGTGAAGCATGTGATGCCTGGTTCAGGGTTTTCTAAAGTAACTCTTCTTCACTGTTGTGGCAGAAGAGTTGGTAATTTCTAACCACCGCCTGTTGGCCTGTGGCTGTTCAATACCTGTGGGTTGAGACACACTTGACCTAGGCAACCGCGTTCAAAAATGTGTTGTGTGCTACACCTAACAGGTTATCATGCAGCCACAGCCTGGCTGTGTTCACATGGGCACGTTGATTTCAGGTCTGCCATATGCCACTAAATGTCACACCAAAAAAAAAAAGCATCACCAAGGTGTCAGAAACATGGGGACCACAGTTCCACAGGGAGTGGTCTTCTGTCTGATTTGGCAGTTCTGCAAAATGCAGGGACAATTTGCATGGAGGCCTGGTTTCCTGGCTGGGACAGAGTTAACTTTCTAATGGTTGCTGTTTTTTAAGATTTGGTATGAAAGGAATGTCAATAATGTGTATTGTTTTAGTTGTTGCCAGGTGATGCAGGACTTTTTTCAGCTTCCCATAGCAGCTGAGAAAGAGTATAGACAGAAAGATAAAGTGGCCAGTGGAATATTCCATGCCATACTATATAAATGGGGATAGCTGGGGCAGAGGGAGTACTTGTGATTTCTCCTTGGGAAGGTACCAACTCACCAAGTGGTGAGTGACTTACGTTATTGTTGTTATTTGCCTTTTCTGTTACTGTTCTATTAAACTGTCTTTATCTCAACCCACGAGGTTGGTTTTTTTCCTTTCCCTTTCCTCTCCTTTTCTCCTTCTTTTCCCTGCCCTTCCAGAGGAAGGGAGGAAACTGTGTGAGTGGCTGCATGGTCGTGGTTGCTGGCTGGGGTTAAACTATGACATGTGATGACTTAACTTCTTCAGGAAGCCTGCCCATCTATTACAAGAATGTTTCCTTAGAAGCTCCTCAGGTGTTTTTACCCAGAGCTGGTGGCTGACTTAGCAGAGCGGCTGACTTGCTGGGTGCAGCACTACATTTCAGCCTAAAAGTATAGAAGAGTTCTGTAGTATTTCTTGTAGCGTGCTTCTGCGTTATAGCATACACTTCAAAAAACTCTTCCCACTAAAGATGTAAAGAAGCTTCTTTCAGTTCTGTTTCTGTAACGCTGTTACAGGAGGGGAAGGAGGAGAAAGGATGACAAGAGCCCAAGACTGCCCAAGAGAAGGTAAGTGATCCCCTCAGTTCTGTTCTGAAGGCTTGCTACCATTGCTACCACAGAGATGTTGATTGTCTCAAAGCTGTCTCTCTCGCACAGTATAGAAGACTGGCTTAAAGGGGAAAAACCCAAACAAACCCAAACAGGAAAAAGAAAAGGCACCATACTTTGACTTCTCTCCTTCTCCCTATAGGAATGGGTTTGACTTCTGCCAACTGAATCGATCCCCCCAGTTCTCACTTCTGAGCTGATTCCTGACATTGCCCAACAATAAGGTTCTGGGAGCTCTGTGTCTCCTGGCATTTTCTCTGCTCTGGGGGAGCCTTCCAGTAGTGCTGGTAGTGGAGGGAACTCTTGGACAGAACCTCTGTCAGCGTAGCCCAAACTGGACTATCGGAGCAGTAATCCAGTAGTCCTTTGCTGTCGTGTCACTGAGTGCCCTTGCTCTCGTTTATCTGGCTGCTGCCCTGGTTTGTGGTGCATCAACTCACCACTGCCCATCTCCTTACTGACTCCCTAGGAAGAAGCCTCCGATACAGTATGTCCGCTGTGAGATGGAAGGCTGTGGCACAGTCTTGGCTCATCCACGTTACCTGCAGGTGGGTTGAGGTTTTTCCTTCTCTGAATGGTGTTTGTGAACACCAGGAAGGACCTTTGAAACAAGCGGCTAATCCTCCACTGACACTGAAGCACTCCTTTCTAATGCTGTCTTTTTGGTAGACTTAATCGATTAATTGTGGTCACGTGTGTCTCTGTCCCGTTGTTGGATGTCCACACTGGTTTGGCTTACCTCTCTCAGTGGAGATCAAAGCCGTTAAGTTCATGGTATAAGGGTGTCTTGTCTGTGACTGGAGTATGGTGGCCTGCTGAGGGGCCATCTGGGATCGGTCTCAACTGCTGTCTTAGCCGTGGAAAGAGAGACTCTGCAACATTTCACTTTTCCTTTATAGCATCACATAAAGTACCAGCACTTGCTGAAGAAAAAATACGTGTGTCCTCATCCCTCCTGTGGTCGGCTCTTCCGACTCCAGAAGCAGCTCTTGCGGCATGCCAAACACCACACAGGTACAGGGTGGTGGGAGATAGATACAGACTCCTCCTTAGGTCAGTGAACAGAGAAGGGAAAAACAATGAAAAACCTGTAGGACTTATGGGTAGAGTGAAGCGAAGGCAAGCGGCATAGATTTGCCCCAGCAGCAGGGTGTTATTTCCTTCTGGATTACCATCTTTTAAGGAAATTAAAGAAGTAGACTATAGAGGTTTTAATTCACTCCCTGGCAAGTATCACTCCGGGATTCTGTACAGGAGTAAGCCAAGTCCAAGCTTTATCCTAGCTTGCCAGTCTTTCTGTGTTAGTCAGAATGGATAATGAGCTCTTAGGAGAGTCTTAATCATGCCTTAACTCTCCAGATGAGCTGCTGTGCAGTGCTGTGGGACACCTCCTCTGCTCTGCCTGCCGGCCTCCCAGCACTTCTAGTTCTGCTGCTTCTTGGGCAGCTTTACCTGCAACATGTGAAAGCTTGGAAAGGGAGCAGGCTTGCGGGAGAGTAATGCTTCAACTGGTCTTGCTTTTTAGATCAAAGGGATTACATCTGTGAGTACTGTGCCCGGGCATTTAAGAGTTCTCATAACTTGGCGGTGCACCGAATGATCCATACAGGCGAGAAGCCCTTGCAGTGAGTACCTCTGCCTGTCTCCTGCTCTCCTGCTTTGAGGGGCCCTTGGATACACCCATTCTTGGGCTGCACCGAGAGCAGGGTATCTCCAAAGTCGGGGTCAAAACCTGTTCTTGGTGTCCCAGCTCTCTTTGAACATGCATCTGTAGGAGCGTTTGAGCTGCTACTTGTCTCACCTGCCTCTTGAGGCAGTGTCTCAGCAGAGGTCTGAAGAGCATAAGACCTCTGCAAATAAAACTGGAAAAGCTGGAGCTACGGTGAAATCCCTTTTTAGTGAACCCCTGCTGTGTTCCTGGGCTGCCTGTTTGCTGCTGCTGGGGGTGTCTGGGGATGTCCCCCTGTTGTGACCTCCCCTTTCTTCCCTCGCAGGTGTGAGATCTGTGGATTCACCTGCCGGCAGAAGGCTTCCCTCAACTGGCACATGAAGAAGCATGATGCGGACTCCTTCTACCAATTCTCCTGCAACATTTGTGGCAAGAAATTTGAGAAGAAGGACAGCGTTGTAGCCCACAAAGCCAAGAGCCACCCTGAAGTGCTTATTGCTGAAGCACTGGCTGCCAATGCAGGTGCCCTGATCACCAGCACCGACATCCTGGGCACTAATCCTGAGCCCATCGCGCCACCCACTGATGGCCAGGGCCTCCCCCTTCTTCCTGACCCCCTGGGAAGCGCTGCCCCGGCAGATTGCCTGCTGCTGAACCCCGAGGGGGTGCCGAAGACGTACTGCGGTGGTGCGGAGCGCGTCAGCCTTGTGGCTGATGGCAAGCTCTTTGTGGGCAGCGGCAGCAGTACAAATCCAGAGGGGCTGGTCATGAACACAGAGATCCTGGGAGCCACCACAGAGGTGCTCATTGAAGATTCAGACTCTACTGGACCCTAGTGGGTGGGGAGCATGTGGGTGTTGGGACAGTTTGGACTCTGTATTTAAAAGAAAAGAAAAAAGAAAAAGAAAGAGACACTTACTGAGAGAAAACTTACAATACTAGTAAATAACCGAAGGGTCTGCTCCCTTCCAGTGTGGATCACAGCACATCCTCTCTCTCCCAACCACTTCTCTCTCTCCCACTGCCCCTTTGTAGAAAGGGGCACATGCTGCCATTACCAGAGCAAGTTGGACTGAGCAATGGATTTCTTCAAGGGAGTGGGGCCTGCCGAAACCCTTTGCTTAACCCCGAAGCAGATGCCTTTCTGGCTCCTTGACGCAGCTCCACTTGCAAATGAGAAAGCATTTGCTGTGCTCTGGACAAATTTCTTAGGATTCCGTCTGGCCCCTGGTCCCAACTTCTATGCATTGCTGCACTCCGGTCCTTTGCAGTCTCATTCTTCCTCTGGGGCTGGGGGTTTGGCTTGGCACTTTAGCCCCCCTCGGCAGGGCGGACTGTGAAGCTGTGCACGTCCCGTTCCCTGCTGCGCTCCTCTGCTCGGCTCTGGCAGGAGCTGAGGGAACGCCCTGGCTCATAGATCATGTTTGCTTGGAGAGGCCCAGGGGCTACAGGAGCCCTGCGTGGGAGAGGCGAGGAGGAGCATCCCAGTTTGACGACAGTAATTTGCACTTTGAACATGTTTCGTTTTTGTGTTGTGGTAACAAGATTCCTTATTTATTGATTAAAAAAGGGTCGGTATTTTTTAGTTATGTTCTTTGGGGGTGTGGGTGGAAGGGGTTCAGGCTGTTTCCCGGTAGGCTCCTCCACACTAGCGAGCTGCAGGGAGCACTCCATGCTGTTGTAAGAGGACCTGGGAGAGCGGAGGTGAGGGCAGCCCTCTGGAGTCAGATGTCTCTTGCAGCTTTTCCTGAGTAGAGGGAGAAGAGCCTGTTTGCAGTGGGAGTCTGCAGCAGTGTTTTGGCAGGAGGATGAGGTGAGTGGTGTAAGAGCTGGCTGTTGTCTCCCTCTCTCCCGGGCTGGGGTGAACTGGCATTCGGTGCTCCTTTTGCCTCCCCCCTCTTCCTTGCTCCCCAGCCTTTCAGGGAAAAACACCATTAGCCATGAACTTGTTCTCGTGACTTAGGACACTTGTGAGCTGCTTTGTGTTGGGGGATGTTGTGCTCCTCATCCAACTCTGCCTCTCCTCTCCAGCTCTAGGCAGATAAAGAAGCAGGATATGGTTGTCTCAAGCTTGTTTATCCAAGGCAATAGACTGATGCGGGACTAAGGGGCTGTCAGCTTCTCTCCCTGCCCCTGTTTTGGGTGGAGGGTGTTGTGCAGCCGTGTTCTCAAAGCTGCTCTTCTGTGCAAAGACCCCTGCTTTTGGTGAAATGTGGCAGCGTTGCCTGCTGGTGCAGTGAGGACAGCTCTGAGCCCTTGGAAAAGTTTACATAGGGCATGATGTGTCTGCTATGGAGACTTGGATCTTCTTGCTCTTATCTGAAACTTTGTGTGGAAATTCAGTGGCCTTGAATTCATAGTGTTCTTGGAAGAGGTGAAGAATAACCTGGACTTTTTGTTTGTTTGCTTGTTTTTTTGGTTGGGAGCAGAGCTGAAGTATCTTGTCCAAGCACAAGATCAGCTAAATTGGTCTGTAGCGCACAGCAGCTAGGCAGATTGGGTACCTGGGGTCTGGAGAATGGCAATAAAATATGGAATTTAGTTAGAAGCTTTTTACAGTAAACTGACTTGAGCACTTACTCTGTCCCCTTACGCTGCCTGGAAATCCAGCTGTGGCTTGAGCCTGATGGCTTTTATTAGACCATTTGTCCTGATTTGCCCCCTCCCTTCCCTCCTTACGTTGATATCTTTGTCAGAGCAAGTTGAAACAATTCTGGTGTTGGGGCGGTTCGTCACAGAACAGTTTGTAGCTCTGGTGTCTCGTGCCCTGGGTGTGGGCATCCCACGTTTGTGCGCTGTAGCAGTGGCAAGGCTCCATGAGCCTCTCCCAGAGATGAGGACGAGGGCCCAGCATACTCAAGCGCAGGTCTCCAGGGACAGTGTGTGTTAGGTCTGTTGGTGTTAAACTGAACCAGCTTCAGCTGGCATCCAATCACTTGCTTGGATCAAATTATTGTGATTTCCAGCAGGAAGCTTCTGAGTGGCCCTCTGGTCCCCTCCCCTTGCAAACTAAATAGCAGCAGCACAATGAGACATGTTCAAACCCAACTTGGATGTTTTCACCCCTCCAGCAGTGCAGATATTCTCACCAACCAAAGTTGTGTGGTGGCATGTCCACTGGCCCAGCATAGCGGGTGTTGGTGGCAGATCTGCTCCTGTGGTGTGGGTCAGCCACCTTGTCCCCACTCTTGCTGCAGACCATGCTGCTGGAACTGCTTCTCGTGCCCTGCCCCTGTCCCATTGGGCTGCAGAGTGAGCAGAGCCTTGCACAGAACACTAATCGGAGAGCTTGGGGGGTTGATTTCTGACGGATGGCACTAAAATGTGTCTGGGTGAAGGGCTTGCTCACCTCTGGTGACACAACAGTTGGCACCTGGCTGGGAGGCGGGGGAGGCTGCCTTGTCCTGCACCTCATCAGCCGAGTTAAGCAAAGAGTTTGCCATCAGCCACCTTCTGGGATGCAGAATCAAGCAGCTCATTTGCTTCCTGGCCTGGACGCCTCTGATCCCTGCCTTGTTCTTCCATACACACTTCTTGTAGCTCTCCTTTTTCTGGTCGCGGCCGGTTGCCTGTCTGTCCTTTAACCACAGCCTGCTAACTAACCCTGGCGCAGGAGAGACTGGTGTGGCTCCCCTCCTGCTCCTCTTTAAAAGCCTAAAACTGACACAGCCCTCCTGCAGCTCCTCCTCCCCTCGGTGTCTCTCCTTCACTCGCATGCAGTTTGCTTCAATAAATTATTGTAGTAGTTTGCAATAAACTTTTTTGTATTTTTTTCCCCTGTATTTATTTTTTTTTCTCCTCCCGGGGAGGGCACGGAAGGGGCGTAGTGCCCCTCGCTCCCCGGCGGGCGCCGTGCCCGGGCAGGGCCGTGTGCGCAGGGTTTGGGCCGGGGGCTGCTCCCCCTGGGGCAGGGGGGGCTCCCGCAGCTCAGCAGCGCGTTCTGCAGTAGCCACCAGGTGGCAACCACGCTGTTGGGTTGGCCACCGGCCCTGGGGCCTGGGGCCGGGGCGGTCCCCCGGCCAGGCCGGGCAAGGCTCTTGTGCTGTGGTAAGAAAGGGAAACTGCTTTTTCAACTCCTGTTTTTTCTCTTGATCTGGGTAACGCATAACCAAAATAAACGTACTGAGGAAAAACCAAACCAACTAAAAGGGCTCTTTCTGTCTTGGTGCATGCAGCTCAGCTGTGGCAGGTGGCCGGTGTTGCCATGGGGTGGCCAGACCTCTCCCCCTGTCTGCAGCCCTCTGGGGCAGGACCACTCTGGGAAAGTGGGGTTAGACCCTGGGGGATCCAGTCCCCTGCAGCCCCTGAGGTCTAAGAAGGGCTGGAGGCAGACGGTCCCCTCAGCAGCCTTCTGCTGAGGTTTGGGGTGTAGCCTGGCCAGGGCTAGGTCTCCAGTCTGGGGGCTGCCCTCCATCCCTTGCTGGCGAGCCCCAGCACCCTGCCCTGCTCAGGCCCCAGGCCACTGCCCAGGCCGAGGTGTTGAGCAATGTCTGGGTTTTGCTCGCTTCTTCCCGGCAGCAGTTTCCCGCACTCCAGCGTGAGCCGGGGGATTAGTGTGTGCACCCGGGAGGGGGAACGGGTCAGGGTTGGGAGCCTGCTGCCGCTGGGCACGACTGTTCTGGGCAAGGCGCTTGGAGTAGCAAAGCATGGGGGAATTAGGGAAATAATCTGTCACTGTTGATCCCAGTGGCGGGAATTTGCAGCGTTGTGCCAGGCCCCAGGCACGGAAGAGGGGGAGAGCCAGGCCAGCAGACGTGTGAGCAGAGCTCCCAGCTGGAATGCACCAGCTCAGCAAGGGATTGTCCTCCCTGGGCCGGGCGGGCGCCGCGCCGGGAGCCTGGTGCCCATGACAGCTGCCCAGGCCATGGCGGCAGCAGACAGCCCCTCAGCCGCCCTGCGGCGACGCGACCTCTGCAGCCGAGGTATCCGCCTGGCCGGGAAGATGCGCTCGGACGTCATTGACCTCCTGGACACTTACGTGAGTTTACCCCATTCCTTCCGGCTGCCTGTGGGCTGGGAGCGCCGCCACAGTGGCTGCTGCTGCCACTGAGCTCTGAGGGGCTCCCGGCAGCTGTCTGGGGGCATGAGGGCTTTGGGCCATGGTAGAGATGGGGGATGAAATGCTGCCAGGGTCCCACCTTTGGCGTGCTCAGGCAGACCTCGAGCACTGGGCCTCACGCTGACCCGTGTGGCTTCTGGCCAGCACCGAAGCTGAACCAGGGACTCCCACAGCTGGGACTCGGATCAGGGGCGTCCCACCGTTTCCCCTGGCACTGCTAAGCCCTGGCTGCTCTCGCCCCACAGGTGGAGCGTCAGGGCTTGGATGCCTCGGCCAGCGTGGCGGCAGTGGAGGGGGTGCCTGTAGCGGCAGTGGAGCGCTGGGATGAGCAGACGGGGACCCAGCGGCTGCTGGAGAACCTGGCTGCATACCGGGCCTTCCGTGTCCTGCTGGCCCAGATGTTGGAGGAGCACCGGGAGCAGCTGGGGGAGGCCGACACCGCCCTGGGCCGGGCACTGGCGGCCGTCCTGCTGCAGGTCTCGGCCTTTGCCTACCACCTGGAGGAGCTGCTGCAGCTGGAGAGCCGCGGCCCCCCCAGCGAGGAGGGGTCTGTGCCCCCCCCAGTTCCCCACCTCGGCCTCTTTGAGAGGAAGCTGCGGGGCCTGGGTGTGCTCCGGGAGCTGGCCCAGTGGGCTATCAGGTCCACCCGGGACCTGCGGCAGCTGGCCAAACCCAGTCCGGGCAGCAGCTCAGCCCCCGGCTGGACTGAGAGCCCCTGAAGGCGGGTGTGGGGCAGGGTGGCTGGGGTCTCACCGGGGCATGGTGGGGAGCCCCCTGGCCCTGTGTGTGGAGGGCTGCTGACAGCCAAGGGGGCTGTTCAAGGAAGTGGGCAGACGGGAAGGAACATGTCGTTAGCCCCTGGGCCCCCTATGCTTTTGGTGCCACTCCCTGCGGGCCCCTTTCCCTGTGGGGAAACTGAGGCATGGGCTGCGCTTCACCCCAGAGGGAGGGGGATCCTCAGGCAGGGTGAGCACCAGGGTGGGCTCTGCCTGCTGGGGCGTCGGTATTATTCCCTAGGAAGCAGCTTTGTCGTTCACCCCAGAGTCCGTGGCCCTTGGCAGGCTGCAGCAGCACTGGCACTGTCTTAGAAATGTGGCTACCGCTGGGCTTGCAGGGGAGGGAAGATGCCTCGGGGCTCTTGCAGAGGCAAAGCAGGAGCAAAGGGACAGAAAAATACCATCTGGTGAAAGGATTGTTGGGACCTGTCCCCCAGCAGCAAGATGCAAGGCTTCAGCTCCGTCACATGGACTCTTCCCCTGCCTGGCTTGCATTTTCTGTGCATTGAATTTCTGCTCTAATTACCAGGGGGCTTTTTTGGTGGTGGGGTGTATACAATCAGGAGGGCATTTCTTAACTGCTTGGACAAAGTAACACAGAGGATCTTTTAACTGAAGGCTGTGATTCAAAAGACGCTCTGCAAGGAGGTTTGTGCCTCCAGGGGTTATTTTGGGACTGGAAACAGCGTGGAGGATTAAACGGCATGGAGGATGATATCCCATCCACATTGCTCACCCGATGAAGGGGAATGCTGTGGGGTTTTGTGGCTGCCCAGCCCAAGGTTTTCTTGCAGCATGGATGTGATGGCTGCTGGCTGCTGAGCGAATTAAAGGGCTGTGAGATCCACTGTGGTGATGTGAATTCTTGGGGGAGGTGGAACAATGGGGTTCAACCTCACCAGAAACCTGGGCTTCCCTGTTCCCACCCCAGGGAAGAGTTAGTCCTGGTGGGGCGGGAGGTTGGGAGGTGGGGGCAGGACCCACTGGGATGCTGTGGGAAGATGAAGGAACTGGGGATGAATGAGCTGGAGGTGGTGGGATGACGAGAAGGTGGGGAGGGGTTGCTGGGCTTGTGCCCCATGCTGATGTGGTCCATACCTTTCTCCCTGACCTGCAATAGGGAAGGGAACATGGAAGGGACACGGGGTGCATAGGGTGGGTAGGAGGCTTGGGATGTGACTGGCTGGCCCTGCACAAAGCAGCTTTGTGGTGGCGGCAGCACCAGGCACGGTGCCTGACCCAGTGCCGGTGGCATCTGCATGGGCACAGGGGCAAATCAGGGCCCTCAGTGCTCATCCTGCCCATCCACTGCCACACTGGGGTGAGCAGGGCTGTGGGGCTGGGGCTGCCCTGCAGGTTTGGGAGTGCCCATTTTTTTGTGGGTGATGCCCAAGAGGAAGAATGTTTTTCATCACCACTTATTGGCTGACCCCAGCTTTGCAGCTCAGAGCAGATTATTTGCAATGTTTTTGCTTCCCTGCGTTTGTGAATAACTATTTTTGGCCTTTATTTTTTCTCAGGATTAGTCAAAGTAGGTCCCTTTCCAGCATGTACTTCTCTCTTCCAGTCTTGTCTGCTTCGTGTGCTTGAAGCTGTCCTGCCTTTCTCCCCTTGTACCCCCTCATGCTCAGCAGTGCCCAGGTGCTCCCACCCTCACCCACCCACCGCCTATCGCCTTCCACCTATGCCTATCGCCGTAGGCACAAACAGATCCAGCACCATACACCCACTGCTGAACCTCCTGACCCTAGCAGGTGGGAACAGACACCTTTTCTCCCAGTTCTGCAGCCTGGGTGTGGGGTGACCTTCACATCCCTGGGGAGCTGGCCCCAGCCCTGGCACAGGTCCCTGACACTCGATCCTTCACCATCAGCTGCTGGTGCCACTGGTAGCTGAGTTTGGGCTCGAGCCAGAGCAGTGGTGGGGTTTGAAGGTGGGTGATGACGTTGCTCCAGGGACTTCCCTGGGCTGTAACCAGTAGAGTTAATCGCCAGTTTTGCAACCTTCCTTATTCCTTCCTTGCTACTTTGCCAGTGGTGCTGGGTGCATCTGTGTTTGTAAAGCACCCATGATGCCTTGAAATGGCCACCATAACAAAAAAATAAGGCAAAACAAGCAAACCATAATCCAAACCTCCACGGTCTGGCTGAGAGAGAGGAACCGGGTCTCAAGCTTTCCCCGCCAGCAAACCCCTGCCACACAGCAGAGAGGTGATGATGTCTGAGCCTGCTGGGCTCTAATGTTATTTTTCAGCTCCGACCCCAGAGGAAACTACTAATAAACTGACTTGGCAAGAAGAGGGGCATCTGCTGGCCAACCTCCCTGGTTGCTGGATGCCCTTTGGACTTGTGTTGCCGAAGGCTGAAGTTAAATTGATCTGCGTGGCTGAAGGTGACTGGAGCTGTTGATTTTGGAGACAGAAATGAAGAGCTTGAGGGGAGGACAGTCATACTGCAATGGGTAATGCCACTGATGACCCCAAATGGCTTCCTGCAAACTAAAAACCCATGAAAAAGCTGTCCAAGGTTATTGTTTGGTAAGAGAATTTGCAGTGCTGGTGGAAATAAGGAAAGAGGGTGGGAGGGCCATGCTCCTGAACTGCAGTGAAGAATGAGCCACAAAAAACAGCCCACAGATGTATTTTTAAATTAAAAAAATAAATGTTTTGGCTAAACATGTGGTTGGGTTCAGCACACTTTTGAGGATGGAAAGGTTTTATGCCACATGAGGCTGCTCCCTGACCTCAGGCATGCCTGTACCTGGGTGCTGGTGTTGGTGCTGAGCACTAAGAGAGAATAAATTCATCCCCCACCCACCATGCACTGGAGGCAAGCAGGGTTCAGCTGTGCCAGTCCCATCAGCTCACTGGTCCCCTTGTACCATTCCATGCCAGCATCACAGCACTGGCTCCTAACTTTTTGATCCTGAGCTGGGAGAGGGGGGAGAAGTTCACCAATGCTTTCCTTTTTAATAGCAGGAAAACCTTTGCTTTTGCCTGAGTCAGTGGAAAGGATTTCCCTGGATTTCCCCACCGCGGCCTTGACTGCACTCGCCTGCCTCAAAGGCGCAGGTGAAAACCCAGAGGATCGTCTCTCCACTCCTGTGCTGCCCTCCCAGGAAGGGCTGGGAATCCTCCTTTCTTTCAGGAAAACACACTTGGAGTGTGTCTGTGAGGGTGAGCTGGAAGGAGAGATTCACTTGAACTGTGGGTTTGCCTCCTCTCTCACCACAGCGCTCGCCAGATGGCATCACTGCAGTTAGTCCCCACCTGTTTCTTTCATCCCTTTTTTTCTCTCCCTTCCTAGTTTTCCCTCTATTCAGATCTTTCGTAATGATTTCTCACCACAAGCGCCACTAGCAGACACTGGTGGCTGGGCAGTGCTTGGGAAACCAGTTTGTCGGGAGAGGAGCCTCACCAGCACCTGAGCTCAGCCTCCTGGGAATGAGTCACTCCCTGAACCGACATGGTCCACGGACTGGGGGATTCGCAGGTGCTGGGAAATCCCTGGTTGTCGGGCACGGATGCAATTTGCACAGTTCTCCCCAAACCAGGCAATGGTGGGTGTTTTTGTTTAATATCCAAGAAAATTAGCATTTTGTATGTTTGAGCACAGAAGCATTAAGTGAGGTGAGACCTGATGCCAGTACTTGCCCGTGACCAACGTCCTGGCATTTGGGGCTGCCCTGGGAGGCTGCTCATGGTGCTCAGCAAAAGAACAAGCTCAGGATGAACTTTCTGGGGGGCTGTGGGGAAGGGCGAGCACCGGCTGCTCTGGTTCCAGGGAGCGACTGTAAAGCAGAGGTACCCGTGTCGCACCGCCAGCAGGAACATGTGAGGTTTGGTGTCACCGGTTTCCATTTGCAGTCAAGCCACTGGGCTGCCAAGGCACGTGTAACTTAGAGGAGCATCCTGAAGGATTCACAGCCTCCTGCCAGACTGAAGCTGTGTGAAATCTCCCCACAAGGCACTTCCCAGAGAAATTGCACTGTGACAGGCAGCTGGGAGAGTCGGGCTGCAGGAGCCGGGGTTATGGCTCGAGTGCCCCGCGAGGCACATGGCGGTTTTGGGCTTTGAACCCATTTTTGTTCATCAGGGGCCACGGCCGGGCGCGGGCCGCCAGGAACGGGGATGGACGTTCCGCTGCCGGTGATGAGGCTCCCAACGCCCCTATCCCCTTTGCTGGGGGGCCGGGCCGGCGCAGAGGGGCGGGTGCGCACCGGGGTCTGCCTGCAGCCCCCGATAGGGGCGCGAGGTCCCGGCGGTGCCGGGTGAGGCTGTGGGGGGCGCTGGGAGGTTCGAGGGACAACGGGAGGGTCGCGGAGCTGCAGGGTGCGGGGGACACTGGGAGGGCACAGGTGGACAC
>VXBW01002021.1:1108-18375 GCA_013400375.1 Thinocorus orbignyianus | reverse complement strand
TGCTGCTCCTTTGCGCACTTCGCGGGCGCACCCCGCTCCGCCGCGTCCCTGCCCCGCGCTGCGCTCCCGCGGAGCCCGCCCGGCCGCTCCGTCCCACTCCCGGCACCGCGGAGCCCGCCCCCCGCTGCGCGGTCAGGGGCTTTCCATCAGCGTTTGCGCTGTGATCCCGGGTGCTCATTGCGTGGCGCGGGTTGGCGCAGGGCTGCACCGTGCGGTGCTTTGCTGCCAAGTCGAGTGTTGCACGGCGCTGCCTGACCTGGAATCGCATCGCACGGTGTTGCACAACGCTGTGCTGCCGAGGCCCGTACTGCATTGCACTGTCCGATCTGGAGCTGGGCGGTACTGCGCTGCCTTCTCCAGCCCCATATGGCACTGTGCTGCCTTGCCCTGCTTTACGTCCCGGTGCCCACTCTCCTATGGCGTTGCTGGCTGTGGCACTGAGCTGCATTAACGTTGCCCACTGGATTGTGTTCCCTGGTCCAGACTGCTTTGCGCTACCCTGCTCTGCCTGCCCTGGAATTGCACAGCTCTGCTTCTCACTGCCTGGGGTCGCCCGCTGACAGTTTGCATTATGCCATCCTGTCTGGTCCCCAGGTGCTTGCCATATCCTCCACTGCCTGCCCCTGTCCACCCGTCCCTGGACTCTTAAGGGGTCCTGCTGCCTGGCCTCCTCGCTGTTGCACCACCCTGAGCCCCATTGTGCATAATGGCCTTTTCCTCTCCGAGCCCAGGGTCCCTTTGTGCATGACCCTCATCCCTTGCAGACCTTTCCCAGAGCCATGCGTCACCATGCCCAGCTTCCCCTGTGCTATCTCAAAGCCACCATCTGCCCCAAAGGGTTGTTCAGCATCTGGGGGCTCAATACTGCCCTGGGTCATGGCAGCTCGTGGGTATGCCCATGGTGGGGGTGAAGGCAGGTGGAGTCTGCTCAGGGAGGGCACAGACAAGTGGGGGCTTCCCAGGGTAGTGGCTTGAGCTGGTAAAGGGGGGGATTTGAGGTGTGAGGGGGCAGCAAGCAGGCACAGGGGTTGCCAGGGTGGTGGTTTGGAGAAATAGGGGGTGTCTGGGATGTAGGGGAGAGGTTGGCACAGGGGACTTGTGCCCCCCAACACTCCTGTGGTGGCTCTGGGAAGGAAAGCAGCCAAGGTACCTTGTCCCTGGGACAGGGGGTGCTGGGTGCAGTGGGGTGCCAGACACATTCCTTTGTCTTTCTTCTTCTAGCAGTCCTGGGGGCTAGTGGGGACCCTTCTTTGCGTGGGGGTGTGGGGGACAAGGGACCTCTGCGGCAGGGCTGGGGGCCAGCCTCTGGGGGCTATTGTTGCCTGTGAGCAGGCCTGAAAGAGGGATTGTTCTGTTTCTCTCGGGGTTGCTGGGGATGTTGGTATTTTGGGTCATTAAACAGTTCTGATTTGGGGGGGTCGCGACCCTGGTGGGCCCTGAATAGCTATTGTCTCTTTTCTTCCCGTGCTGAATGGCAGGCTGGCTGGCCGTGCTGGGCTGGGGGGATGCACGGCGTTCCCACACTGCTGCCTGGGGCTGGCCAGATGCTGCATGCAGCCACTACCGCCCTCCCCACCTCGCGTCGGATTAGGATAAATCACCCCCCCACTCCCCTCCGGCTGCACTTTGTGCCGCCAGCACTGGCAGCTCTTCTCCCCTGGGTGCCTCTTTACAGGATGGGTGGCCTGGCTTGCCTGGGGTGCAGTTGCACCTCATTCTGCACAGCAGGGTGCTTGATGCGTGCCTGTCATTAGTGCTAACAAACAGCTTTTCCTTTTTAGCTTACTTTTTTTTTTTTCTCTTGTGGCAAGCAGGGGTGGACATTGCGCCCAGTGGAGAGGTGGGGGTGAAAAGGGACTGGAATTCTTGCAGGCTTTGCAGGACACGTGGTGAAAAGCTGAAGAAGCAGGCTTATTAATTCTTCTCTTCGAGCTTTCTTGTTCCTACCTCTGGCAGCCAGGCCAAGCCACAGGGGTTTGCAGAAGAGCATGGAAGCGGTGTTATTCATGAGCTTATCCCAAACAACTCATTAACCAAACAACTCTGGGTGCTAGTAGCATGCTCAGGATGGGCCCCAAGGTTGAGCCTGGCCATCTTCAGTCAGCTCTGCTGTGCCATGAAACGTCCCGAAGAGAAAGGCTTTCTCCTCATTGTAGGAGCTTCCAAAATTTGCATCATGCTTTGAATGCATCCTTGTTGACTGGGAGTGCTAGGAAAGGAAATGCCTAGCGAAAGTAAGGATGCGAGCCACAAAGCCTTTGTGCTTTGCACTCTTATGCCATTAATGCTCACTGATGGCGGAGCAGGAGTCGGGCATGGGCCCCTACTCGGACTCCTTTGCTCAGCCTTGTGGGGATTTTCCCTGTGCTATGGGCTCGGTTGTTGTCATGGGCCCATTTGGCAACTGCAGGATGGGTGGCCTACTGCAAGCTCTGCTCCCCTGCATATGTCACCACAACAGCTCAGAGCTGCTCCTTAAATCCTTTATTCCCCTGTCCTGGTCCAGAGCTGAGAGGCAGACATGGCACTGCAGGAATCCGGTGCCTACATGCCTGATGTCATCAGGGTCCTGTGGGAGATCCCTGGGAGCAGCTGGAGCAGCTGACCTTGTTCTGTTTCCCCATCAGAGCTGAGGGGCTACAGGCTGGGGCTGGGTGGGCAGCTGCCACTGTAGACCAGTGCAGGTGAAATCTGCCCTTCCCTCACCCCCATCACCCTGGGGGTGCACCCAGTGCTGGGCGCATACAGCCTGGGGACTCCCTGGCCCTTTGGGTGCACCGGCAGCTGGACAGCTTCAGGTAGTGGCCTGGGGAGACAAAGGCAGAGCAGTCCCCACCATGGGGTGGGGACCCCAGCTGAACTGGGAAGCTGTCCTGTCCCTTTGAGGACCAGCACTGGCAGGGCCGGTTGGAGTGGTTTTGCTCCCTGCCTACAGGTGAGTGGCGGCGCCAGGGTCTGACAGCATCTCTCACCCTCCCCCAGGCACTATCCGCCCTGTCCGGCGCAGCTACTACGACCCATCATCGGCACCAGGCAAGGGAGTTGTGTGGGAGTGGGAGAACGACAGTGGGTCCTGGACACCCTATGATATGGATGTGGGCATCACCATCCAGCGCGCCTATGAAAAGCAGCACCCCTGGGTAGACCTGAGCACAATTGGCTTCTGCTACGTCATCGACTTTGCCACCATGGGCCAGATCAACCGGCAGACCCAGCGCAAGCGCCGTGTCCGTCGCCGCCTTGACATGGTCTACCCGCTCGTCTCGGGCACCCTGCCCAAGTCACAGTCCTGGCCAACTAGCCCTGGGGTGGCGGCAGCCCCCCCAGTCCCTGCCTGTGCCTGTCCCCAGTGCCTCCTGGTCATGAGTGTCAAAGCCACTGTGTCAGCCACTGGCCCCAGCACTGCCACCCTGCAGACCCGCAAAGCCCCTTCTGTGCCACCCACTGCCCCCAAAGCTGCAGCACCGGCCCCAGGGGCCAAGGCACCCAGCAGTATGACCGCCGCAGCACGAGGCTCGCTGAAGCCACTGGCAGCCCAAGGGGGCCGGCGGCAGGCAGCCAGCACGCCTGCCTTGAGTTCAGCCAGCTCCAGCACCAGCCCTCCCGGGGCCAGCAGTGGGAAGACATCCCGTCCTGGTCTCAGCACCCTGAACCGCAGCCACCTCCAGCGCCTGGCCATTGCTCAGTCGCGGGTGCTCATTGCTTCTGGGTGAGTCCTGCCACGTGTGAATGAGAGGGTGGCTGGGGGCGAAAAAGGAGCAGCATGATTACTTTTTTCCCCTCCCTGGGGCACAGAGGGGTTGCAGCCCCATGGCACTTCCCACTGCAGGGGTGCACTTACTGCTGAGCCTGGTGGGAGACGGACCTCGGTGGACCTCAACCTTCTGCTGGTGGAGGGCTGTACTGGGCCCCTCGCCTTTCCTGTGGGTGCTGGAACGGGGACGAGGTGGCTCCTGCATCTCAATGAGGAGTCTGAGTCTGCCCTTTCTCTTGGTGGCAGAGGATGGGTGGGGGACTGCAAAAGCCACAAAGAAAAGCCATTCAGGCCTCATGAGAAGGGGTCTCTCCAGACTCCCACCCTCTGAAGACACTTTTTTTTTGAGGGGGTGGGTGCTTAATGAGCTTGTTTCTCCCCTTTGTCTGGCTTTTCCATCAACCTTCTGTCGCAGCCTGGCCCCTTTCCTCTCCCTCTCCATCCTCCCCCTTCCCTTTGCTCCTGATCCACTGGGAAACTTTCCCATGGTAGAGAGCCCCAAGGATGGGGGAGGGGGGAGGAAGAGTTGCGGCAGCGATGTGGCCGTAAGAGAAAAGAGGGGAAAAAAACTAACAGATCAGCCCAGGGAGCGGTGACAAAAAGGGGCTGTGAATGGAGACGCAGGCAGGGTTTCTAAAGAGCGAGAGAAAAAGAGGCGGTGGGGCAAGGGGGGCATGTCGCCCCATCGGGGGATTCTCTATTTCCAGCCAGGGCTTGTGCAGTTGCTCAGGCAACTATTGTCTGGCTCCTGCTGGCCTCTGGGGGTTGTGGGGACATGGGTGCCTGCTGCCGGCCCTGATGTGGTCTCTGCTGGCTCCTCGCAGGGTCCCCACTGTTCCCGTGAAGAACCTCACTGGCTCCAGTCCTGTCAACCCAGCGCTGGCAGGTGAGTATGGGGCTGCAGCGGGGCTGGTGCCTGTGGGTGCTGGAGGAAGTCAGCCCCAGCGGGGTGGTTTTGGGGAGAATATCTGGGATTTGGGGTGATACTGGTTCCTCAGTGCTATTTCAAACCACCACACCTAGGGATCACGGGGATCCTAATGAGCGCAGCAGGGCTGCCTGTCTGCCTGACACGGCCCCCCAAGCTGGTACTTCACCCCCCGCCTGTCAGCAAAAGTGAGATCCAGTCCATCCCTGGCATCTCCCACACCTGCCGCAAGACCACCAAGAAACAGGCCAAGAAGGGTGAGAGGCACTTTGTCACTTGGCCTTTGTTCTTGTCCTCCCTTCCGTGCCTGATTCTCCTGCTTCCCCCATCCCCTCCCGCTGCCCCCAGCAGTGGCTTTCCCCAGTGCTGCCCTCCAGCCCCTGTGACTCTTGCTCTCCCACAGGTAAAACCCCAGAGGAGGTACTGAAAAAATACCTGCAGAAGGTGCGGCATCCACCAGATGAGGTGCGAGCAGTGGGGGTTGCACTGGGGTGTCCCTAGGGCACTTTGCTCTGGGAAGAGCGACTGGGGACACGGGCAATGCCCTGCGCCATGCAGCTCATCAGCCCCATGTCCTTGGCGAGGGTCTGGCTGCACCCATCCATCTGACTCTCTGCTCCCTTCTGCCCAGGACTGCACCATCTGCATGGAGCGCCTCTCCGCACCCTCTGGCTACAAGGGACCCCAGCCGGCCGTCAAGCCTGACCTTGTGGGGAAGCTGGTGAAATGCGGCCACGTCTTCCACCTCCACTGCCTGGTCGCCATGTACAACAATGGCAACAAGGTGCAAAACAGCAGACCCAAGGGATGCCTGAGCCTGTGGTGCTCAGCAACCTCCACCTGCTCTCAGTGGGACAGTGCTCAAGTCCTGCTGCCCCAGAGGGCTCTGACCTCCCTGCCCTGATGGAGAGTTTAATTTTTATCAGCAGCAAGCACTTTGGGACTGCTAAATCAGAATCCAGGGTTTTGCAGGTGTCTCCCTGCCCCCCCTGCTCATTTTTACGTCCTTGCTTTCCTTCCCAGCGTTAGTGGGGATGAACTTTGATCCCTGCATGTTTGAGCAGAACTATCTGGCACTGGACTGTGATTTTTCCAGCCACAAGTGGGTTTTCCTGAGCCCCCTGCAAATGAACCTTGTTCTCGACAAGTTTTGCATTGCTTGGTTTTTTTTGTTTTTTTTTTTTTTATATTTATTGTCTTACCCTCTTTGAAAAATAATCAAAGAACCACAAAACAGAGGTAGGGAAAGTAGTGAGGACAGAAAAACTGATGAGGAACAGAAATGCAGACCTCAGGTTTTTGGTTAAAGTTAGGTCTATGTAGCAAATTCTTCCAACCCTGCCTCCTGCTTCCTGAATGTTTTTGAAGCAAGTGCTTTCATGATGGAAATGTCATTCAGTGCTGCTCAGGGACAAAGTGCTCAGTCTGGCTGAGTGATGGAGGATACAGGTTTTGATATGTTCCCCTCTTTTCCTGCTCAGGATGGGAGCCTGCAGTGTCCCACCTGCAAAACCATCTATGGGGTGAAGACAGGGACACAGCCCCCCGGGAAGATGGAGTATCATATCATCCCTCATGCACTGCCTGGCCACTCTGACTGCAAAACCATCCGCATCATCTACAACATTCCCCCAGGAGTGCAGGTACAGCCCAGCCCTACGTGGTCCCTTGTTGGGGCTGGTGGCCCTTGTCACTGCTGCATCACCCTGGGTTGTGCTGCAGCTCATGCTTTGATTCAGGGCTCTGTATTCAACAACGTCTTGGGAGCTGTGTCCGTGGGGGTGTTGGGGGAAGTCTGGGGTACTCTTGCATGAAAGTGTTGGCCCTGTCTGCTTGGTGGCAGAGAGAACAGTAGAACAGTGGTGTTCAGGGCCACCAATTTGGAGCGTGGCCACCCAACATAGCAGCTCTACGTCCACTGAGGTCAGGGGGGGTTACCTTGTGCTCAGAGCATCCTTCCAAGCTCCAAAAAGGTTTTCTTCTTCTTCCACTCCACGCACTGCAGGGACCAGAGCATCCAAACCCTGGAAAGAGCTTCACTGCCCGTGGCTTCCCCCGGCACTGCTACCTGCCGGACAGCGAGAAGGGCAGAAAGGTGAGGGGCTCACATGGGCGGCTCGAGCTGGCCAAGCCATGCTCAAGGGCATATCAAGGGGGAGAGGGAATGAGCAGCTATTTGGAGCATGGAGAAAAGCAGATAGGGTTTATGCAGGGAAATCTGGGTGCAGGTTTTCCCTGTAGCCCATATGGCATGCTCTGCAGGAGCCCAGTGATGTTCCCATACGCTGGGGGAGCTCTGCAGCCTGGTCTCACTAATTTGGTTGGGGTAGGACCCCATGCTGGGATCCTGCGCTCCCTGGCTTGCCCATGTTGCCGGGGCCTACCAGGATGATGAGACGTGTCCTGAGCAGAAGTGGGTGCTTCCTCCCAGCATTTCCCCTGCTAACTGCCCTATCTCTTTCCACAGGTACTGAAATTGCTGCTGGTAGCCTGGGACCGGCGCTTGATCTTCGCCATTGGGACTTCCAGCACCACAGGCGAGTCAGACACGGTGATCTGGAATGAGATCCACCACAAGACGGAGTTTGGCTCCAACCTCACTGGCCATGGCTACCCTGACATCAACTACCTGGACAATGTCCTGGCTGAGCTCGCAGCCCAGGGCATCACGGAGGAAAGCCTGGTGCAGGAGAAGGACTGAGAGCATGGAGGGGGTCAAGGGAAGGGGCGCCCGTGTCCCTGCCCCTGAAGATAAAGCTGCTGGAGAAACCTCCCTGGGGGCTTTGCAGGGGGTTCCTGGAGCCTCCCGCTCCTGGTGGTACCCACCCAGTGGGAGTATCCCCAGCCTGGGGATGCAGGAGAAGGTCCTTGTGACCATCCCCTTTGCTTGTGTGGGGAGGGAGCCTCCCCCAACAGAGCTGTGGGGCTTTACACTGGCCTGGCCGCTTCAGCCAGCTGATGTCCTATTCCTGCTGCTGCCATGCTGAGGACTTGGGGGCTTCCCTCCCTCCTCATCCATCAAGCAGTGTCAGACTGGCCCAGTGCCCCTGGCACACCCACTTAGGCTGGAAATGGAGGTCACAGGAGTCCCCCTTGCTCTGCGTCATCTGTCAGCCATTTGTTCATTCATTTGTCTCGTCTGGTACCTCCCCACTGGTCTTCTGTGTCCACGGAGGTTGGGGGGGCCCTGTCTCCCTCAGCTAGCCCCCTAGTCCCGTACCCCCTTCTCCTCTTGGCTGTGTCTGAGCTGTGCCCTGCAGGATCCCCTTGTCTGGGCTGCCCCCTGCATCAGGGAGGGGGTTGTGGGTGGTAGGAAGTTGGGGGGTGGGACTGGGGTGTGTCTGCTGGCCTGTCTCCCACCCCCCTTGTAATGGGTTCCCAGAGCTGTTCGTATGGGGGTGTCCCCGTGTTGAATTTTTATATACCTCGTGTTTTGGGGTTTTGTCGTATATATGTACATATAGTGGTGGCGTTTGTGGGAAGTGGCCCTGGTCACTGGGAGAATGTGGTGCTGCGACCGGACTGGGAACTGAGTCCAGTGTTGCTCAGTGGGGAGGTGTAATGGGGGCAGCTCCACTTCCTTATGGTGCAGACCCCACCCAGCTCCAAAGTGGGGCTGTCACCTCTGGGTCCCTGTGGGGCCAGGCACAGGTGTGCTGGTATCTGTTCCCCTTTCTGCTGGGTCCCAGCACCATCCCCAGAGGTCCCCTGGGGGACCCTGAGGGGCTAGGGGCGGTGGCTGCTGGCAGTGGGCTGTCACAGCAGTTTTGGGCTGGGGCTGGGGGGGTTGGCATGGGNCCCTGCCAGCCCCTAGGAGGACTTCATAGGGGCTCTTTCAGAGCCACCTGTAATGGGGTGTGGGGGAGATGCCCGTGGCCCTGGGGGCTGGCCGCGGGGCTGGCTGCACTCATGCCTCTGTCCCATGAGACCCGTGGGGTTGGAGAATGGAGTGGGGAGGCAGCACCAACCGCTGTCCAGACTGCTCTCAGCTCCCTGGGGGCTGGGCCTCCTGGCCTGTTCCATTGCATTCTCCTCCCGGTTTTCCTGCAGGAGTCACCTCACCCTCACCCTCCGTCCCAGGGACGGCGGTGTGGGAGGGGGAACTGTCCTGCTGTGTACCGTTCTATTGTTGTCGCTGTTTTCCCTCTCCCCAGCCTGGGGGGCATGTTGCCCCCAGCTGGCTGCCCTGCGGGGGAGGGGGAGGTCAATAAAGCGGATGGCAGGGGACGCCCGCGGTCTCTGCACGGCTTGGCCTCTCTGTTGTCTTCTGTCCGTCGTCTGTGTGGCCAGGTGAGCGAGGGGGCACCATGGGGAGGGCTAGGCACCCCTCATCCCCCTGGTGACCCTTTGCACTGGTCTGTCCCCAGCCATCCTTCGCGTGGGATGTTATTTTCTACCTCAAGGGAGAAAACCTCTTTCTCCAGGAAAACCGCTTTTCAGGCAGCTCTGCAGCCAGGGGAGCTTCAGGAGTGTGATTTCTCCTCCACCCCAGCCCAGGGCTTCCCCCACTGCAGTAAAACTCTGGCTGGAACTATGCAAAACCCTCCCGTGACCCAAGAGAGAAAGGGGGTTCCCCGCCCTCCCCAGCTGCCGGCCTAATGGCTCTTAATGTGACACAGTCTTTTCACAACATGACTTTTTTTTCTTTTTTAATGCTGCGTTGTGTACGCACTTAGTTGCTGGCTGAAATAAAAGTGATCCGTGCCTCTCTGCATGCGTGTGTATATCTATCCTGATAGATATACATGGAGACAGGGGTTGCCCTCCGGTTGCTGCAGGTATTGGTGCTAACTCCAGGTGTCCCCACGGGACCCCTCTGTTCCCTCCTTTCCCATGCGGCAAAGCATTGCTAAGGGCCTGTGTGCCGGCCCTGGGTGCCTGCAGTAGCTGGGGGGCTCTCTGGGTTTGGAGGGCTGGGGTCTCTTTTCCCAGGCATTGGGCCCCAGCATGGATCCCCACCCGATGTTCCTACAAGTAGCCAGTATCCGCTGTGGATGTGCTTGAGTCGCACTGGTGTCCCTGTGTGTCAGGGAGGGGTTTGCACAGCTTCCCCTGGCTTTTTGGGGCCAGCCTGGGGGGAAGAAGGTAGCTGTGCTCAGGATTTCCTTCTCCTTGGACTCCCCAGTGGCTTGTTGAAAGGCCCTAGGTCCCATCTTACGGTTTTGGGGTGAGGAGGCGGCTGGGGCATGGCTTGCAGTGGAAGGGAAGCTCACTAATCTCTGAAGGGGCAAAGCCCTGGCACTGCTTGGAGCCAGGTGACGCAACCATGGAGGTGCTGGGACTGGCAGAGGGACATCATGATGGGTCCCGATGATGGGTTGACCCTGGGAGTTGACCTCTGAGGTCAGTTGGGGAGGGATGTCTGAAGTGCCATGGAGCCTCCCAGGTGCTCGAGGCTGGAGACTGGGGATCTGGTGGAGCGCTACAGTGTGTTTCACCCCATGGAGGGGAGAGGGACCTCGGTGGGGACAGGGACCCTCAGCTGCAGGGGAGTGAGGACAGGAGGCTGGTGCTGCTGTGTAGCTTTATGCCTGAAAAGGGGGTTGAACAGGGGGCTTTGCCTAGGTTTGGAGCAGAAGGCATTGCCTGGCAACTGCAGGGAGGGGGAAGCACTCATGCCATCAGCTGCTCTGGCTCTTGCTGGTACCCCTCGCCCACACTCAGCACTGTGCTGTCTTCAGGGCTTGCAGTGGCCAGGCCCTCCCCTTCATCTACCATGTGATACCCCTTTGCCTTATACCTCCGACGGCTGTAGCAGACTGTTGCCAGGATAGTGGCCAGCCCTGCCAGGACTGCTGCAGTGATGCCCACCACCTCACCTCCCGTCAGCCCCTGGCCCCTTACCATCTCTGCTGCGTGCTGGACCTCTTCTGGTCGGGCTAGCCGCCACATGTGGCTCTGCCCATCCCTGACCCAGGCACTGTCCCCATCCACGCTGCTCACCAGCACGGTGTCGATGGTTGGCAGGTTGGTGGGGGGCCGAGTGAAAGGTGGCAGGCGGGCTGGTGGCAGTGAGCCCCCTGTGAAGACGCCAGCCTGGACACAGTACTCCACCTGGCAGCTATCGCTGATGAGTGCCAAGTGCTGGCTGAAGCCTGGGGGGCAGCTCTTGGCATGGGGTTCCTCGGCAGTGCCCTGGTGCTGCCCTGCCAAGGGGTTCCCTGCCTGGCAGCTGAAGAAGCCCCCAAAGGGCACTGCGTACTGGCTGCCCTGCTCATAATCCTGGCTCACACACACCCTGAGCTCATCAAAGAGCTTCAGTGGAAAGTACCCTGAAGGGCAGGACTGGGCACCGGTGATGGAGTTGGCACTGTGGGCGCTGAACAGCCCCCCAAAGAGATATCCTGAATTTGCAGCCGCTGGCCCACTTGTAGCACACCAGTAGGCGCTGAATTGTACCCGTGAAAGCCAGAAGATGTCCCTGCACTCACGGTGGCAGAAGATGCCCAGAATACACTTGTTGTGGCACTCCAGATGGCTGTGGCCTTCCTCCCGCTCCTGCACACCCAGAAGCACTGGAGTGTAGGTGGTGGGGCAGGAGAAAGCCCCAGTAAGGGGGTTCCTCTGCTCCAGCCCCCGGCACAATGTGCCGGTGTCAGGGCCAGCCAGCCCAGCACACTCCTGGAAGACTCCCCCAAAGGTGAAGTTGGTCATGGCACCCTCGCAGGAGCCATCGTCGGCGTTGGCGTGGAAGTTGAAGTTGGGCGAGGTGGCATCGGTGCAGCCTGGGTAAGTGTTGAATGTGTAGTAGCGGCGAATAGCCAGCTCCACTCGCCTGGCCAGCTTCTTCACCGTGGGGGTGGGCAGCTCTGGCAGGGTGCTGGGGTTGATGAAGAAGTACAAGGGCAGCCCCGAGCGGTCGAGAGCCACCAGCTGGTTTCTGATTCCCTCCTGCCAGGTCTTGAGAGTGATGCCTGGATAAAAGGGTATCCCACCGATGCTCTCTACTCTGGAGTTGGTGCGGTTCCCCATATACTGCTTGGTGAAGCCAGAGCTGATGTCCAGGGACTCCTCATTTTTCACACTGATGATGCTGTGGAAGGCCACACCAGCTGAGGCGGTGACAGCATTCTGTGTGGCCCAGCTGTCCTTCAGGAAGGTTGCCTTGATCTGATCTTCCTGCACCAAGCTGGCTCCGGCATCCACAGAGGTGATGGTGTGGGTACCATAGTTAAGCACCAGCACCTCGGCCAGAAAATCAGCCATCCGTGTCTGGTTGTTCTCCAAGTGACTGGCAATTGTCAGCAGCTGCTTCTTAAAGCCCTTGTCCAGGGCTGCCCCTGGGTTGATCTTGGCAGTGTAAACCAGGTTCCTGACTTGCACTCGGGTGGTGACAGCACGGTCTTTCACTTGATGGGTCTTGGTCCGGTGGAAGTCATATGAGAACTTGCCATTGATGGAGGAGAAGAGGGACAGTTCCAGGTTAATGGAGGCAGAGGTGATGCTTTTGTAATCTTTCCAGGACTCGATGATTTCAGAGTTGATGTCCAGATTGCTCTGCTTGCGAGGGATAGTGAAGATCTCATCTGGGATGATATACGATCCGTCTTCTGTGGTCTTGCAGAGTGAGTAGCCCAGGCTGATGACTCTGCCCATGTCCAAATTCCTCAGATTATCCCAGCCTCCCCCTGGCAGGACTTCCAGACTTGGGAGCTTCAGGGCTGCCTTGCACTCTGGAAACCCCGCAGAGAAGAGCTCCTGGGACCGCTCAGCTGCTCTCACCCAAGCCACTGAGACCCAGGCGACCAGGACCCTGCACAGCACCCACCTCATGGCTGAACTGACGCAGGGCCCTCACCAGGCGTCCAAGCTGTTAGGTGGGAGCTGGGGAAATGAGCTGGCTGGGGATGCAGCTGTGTGGTGGTTCCTCCTTTTGGGGGTTGAATTAACAAAAGGGAAGGAGAAGTGAGAACTGATGAATGTGAGAAACAACCGAGTGGAGCTGAGACAAGCAGTTGGGGAGCAGAAAGCAGAGATGCCTGGAGCTCATTGCCTCCCTGATGCAAAAGCTCCTTCCCCATGAAATGGCTCTGCTGGTGATGGGGCAGGGAGAAATCTCACCTTGCTGTGCCCAGGGAATTTCACTGTGTGACTCTCCCTTGGCCAATGCTTCGGTGACTCCCCCAGAAGAATGCCCCCCTGCCTCTGGGTGACCTTGGTTCCTTTGTGCCAGACGCAGGACTTGTCCCTGGCCTCACTGCCAGGGTCCTGCTCACATCATGGTGTGGCATCTGGCCCTTGTCGCATGAGCTTTGCTGCTGACTTAAAGGGTTTCCTCAATGTCAGAGATGAGGAGAGGAAGCAGGGAGGTGGTGCGGTGTGCTTCCGGTGTGGGGCACAGTCCAGTGCTTGTCTCTCTTCTCGCTGGGGGAAGAGGCTGCCTGAGACCCTGCGGGAGACACTGATGGGTTTGGAGATTCTCCGCGTGTTTGCCAGTGCATGGCACAGGTGTTCTCCCCTCGCTGGCATTAGGACCCTCTTTAGCTTCCTCTACCCCATCCCTGTCCTTACCCCAGGACCCTTGGAATCATTACAAACCCCCTCCTGGACCAAAAGTCTGACTGTGACCTAACACACCAGTTGGACAAACCACCTCCTGCTTGCTGTTGCTGGGCCACGGGAAGCTGGTCCCAGTGCTACCCGGCTGGCTCTGTCCAAGGGTGCTGGTGTGTGGTGGGCCCCCAGTTTCAGCAGCACTGGGCAGCTACTGTGGGTTTTGGGGACTAAACAGTTAAAGTAGCTTCTGCTGTGAAAGCTGTGACTCTTTCCATATGGACAGGCTTCACTTCCCCTATTTTTGCTTGTTTGTTCCTCTTCCCAGAACAGTTCTGGCATGGGACAAAGCTGAAGCGAGAGCTGTGATTAGAGAGGGGGAGGCTGTAGACGCATGTGTGCTTTTGCTAGGATAATGGCGAGAGCTGTTGGTAATGGATGGCAGGAATATGGCTGGGGATGGTCTTATTTGCCTCAGTGTGGGGCTTGGGCCTGGAGTATCTGGAAAACCCTGTTGTGAGGAACTCCTTGCTGGAGGCTCCCACGCTGGCCTAGAAACATCTGCATGTCAGACTGGGCTGTGAGATTATCTCAGCTAAAATCCAGCCATGGGTTTTGCTACCACACAACTTTGAAGCCTAAGCAGCGGCCTGGCTGGCAGAGAGCCATGGCTGACGATGGCTGAAGGAGAAGGGAGAGAAGCCCTGTGGCTGTGGGGCAGACAAGAGCTGCCTTGTATCTCCACCATGCAGGAGCAGCTCCCAAACAGAAACCAGAGTTTCCCCATACTGTGTCTGCTGCTGTGAGCCATCCCATCCTGTGGTGACTGATATGCAGCAGAGCAAGGCAAAACGTGTCCACCGCACTCAGCTGGGGGGACATGGCAAATGAGGAAGACGGAGACAAGCCATATTCACCAGTTGGTCGGCCCTGGGAGGGGAAGCTGAGAGCCCTGGGCAGGGCTGCTGCCAGCATCCTGAGGGTGAGGACAGGGAAGCGAGGAAGGATGGCCACCAGCAGAGCTGCAGGTGCTGGAGCAGGAGGGAGAAATATGGTTTGGACTTCCCTCAAAACAGCAGAATCATTAAATGCTTCGGGCCAGGGCAAGGAACAGGATGTGCTTCTCATGGCAAACCGCAGCACTCGGGGAACTCAAATCAGCAGGGCCCGGGATAAATGGAGGCAACAGAAAACCTTTTTGGTGCTGCTTCAGCGCTGCTGGATGCCAGGTCTGACTTCTTGCCCCATTGCTGAGTCTGGTGGGACTCTGGGCACCTGGATGCTCCAAGGACACAGCACCTGTGCACACCAGCCTCATGCATCATCGTCATACTAGGGCTTCCTGTGGGCTGGGATTCCCTGCAGTTGTGTATCCTCCTTCTGCCACTTGTTCCTGGCACTGGGAAGTGGAGAATACATTAAGCTGGGAAGGCAGCACTCTGGCTGCAAAAAGCGTGTGGCTTTAGAAAAATGTCCAAGTGCTACTAATAAATATCAGTTTGTAGCAAAGTTCCTGCTGGGAGGAATTAGAGATTGTTACTCAATGAACAGAAAAGCCAGAGATTGTACCCACCGAGGAATAGGAGCTTAAGTGCTTGCGGGTGTCACCCGAAACTGATGTTAAACCAGAAAAATATGAAGTATCCTACAGCCACCAGTGCTTGTGCCGGCCAGTGGTTAGTTGCTGGCTTGGATCTGCTCAACACCAAAGAGTGAAAATTGCGTAGGATTGATGAAAAACAGTGTATAAATCATGTCAATAAATAAACAGACACAGAGAGACTCTATATATACACCCATGCACATACAGATATTTAAATTTATATTATTAAATTATGTTGCATCAAAAGAAGTGTGAGCAGCAGGTCACGGAGGTGATTCTCCCCCTCTACTTTGCGCTTGTGAGACCCCACCTGGAGTACTGTGTCCAGCTCTGGAGTCCTCAACATAGAAAGAANTGGAACTTGATGATCTTTAAGGTCCCTTCCAACTCTAACCATTCTATGATTCTATCATTAAACTTTTCTCGGCTATGCAGAAACCTGAAAGGGAAGGGCATACTTAACAAGAAATGACCCTCTGGCCCTCACTGATGTTTTATTTTTAGGCAAATCTTGGAGAATCTTGTCACAAAGCGAAGCGGAGAAACGTGAGTTAAAAAGCCATCAAAATGAACTATGTTTTCAGTGTTGTTTCTTTTTCTAGCTGTGACTACTAGCAGTCGGTGGAGGAGGAGACCCAATTTGTGGATTTCTGTGGAGAAAGCAGGACCGAGCACTTTTGTGAGCACTGTGCCTGGCACATGGGCTATCAGGAGACAAAGTGGCAACTCGGACCATGCAGATGCATGTATGACTTGAGTGGATGTAAGCGTTGTCCTGGCCACTTGTTTTAATTAATGTCTCTCCATTAACGTGGTTACTTTATCCAGTGTCAAGAACTGCCTCCTAGAGAGACTCAAATTCAAAGCACCTTCAGATAGAAAGGCCCTTTCTCCTGAAAGTCAGCTGCAGCCTATTTTACTACAAGTGATCTCCTGAAATTTGTAGGGCTCTGTGGTCCATCTGGAGAGGGTCAGATTATTCCCAGCAGAGTGCTGCAAAAGCAGTGAGGGGCCCAGGAGGCCCCTGGGGACAGTTTCACCACACCACTGGGACAGGCAATGGCCACCATGTCTTCAGGGTAGCGAAGCCAGACAGGAGTGAGCACGTCTCGCCAGAGGTGACCACGGCATCCAAGCTCTGTGGGGCTGAGGCAGGCCATGAAAGGCAAAGGTAGTGGTCCTCAAGAAGGCAGTGCTAGGAGCATGGACTTGCAAGGGTGACGGCCTTGTGCTGGGCTTCCATAGGGAATGCCTACCCCGATGACCATGCCACCAACCATGGCTCCAACACTGCAGCGTCCCCCAGCCCCGTCCCAGGCCTAGCAGAGCTTCCTCAGCACCTCTGGGCACTGGATGGCTCCCTGCCTGCCTGTAGCTGCCGCTCGGGCTCAGCTCCGCAGTCGCTGGTCCAGACGTGAGCTCGCAGACCCGCTGGCAGGAGCGGCCCTACAGTAGTGCCGTCCCGGAGGCACAAAGACACCGGACATCCGCCTCGATCCCGCACCCCGCTCACGCACCGCCAACACCGCCGCAGGGCGCAGGCCTGGACAGCAGAGCCGGGCCTCCGCCCCACTACGGCCACACAGCCCCGGGGGCGCTGCTGCCGCCCGGCGGCCCAGACTGGTACTGCAGCCGGGATCCGCGCATGCGCAGCGGTTCTGCAGAGCCGGCCCCGCACGGGCGGCTGCTCGGTGCAATCGTCGCAGTGAAGGTGGTCAGTAGCACTTGGAATGGTCCGTTCCGCTTCTCTTCCAGTGGGTCGCCTGAAGAATTCTTAACATAAACCCAATTTCCAGATCTAAGGGGATGAATAGGATGGTCTAATCCCTTAACTCTGATTCCTAAGACATTCTTATTGATTTTCTCTAATTGTTTTCCCGAAGAAATAACGTAATTTTGTAAGTAGTAATTTCTCAACTGCTTTAAATCTTCTTTCTCTTTCGTCTGGTATGGTCTCCCATATAAGATTTCAAAAGGGCTTAGATTCTCTTTAGCTCTTTGCTTTACATGCAGTCTAAGCAGAACTATGGGTAGTGCTTGACACCAATACAAATTCGCTTCTTGACATATTTTGCCTATGTGTTGTTTTACCACACGATTCCTTTTTCCCACTCGCCCAGTGGCCTGCGGCCTATATGGGGTGTGTAACTGCAAATCAGTTCCCCATAGTCTGCTAATGTGTTGCGCTACTTGTGCACAGAAGCCAGTACCTCTGTCTGATGAGATGACTGTGGGTGCCCCAAATCGAGGTATTATCTCGTTCAGTAACACTTTAGTCACTTCTCTCCCCTGGTTTGTTCTACAGGGAAAAGCCTCTGTCTCGGTGAGCGGCAGTCGGTGTGGAGAAACGATATATATAGAACGGTATGTACGTATACGGTGTATCGTTATACAACGGTGCTGTGCCAAGCGATGCTGATGTTAACGTCTCCTTGCTCTCATTCCCGAGCAGGTGACTGCCGTACGCCAAGGAACATTACAGGATTGAC